>CM060964.1:109939353-110039353 GCA_030765045.1 Tenodera sinensis
GCAACTTCTAGAGGGGAAGAAGATTTTATAGAGCGTACGCATGTGTGCCAACTGTCCGTGTCCGCCGAAACATACTGCACAAACAACTAAACCGCAGGATGACAAAGAAGTGAAACGAGAAAAGCAAAGAGTAGAGAATTTATCCCAGTATACGCCTTGTGACAAGGGGAAACTAAGAAAAAACCCAAATCAGAGCGGTTGGTCGATGGGGATCGAAGTCGCGTCCTCCTGAATACGATTCCCATACTTACCGCGGCGCCATCTGTTCGGCACGCTACACCTATGTTATTAAACTGTTGTTTTAAATTTGGCGTCTTTGTCATAAATGAACTGGAATAACAGGATCATCGCTATTGAATTGTTCTTTTTAAATGCTCTCCACATGCCTTCTAAGCAAGCCAAGATTTACTTTCAGCATAGCGAAATTTCAAAAATGTCGCCAAACCCTCACTTTTAGAACACACTGAGCAACCAACACCTTATGTCGCATTAACAATAAAAGCTCACTAACTTTCGCGAGCGCGATCGACAATATACAGGTTGCTTTGAAACGACATTGAACGAATATAGCAGTCTTGTGGTTTGCACTTGAACTAATACGAAATTTCACGTCAAAGCTTGGAAACTTTTTTAGGTATGATTTTATGTAACATTGAAGATTACATCATTTTGAGATTAGGCAGCACGAGAAGCACTACTGTCTAATGCGCACATACAACTCAGAGGGTCTTATTGGCAAACACGTGTCATGAAAACAAAAGTATTTTTCCTTGTTCATTATCAACAAACCTGTTCTAACTTTCAGGTAATAACACAGACGATGGTACTTCAGTCAAAAAACTACTTATGACTCGGACAGCTATGAGGTTGCTCTTGAATGCGTATTTTGCCATAACCAATCGTCTTTGTTTAGAAACCGGAAGTTGTTATCAATATAAATATAAAGAAAAATTTCTCCAGTACCTCTAGGACTCTAATTTACTTTCATTAATACATCATGTAATTATAATCGCTCCACCGTTAGATCCGCCCTTGATGTAAACACAAGCCATCAACAACGAACTCGCAATACGCCGGAACCAAAGCACACCATAAAATATAGTACCTTAAATATTTGCGATTATCCGTGAGTTTTCAAGATGTACGATAACCCTGGTAAAGACTACTTAAATGTAATGCGATATTTCTAAAATTCCTGAGTAAATATCGTTCTGTTGCAACATAAATACGAGGTATGAGTCCACGTGGTGTTTGTTTTGTGTTAGTCGCAGGTGATAACATCAGGTTATCGCGGGGGGATACAAGGTGCGGATCTAAGGCTGGATGGAGTATAGCTACATTAACGTTGTTATTGATTTAACTTCAGAATATTTTCTTATTATCCTGAAAGTAGACTTTCAACATATATGTAAATATGAACAAGAACTTGCTTTTACACTTGGAAATATTTCATTTAGAATTACGAGCTAAAGAAGGCAAACTTAACTCCTTGTCTCACTGCAAAAGGGATTTATTTTTGTTCAATTTTGTTTACAATTTTTTGGTATTGTTCTAATAGATTCGTGATTCCATCCTAAAGCTCACCAATGTTAAATTTCCTCTAGCAGATGGTATTAGTGGCATAGATTTCCCAAATTTTTCTCCTGGCCATTTCCTTTCATTAATTGACGGTTATGATGAAATATGGTGAAAGAATTAACAGAATATAAAGGTACAGGTTCCTTAGTGGGGTTTGGTAATATAAGAAATTCGCTAATGTTATAATGTTAGTTAGCCACTGTTTATGATTACGAAAATACTGCTAAAGCACGCGATTTGTTGTTACCCAGACTCCGATAGTGTGGGCCAGGCACCTGTCTTTGTTCCTTGGTAACTGTCTAATCCACGTTGAACGCGAGCTGTTTTGTTTATGTGCATTTTAATGGCGTTGAAAACTATATTTTCGAATTTGAGCACCAATGTTCATATTTTGGTTTGGTGTCGTTTTAAAACGCCTTGTATATTGAATTAATAATTGCCTAGTCTTTTTGTTCCATATGATCAGTTTAAGGACATATTTTATACTGAGACCGCACTAAGACCCGAACTCGAGGCATACATATTGACTTTCAGGGCCAACGCTTTACCATTAAGCTATACACATTGTTCATAGCTTCCAACGTAACCTGAGGACATATTTCGGCGCATCTCCAATGTTATCCTATTCATCAAAGACGATGATAGAAGTGGATTTAATTCCAGTTGATCACACTATACTTTATTTTAGTAATTTGATTGTACTCTGACACAAACCTTGTGTAACTTATGGATGGAAAATAACGCACAGCATACTGTGTTTTGTGATTCTTCCTAATACCACTCAAATGTTTGTGATAAGTTTATTCAGATATTAACAGAGAATGATTAAAGATGGTAACGGGTAGAGAAGCTAGTAAAACTTATAACTTATATAACATTATGAAAGTTTCTTATGGGACACTGGGAGTGAAATTTTGGTCAAAATTGTCAAAAAGTCGATAATTGTTTTTTTACCTTAAAATGTTCCTGGAACACCTGTGCATTTGGATCAGCTAACATTTTTCATATCCCCCACTCCATGTGGTCATTACAGCCCTTTCAAATAGTGCTCTTCCCTTAACGTACACAGGATGCTCCTATATAAAAGCCTGTTTTTCTCAAAACTACATTTCTGCACATTCCAAAAGAAGGTCGCACCTGAGTTTTGCTTCAAATTCAATAACAATTTCCAAAAGTATTCATAAATAGCAGCTAAACAAAACTATGCTTCAATATTGATGTTATCTTTAACATGAATTCCAAAAACATTTTTTTTGTATGAAAAAAATCAATAATTTTTAAGATTTAATTTTCTTTGTTATTAAACAAATATGTACCGCATAATCAGCAAACGTATTTAAAATATCTCTTCATACAATTGTTACCCATGTTTTAGAGTAACAGTTCTGCCAATATAAATGAATTTTGAAAAGTCAATAGACGCGAGCTCTATTTTGAAAATGTGCCTATTAAATTCATAAAATAATTTATATATCATAAACGAATTATCCAATTTTAATGAAATTTGGTGTACCTCCTACTCTCATATAAATACAAACACAGTAAAAATTTCAGCAAAATCTATCAAGAAATGTGGAACTTTCAAATTTCACTCCCAGTGTCCCTTAACTTAATGAAAGCTAGATAGATTGGGAAGTAGGTTAAAATAAGGCTGTATAAGGTGATAATTAAACCAAATGTAATATGAGGAAGTGTTATCAGAATGAGCAGAAATGATATTGGCAACATGGGAAAGGAAGATATTAAGAAAGATTTATGGGCGAGTATGTGATGGCGGAACCTGGCGTATTAGAACAAATAATGAAATAGAAAAACAATATAACGATATGGATATAATTAAAGATATAAAAATCAGAAGGCTACAATGGCTGGGCTATTTGATAAGAATGAAGGATACAAGGAGTCACACTAGATGCAAGGCTGGATACTGATAGGTGAATTGGATGCCCAGAGCAAAACTGGATTGATGACGTGGAAGACGATCTGAGAGCAATAGGTGGGAGAATATGCAGAAGGAAGCCACAGAGTCTAGTCGAATGGTGGTCCATCATTAGGGAGGTGAAGGTCAAACTTTAAGCACTGTAACGCAATAGTAGAAGAATAGGATGATGATGAAAGTTTCTGGAGCGAATACCCAACCAGAGTTTGGAGAGTTTTCGTTGCAGGTATGTACAGTAGAGTATAACGAAACATACCGATACTTCTGGTTACCTGTAGCGTTTTTCTTTATTTAAAGTTTGCAACTTTCCTTATCATCCATGTTTCACACCAGCCCAGGGTCCGATACAAATGCATTAGGCTATGAGCAAATATCAGATCTAGATGAGTAGCAAAATGGAAGGAAGCACAGAAACATGTTACCTGAGTGGCTGAAACACGACTGTCCACACCAGCCTCTGAATGATTGTCCAGAATTGGTCTGGCACTCAGACTACAACATTGGTCGGTTTCAGGCTCAAGATCCTAGGAAATGGCTGAAGTAAGATAAGTACTAAGTGAGATGGTAGAACCAGGTAAGGGTAGCGGAGCTGGATGGGGCATAGGTGATTTAGTATTTTTTATAACACAAACCTTGCGCATTACAATTCTGCCCTCGACTGTACATACATACATATTTGAAGGTGAAGAACATGGGACCCACACTGCACTGTGGAGTGCGCCACTGTCAAGTGCAAGGCACGATTCCCACAACAAAACGTCACACTCTGGTGCTACAGTAACATTTATGTTTTACACTCTGAGATAAAATGCTTAGCGAAGAAGCATAATCAAGTTATCAGTCTCAACGTTACATGGCCTACATGTGTCATTCTGATAGCGGTCTAACTAGAGCGTGTGTTCAAAGTTTCCTTACAATCAACGTAACAACAAGCGCTACGTGGTATCCAAATGAACTTTTTGATAGCAAGTTCAATAGAACCGTCCGATCACTTGTAAACAATATTAGTTTCACAAAAACACTTGTTTTATTTGTTTGCTATACAACTGGTGTGTTATTTATGGAAAGCATGGTCTTCAAGCTCACTTTCTTCACTGAATTTAGGCATAAAGCGCGGATTTACTGTCAGCAGACTCTTATGCATTCTGAACAAGATTACAACGTATGGATAATTTACTTTATATATATACTTTATATATGCAATAATTTCTAGTTTATCTACTATGTACTTACAACAACTAGAAGAAGCATTGTACTCTACCAAAAAATTCGATATCGGGATTTAATTGTAAGATTTCATTCTCTCGGATCCAAAATTTTTCAGCTCCTCGATAGGCCTCTGACCCCAGTCACCCACTTGTAAGTCCTGGAGGGTATAAGTCAACCATACCAAGGTAAAATTAGAAAAGAAAGTAGTAAAAGTGACTGTGACGATTTTGATTAATGTACACATGCTGAAAATATTTTTACTTTCTCTACTGGTTTAGTAGAGGAAGTATTGTATTCCACCCAAAAATTCGATGTCGAGATTTCACCGAAAATAAATGTATTTTGAGGCCCCCACCCTGAATTCAAAAAAAGCATTTTTATAAAAAGGTCTCTGTGTGTGTCTGTCTGTGGACAGCATAGCTCAAAAACGAAAAGCCGGTTAGTAACCAAAGTTGGTATTGAAGTTCAATGTCCCTCAAGGATGTTACACGAAGATTTTGAAGCAACTAGCCCCACCCTAAACTACTTTGTACATAGAAGATTTTTCGAAAATTTTGATTTTCTTGAAAATGGCTCTAACGATTTTGGTTTAAGTGTCACATGTTTAAGATATTTTTATAACAAATGAAATGTATATTTTGAATTTTCTGACTATAGTCTATGTAGCCCTCTTTACTCTGGATGATATTTGAATAACTCGTAAACCGTAAGAGATAGACAAAATCTTACTATACTTGCCAAAACACAATTTATGTCTATATAAGCTTTTTTTTAGAGTGAACCATTTCGGAGATGTCCCTTGCTATTTGTGTCAGTTTCAGAAAACTTAAAACTTTCGTGAAATGCAACACCGTTGTTAAGTTAAGCGTGCAAAGAAAACGCTACCTCAAAGCTAAAACGATTTGACTATCGCTCAAAGCCTGCTGTACTCTAATATTCATTCCCATTGCACCTACAAGGGAATAAGCAATAATATAATATCTATACATGTTTATCTCAACTAACATGAAGAAGATATAGGAATAAGTGTTTGTAGGAATGGTTAGTGCAAGTGTAGAGACAGTCATGTGAGTGCAACATATCAGATTTTTTCGAAAAAGGAAATGTACATCTAGGACCTTTTGCAAATAGCCTTTGAAGTGCTCTTCATTTTGGGCGACTTTTGCATAACTGGTAAACCGCAACACACCACTGTCCAACGCCATGGCGCCCGTAATGTGTTTTAATGTATTCCATAAGCAAATTTTTACTCCGATGATTTCTAATGTTACTTCAAATTTCAAGACAAATTATTTCCTTCCGAATATTTCCCCAGTACATATCCACAAGGTATGTTTTTGCATACCTAAAGCTGTATTCATCACTTCCCTAACCAGTGCTTTCCCTTTTTCCTCTCAAAAGAAGGGTACTTGCCCTAACGGTGTTTCTGATGGTGCCCGTGCCTCCTTAGTCATGAGTTAAATGTGCTCGAGCACATAAAAAATTGAACAGCACTGCCGTAATAGATAAAAAAGTTGTTACTACCCAAAATATCTAAATCTCATTAAAACGCATAATTTATATCAAGTACCTTTTTGTGGGCTTAATTCTGAGATATGGGTTTGAATTTTCCAACACTTATACCTTTCTCATACGGGAAGCCGTTCTTCGATGCTTTCTCCTGTTAATGAAACAGAATGGACTTTACATACCGACAGCCTCTTTCTGTGACTATCCCTTAAACCTACTGTATTCCCCTAGTCCCATTGTACTTACAAGGAAATATGCAATGAAACCTTGTTTACATGAGTTTATCTCGAAAAACTAAAAGTAAATCGAAGAATAAGCATTTGCAAGGGTAGTTTGTACAAGAGTGAATACAGAAAATCATGTGTGTGCAACAAATAATTTTTGTGGTTATTTGTTTATTGGCCTCCTGACCAATAGATCAATTAATAATTTTTATCTCACATACATCACCTCATATTTATTTTATTGGTAGCAGTAATCAAATTCTTTAATACATTGCCACAAACGGTATTGTGACACCGGCCGCGGCGTCAACAAAGGCACGGCTGCCCCGTCCCACTGCCGGTACGTGCATCAAAGGCACTCAGGGTCAGGCTGCCTCGCGCGACTGTTGTAGATACGTCACAAAATCAGAGCGGCAGAACCAAAAGGGTTTTCATAGATTATTCGAGAAGTGTCCTGTGGCCGGCGTGTTTGTAGAAGTTCGAGAAAGGTCCGTCTTAGGTCATCCCGCTATACAAGGAGGTGAGGCGGCGGGAGTGATGTTCAGTCAGTCAGTTTTAGTAGCTGTGTGTGTGTGTGTGTGTGTGTGTGCGTGCGTGCGCGTGCGTGCGTACAATCGTCGATAGAGAACCGACGCGTGGTGGAGGAAAAAATGAAAGCAGTTAATGAGTGTTGAGTGATTTTATCGTCAAAGTCAGCTGTACGGTCGCGTCGAAGGTGAAGAAAGACACAAAGTAGAGAGTAGTTAGGAGAGGGACAACAGTTGTGAGTTGTAATATCACAAAAGAGTGAAGGAAAATAAACTAAGAACAAACAAAATTGGACAGGACTTGTTATTTTGTTACAGTATTGGTAAGTTCTATTCACTCAGCTCGTGTAGCTTAGTTCTCTTCATTCGTCGCACACCGTCATCCATAACGCGCATCACTTCCGTTTCAAAATTCACATGGTCGTTGATAGTGTTTTGTTGCACATCGTAGCATTTCTTAAAAAAACTGTAGATATTCTTAAATCGCGATAGAAATTACTATTTGTATGTACCAGGGAGCATATACTATATAATTCAACGAACCCAATAGCTGGACTCATTATGTCCAATAGATTTCAACACCTGTTTGTAGATTAATAAATCGTTATACACTGAAAGCTCAGAATTTTGCCTAAGAATACAGTAGAGTTGCAAAAAATGAGAGTAAAAATTGTAGTCCTTCCCAACATTAATACTGTAGTTGCCAGTTGAATAACGGCCAATATAGCATTCTCGTTACCTTTCTTAAAGAGGAAGTTTTAGTGGTACATAGGTAAATGTCCAACACTTTTAGTACCGTCTACCAAGAAATCTCGGTTTTCCGAGTTTGAATCCTCCGTGGATTGATTCGTTTATAATATGAACATTTTCTATAGATTTCCTCTTATCCTGCGAAAACAAATGTTAGTTTACTCTCAGCTCCTTCGTTGGGCCCATTTTAGCGCCCATTATTCATAATTGCCGTACTTCATCTTCTCTGCAGCCCTTAGATGTTCTAAGGGTCAATCAACATTCTCCCAGAAATAAAAAAAAGAGGGAAGGAACTAAAATTGGAGAAGCAAAGAAATTACCCACTAATTCTAGAATTTTGTGAACATTTGTAGTTTAGAATACTTAGCGACACACAGTTCCTGATATGTTGTTATTTAAATTTCATAATTATGATGCAAATACTAAATGTAGATTACACAAAATTTAATGTCGGGTGACTCAATACAGAATCCAATCAGCGGCTTGCCACGTCTTGCTGTATTGTATTGTTAAACACTGTGAAATCACACCGTAAAGCCGATGATATAAATGTCATTTCCACTCACAAAATTTAATCGCACAACAGGAAAGAGAATAGTAGCGGTCAGCTATCAGTCGCCATTAAGTTTTGTGTGTGCTATGGTTATACTAATTTTCGTTAGCATCCAAGTACACTCCCTGAAGAAATGCCCAGCAGATGCTTCAACGTACCTTCCTCTTTGTAAGACTTACAAGTCAATGTCTTGGAGCAAATATACTTTGGATCATAGAGATTCAGGATGGGCGATTAGCGCAGGAAAAAGGAAACGAAATGTAATGATGAAACGGTTCATTGGAAAAGTCGTGGATCAAATTATCCAATGCAGCACTAGTGATGAAGAAACGCCACTAAAACACCTTCAAGCTGGTTGGCACCGGGTTTTGAATCCGGGACCTTCCGGATGCACACCCGCTCGGCAACACCTCGCTCGGTTAATTTGTATTCTAAAATATGCGGCCTATAAATAATCTGGACTTGCTATCACAGCCATGGATGTCAGCATAACAAACTTTAGGAATCCGGCAACAAGAAAAAGAAATAAACTTATGGAAATTAGGCCTAAAATTGAAGTTTGACCGAGTAATATCTTTTATTTTCATTATGGGGATTTCATTACGCAGTTATGTAATGCACCACAAATAACTAAATTTATTGAAGTGAAGTGTGAGTGTCCACACACTTTGTTGTTTGTGGATCATATTGCTTCACTGTTAATAGCTTCAGGTGTGTATGATTATTTATGTAATGGCTTATTGAATATTAAAATAATTGGATTGCGTTGTGGCCACATTTATTGTATGGTTGATTGACTGCAAATTCAAAATCACACTGTTGTGTTGTTTAAGAAAATCGATACAACCAAGAGCGACAAAACACAGGGGGAGGAGAGAGGAGAGGGTTAGGGAGAGGTTGATCTTGCTTATTTCTTCGATTATTGCGACGAGTTCTTAACTAACCGAGTGTCGTAACGTGTAAGACTTGCATTCTAGAGGTGGTGGGTTCGATTTTCGTCGACAATGCACTCTAAACTTGGGTTTTCATGGTTTTCCCGGTCAGTAGGCAAATGCTGGGACGATTTCTCATCTACGACGATTTATTTTCATTCCATTTCCTTATCACTAATCAGGAGCACTACTAGGTTTCATGGTGTTTGGTGGTGTCGAACGGACTGTGAGAACGCTTTCTCGAATGAAAGAGTGCTCCTCGTTGACACTAGAGGGCTCATTTTTTGATGATTGGTTATTCGTTCACTCCAGGCAGCACCAACAGTGGGACGAGTCTTCTAATATGGAACCATTAGGGACTTCCGCGCGCCTCAGCGGTCTGTGTGCCTGCGACCTGTAGCCTCCTGTGTTTCTGTCACTTCATCCCTTCCTCCTGGACACCGATAGCCACAACTGATGTAATGTAGGTGCCAGTGCTTGTGGTGCCTCCCTCCGTTTGATAACTTTTAACCTATATACACTTGCAACTTCGTTATAATATTGTACTCATAGGGAGTATAAAGAGACTTATTTTATGCTTAGCCCTTTGTGATATGAGCCTTTACCTTTTACTCTTTATTCTAGGTATAAAATCATCACTTTCAGCCGTGAAATGTGGATTTGAACTAGCATTTTTGCCTCACTAGATGCAAATTAGCTAACAGGTAGGCATTTTTACATTAGCATTGTATAGTAATCAAAGTAACTCAAAGAAACTTTATTGCGCAGCATAATGCATATTTTGTCAAACATCAAACATAAATGAAGGGGCTTCTGCTAATATAAAAATCATATTGCCTCACTAGATGCAAATTAGCTAACAGGTAGGCATTTTTACATTAGCACTGTATAGTAATCAAAGTAACTCAAAGAAACTTTATTGCGCAGCATAATGCATATTTTGTCAAACATCAGGCATAAATGAAGGGGCTTCTGCTAATATAAAAATCATATAATTATGTAAACGTGCAGAACATGCCTGGTTTGTGCTTTAATTTCTTGAGTAAAATTAGTTTAAAAGTTAAAGCAAGTGAGATAACCTACAAAGTATTGAACAGATTTGAAGTACTCCAGTTAAAAACCCTAGCGCAACAGTCCATGAAGGGCCAAGGCTTGCCGCTCAGCCTCCGTGTCCCACACCTCTGCCCACTACAGGCGTCATTGGTGGGGTGCAGTACTGGAGGGTGGGACTTGGTCAGCGCCCCGAGCCCTCCCGGGCAGTTATGCGGCCTTCGCGGCCTGGGGCCGCTACTTATCCATCAAGCAGCTCCTCAATTGGTCCCCCCGGAACCTAACGAGGCTGAGTGCACCCCATGCCAGACCTCCCAGAGGGGATAAAATCCCCATGCTGGTACCGAGGATCGAACCTGGGTCCTTCGCGGCAGAGGCAAGCGCGCTACCCACTGCGCTACGGAGGCGGGCTAAGTACTCAGGTAGTGTTGCAAAATACATTGTAATCATGTTTCGACCTTGAATCATTTAAGATTCCAACTGTCCGATTAAAAAGTTGTTGTACCTTCCCCTTCTTGTGGTTTCCTTGTGTTGTCTAGATTCAAGTAAAGAAAAGGCTTTAATGAAACAATGCCGATCGACTGACTGTACGTAGAACCCCGGGCAGTTGAGTTACGAGCATAGTGATTTGTGCTAGGCGAGATTAATATCTTCCAAGAAAATCGTGAACAGAAAGGGAGTGGGAGACACAAATTAGAAATTTCTTGTTGTAAGATTTTTCCTGGAACAAAATTGTAGACGTCTGTATTTAAGGCAGGCTCAAAGGTATAATTTTCAGCTCCATTTTTACAACCTCCAGCCACAATGTCGAGACAGAAAGTGAGATAGTTCCGAATTGTATTAATATTTACAGCGTTAAAGGCATTTCTACTGCACCATCACCTTCTAAGTTTGCTGAAATGCTTCTTGGACTATTTGCATACTTTAGATTAATTCATAAGCCGCTGTATAGAGACTGTATGGGAACTGGTAACGCCTAGTACACATTCATATCTCAAATGTGTCAGGGCTGATCAAACGTGAATGAAACCTCTGTACATTCATGTTGCTATGGTACGGATATTAATGTAGATATACAGGACCAAGTTCTAACTAGCGGAACCGAATCGTACCGAAGTTCTCTTCCGAAGGTTTGTGACGCCGGCCAACGGCAGCGGCGTCAGTGGCAACATGAAAGGCTCGGGGCTAGGCTGCCTCACAACACATTGCACGTCTTTCGTGCCCAACAAAGGACGGTCAAGGTCGAACTACCCCATACCACTTATACGAGCAAACAGATGACAACAATCAGTGCGGCATTACACAGGGTTTTCTAGATTGTTCGTGAATCTTCTGACTGCCGGCAAATTCCAGAAAAGGTGAAGCTCGAGAAAGATCTGCCTATGTCATCGCCGGTATAAACGCTTGTGGGGCACGTGCGGGCAGGCAGTTTTTAGTAAGACGGCTTTTAATTTTGATGTGTGTGTGTTTGTGTGTGTGTTTGTGTGCGTGTGCGTCGTAGTGAAAGAACCGGCGCGTCGTTAAGATAGCGAAGTAGTTAATGAATGTAGAGTGATTATACCGTAAGAGTCATCTGTTTGGGAGACAGAGCAACTGAAGAAAGACAGAAAGGAGAAGGTCAAGTTTACAAGAAGAAAATGGTTGTAATATCACGAAAGACTGTAGACTGTGTAAGCATCAGCAAAATGGAACTGTGTTGTTGTAAATTCAGTTAGAAGAAAATAAGGGGGCATAAAAAGTAATCCGACTGAACTCCTGTCATTTTACCACACTGGTGTCAGGAGTGGGTTTCGCAGAATTTCCATTTGTTATAGTATTTAAATTAGAATTAGAAGAGTGATATCGGAGGACAAATGTGTTTATGTGATAATGTATTGCGTGGAATAAACAAGGGATGCGAAGATCAAGAAATTCCTATTCATGTTTTGATTTGTAATGAAATGTTCCCATTAACAAATAAAGACACGATCATTCTGAATTACCAAGGCTTTTGTAGCCACATTTGCTAACTCGTATACCGACTGCATACACATTTATCTTAAGTGTGTACTTATGAATAGATATCTCAGGAATTTAATACAAATGTGGAATGAAATAATACATAATTGTGCTGGAATTACTGCTGAAAGTATATACATGTAGGTTATAATTGTATAACTTGTAACCTTGTTACAAGGCATCACCCGTTGGCTATTCCATCTTGCGAATGCAGTAAACAAGTTCAACTTAGATTAACTTTAAAGCTGTTTCTATTGCACTTAACAGGAACTGCCGTTTTATACAGAGAATTAAGTTTTGCCAGGTATTTGGAATAAACATTTTATACATTTTGGTATGGTAGTTGGAATAATTACGTTTACCTCGCAATAAAAGTTTCAGGGACTTACCTTATTTTTCCTTATTTATCTTTTTCCACCCCCTTGCCGAAGTCATTGCTAGCTATTTATGACAGTCAGAAGCTCGATGTGAGAGAAATCCACGCTTAAGGTTGCTTCCTTAGACGAAGGCGTTGCTAGTTCCCATGGCTATCAGGAACTAAATATGAATCAGTAAGGATGAATCGAAGACCCAAAGGGTAACCATTTCCGGACGACGATGTTTGCTAGCAAGGATGGGGTCCTTAACATTCCAAAATGACACTAATCTGAAGCCGGCTAAACTTGTCTTTGCCAATGGCAATTTGAATGTCTCGGAAATAGACGAGACACTTCCAGGAAGGAAGTCCCCTCAAGCAGCAATTAGTCATTTTTTCCATAGCATAAATTCCACGTCTTGTCGTAACACACTAAACCGCATCGCGTGGTCCTAAAATCCTGAAACAGATGAGGTGAAGCAAGTGAAAGGAAATGATGGGGACGGTAAATTATTAAAATGTAAATTCGTGGTAAAAGAGGAATTACCATAGCATTCGGCTACTGATCCGGGGAAACCACAAAAATATCCATGGTCCAAGTGGCCGGCCCGACGGTGTAGAAACAGTAAGAGGTGCTATATCAGAAACCAAGACACGTAGCCTATTTTATGTGCGTGGAAAGGAACAGCCGGCTTCCTTTATATACATTGACAGAAACTATAAAACTTCACTTTCATTATGATGTTGTGTGTCACAAGCGATATATTCTAAAGAAGGTAATGTAAAGGATATTTCGAGCAAAATTGTGTCAAAAGTTTGCAGTAATAGCTTTTCGTGATCAGTGTGTTTTGCATGCAATACGTTATATCAACGTTCATTTGATATTCTGTATTTTGGATTAAACTAAGAAGCTTCCGGCATTTTATATCTCCCTTGTCTGAAGAACATAAATTAGCAATTACCACAATCAGTTACGCATGAAACTTAACTTGGTTTATGATATTATTCGTAGAATAAAAAGTATTAGATGAACATTTAAGATGCTCTCGTTTAGTTCTGCACAATTGATTTAATTTAACCCGTTTCTTATTCTGTTCTATGAGTATGTGGAACACTTCGTTTGAGTTGAAGTTTGCCAACACAAATGTCGTGTCATGTCAAGTATTTCCTCTGGAAAATAAGGTAAGTAAGGCCACCACAGCACTCTTTGAGGGAGTGGGGGGGTTATCCCTCGGATTTCATAACTCCTTGCTTGCCCATCTTATACGAAAGAGCCACTGAACAGTTTTTGAATGCCATATTTCTAAGAACAAATAAAATATCTTCATATTTGGTAGCTATTATCTAATTATTGCGATTGATTCCTGTGTACTTTGTTCGAGTTTCTCTAGTTTCTCGAGTTTCTTAGCTATCATCATTTTAGGATTTTGTGTTCACTCATAAATGAATTTCACTGCAGAACGTTCCCAGGCTATGCATTTTCAAGCTTTCAAATCATCATTAACGCCTAAGCAATGTGTTGATCGGCTTAAAAATGCCAAATAAAGTCTGGAAACTGCCTCTCATCGTTCGTCTTCGCAGATAAGCAGGAGAAGCAGGAACCAATTCGCTTATACCTTTGCTGTGCGTTTAATTGAAAGCACCCGTTGCATTCTGCAACTGTTTTAACGCACGAAGGAATATCTGCTTACGTGAAATACGGAGCAGTTGGGCCACCTGGTGTAAGTATATACGAGTACATGGCTCTGTATATAATCACAATGCTTCTTGGACAAAAACTGAAACTTTCTCTCCTCACTGAATGCATTGTTGTAGGTCTGGCATGATCTGTACTGTTGTTACTGCACTACAAAATTTGCATCTTTTGGTACTCCAACCAGGATTCCCAGATTAGCATGATTATAGTAGCTTCCTTTGGAGTTACTTACCATTCCGGTCAAACGGGCACGAACAGGTTCATAAATGACACCCTTTTCCCGGGTTTGAATTGAGTTATTTTAGTTCGGATCGGACCGATTTCTGTAATAGATTAAATTTTGTAGACGATATTATGGCGAATCCTCTAGACTACAGAACTGTTTTCGTGTTTAAAAAATGTCTATCTTATGGCAAAATTTAATACTTACACAAATAACGAAATATAATTTCAGCGTTACATTCTAAAGATTTGACAAAGTTTATTTGCATTGTTAACTGTATGAAGCAGATTAACAATTTTTGTTGAAATTTAAAACAGGACCAAGAAATAGAGCTACAGTGCATCATGTTGCTGCAGTCTCAGCAAAATTATGGAAACAAATTGTGGAAATGGAAAGAGTATATATTGGTTTTCAAGCAGTTAGTGTAAAGAATTATGTTTCTGTACCACAGTGCTTGAATTGTTATAATTATGGACATGTGGCAAAATCATGCAGAGAGGAAAGGAAAACGTGTGGAAATTGTGGAGAATATGATCACCAGAGGAAGGATTGTCAAAAGTCAGCGCAAAATATTTGTGTTCCCTGCACAAGAAGAAAGAAGACCTGTGGAGGAAAAGGAAATTGTTCAACATACAATATGATGTTGGAAAGAATAATTTCTAGAATCGATTATGGATAATAAAGCTTCAAAGTATCCCTTAGCAGTAAAAAAGAACAGAAATACTCCATGTAGGATAAGGAGAAATATTAAAAGAGTAATAGAATATAAAAAAAGAAAAGATAATTTAAGTGATAAAAATTGTAAAGTAGAAGAAGAGATAGAAATAGAAAAAAGTGTATTAAATAAGAATGTTAGGGAGAGTTATAAAGAGGAAGAATCAGAAGAATAAAGTAACCCAAGTGAGGAAACCCATAACAAAACGAAAACTTTTTAACCATAATATGGCAAAGGAAGTGGATGAAAATAGACAAAATTTTGCTAAATTAAGAACAAATGTTTTTAGCGGACTAAGTTTTAAAAATTTATCATGGAAATAAATTTGAGAATAGCTCAGATAAATGGGCAAAGAAGCAAATTAGTTATGGGGGAAATTAGAAAATTAATAGAAGAATTAAAATTGGATATAATCTGCATTCAGGAACCGTATGTTGTACATTCTAATATTCCTTTTATGCCCTTGAGATCAAGACAAATATTATCTTCGAAAAATGCAATGGCAGCAATAGTAATTATTAATGAAAGTTTGGAAATAGTAAATATAGCACAGTTTTTGGATACGCATGTAAATTGTATTGAAATTATAAGCAGGCAAGGTAGTTTTATATTAGCAAACTATTATTTTCAATATAGTTGGGACATTGAACCTTTTTTAAATAAATTGCAAAATATTCAAAATAAATTTAGAGATAAAGAAATTATACATGTTTGCGATTGCAATGCAAAGTCTACATGGTGGTATAGTAAAAATCCCGACGAAAGAGGAGAGAAATTGGAAGAAATTATTTCGGAATTGAATTTATATGTAATGAATAAATCTGGAAATCCTCCAACATTTCAAAATAGAGCAGGGGCGGAGGAAAATATAGATATTACTTTAGCTTCTAGCAATGCGGAGAAAAAAATCATTAATTGGAGGGTCACACAAGGTCAAACAACAAGTGATCATAATTTGATTTATTTTGACTTTCTGCTGGAGAAGAAGATACTTCAAGAAGATGTAGAAATAAGATATAATTTTAAAAGGGCAAATTGGGAACAAATGAGGCAAGAATTTAAAGAATTAGAATTACAATATACGGGATTATCAGTTGATTTTGATGCAAGAAACCTAACAGAAGCTATTAATCTAGCGGTATCAAGATCTGTTCCGAAATTAAAGATTTTTAATACTAAAGAGAAAATCTGGACAAATAAGTTACAGAAGCAAAGGTCAATAACCAGGAAATTGAGAAGAATTTATCAAAAATCGAACATATATATGGAAAGAGAAGAAAATTTGAGGAAATATAGGGAAGCCAAAAATAAATATAAATTATTATTAGAAGATACAAGAAAACAATACTGGGAGAAATTTGTTGAGCAAAATTTAAAAACGGATATCTGGGGACAACCATATAAAATCATCATGGATAAAATCAAGAAACCGGAAATATTAACAACTTTAGATAAAGGAAATGGACAAATGACAGAAAGTGGGGAAGAATCGGTAAAATTATTGTTACATACGTTACTGCCAGATGATAATCAGGAAGAGGATAATGATATTCATGTGGCAAGAAGAAATCAGATGAATTTGCGGTATAAAGGAAGTGTTGTTTATCCATTTGATTTGATGGAAATAAAATTAATTCTTGAAAAATTGAAAAAGAAAAAGGCACCTGGTCCAGATGGTATTATAAATGAAGTCTTATATAATCTACGGGAAGAAATAATTATATTTTTGTATTTTTTATTTAATGACTGTTTAGTAAGAGGAAGATTTCCAAACATTTGGAAGGAAGCCAAAGTTGTGATCTTAAGTAAAGGAGCAGATAAAGATAGAACACAACCAAAATCTTTTAGACCAGTATGCTTGTTAAATTCTTTAGGCAAAATATTTGAACAATTAATTTATAAAAGGATGATGGAATTTAGAATAATGATAGGGATGAATATGAAACAATTTGGATTCAGGAAAGGATATTCAACTAAGGATGCTATTTTAAAAGTACAAGATATTGTGTTAAAAAGCTCAAAAAATTATGTAATTGGAATATCTGTGGATATATCTGGTGCTTTTGATAATTTATGGTGGCCGTATTTTTTTGGCATCTTAAGAGAGAAGGAATATCCAGGTACCATATATAATTTATTAAAAGATTATTGTCTAAATAGAGAAGCATACATTGGAGGCTCAAATTACGACACTAGGAAGCAAATTACTAAAGGCTGTCCTCAGGGTTCTATTTTGGGGCCCCTTTTTTGGGATATTTTGTCAGAAAGTCTCTTGGAACAATTGGAAAATGATGGAAATGTTTTAGATATAATTGCGTATGCTGATGATATTGTGATAATGGTGGATGGGCAAAGCAGAAGGGAATTGGAAATTAAAGCGAAGGAAGTTACTGCAAAATTATCAAATTGGTGTGAAATAACCAAATTAAAAATTGCACCAAATAAATCAAATTATTTGCTCTTAAAAGGAAACTTAAAAAGGGATCCAACAATAAAAATTAATAATCAAAATATTCGAAGAGTAAAAGAAGTTAGATATTTGGGGATAATGTTGGATGAAAAATTTAATTTCAGAAAACATACAGATTATATTAGGCAGAAATCTGAGAAAATAATGTTAAAATTGGCAAGAATTACAAAATTAAATTTTGTACTTCCCTTACAGACCATACAAATTTATCACAATACAATCTTTGCCTCAATTATTACTTATGCTGCAGCAGTTTGGGCGGAAAGAATGGATAATGTGCAAATTAAAATGCTGCTAAGAAGAACCCAAAGAAAGATCTTATTAAGGCTAACAGGAGCAGTCAATACAACACCCACAATGGCACTGTTAGTCTCTACAGCAATATGGCCCATTGATCTATTGGTAAAATTAAAGGGAGCAAAATTCTGGCTAAAGAAAGGAAATTTAGAAAAAGTTTATAAAATTAGTGGTGTAAGAACAGATAAAATTTGGGAAGTAAAAAATGCTTTGAAAAATAAATGGCAAAATGAATGGTCGGAATGTGCTGTAGGTAGAAGAGTTTATGGATTTTTCCAGAATATTAGAGAAAGATTAAAATTAAATTTCATTCAACCAACAAAAGGATTCATTCATTATATAACTGGACATGGACCATATAAAACATATTGGAAAAAAATAAAAAAAACGAATTCTGATATATGTAATATCTGTCAAGTACAAGATAACCCGGAGCATGCGATCTTTGAATGTGAAAGGTATGAAACTATGAATGTAGAAGAAAGGCATCAATTAGGAGGATATTATATAAATGATATAATTAGAAATCCAAATTTAATTGAAAAACTACAGTTTTTAACCAATTATGTTAGTAAAAAAGCTTGGGAAACTGAAAACATTGAGGTAGAATGGATTGAAAATGAACAAATTGAAATAGATGTGATAAGAAGATCTTCTAGATTACGAGACAGGCAGAGAAGAGGAAACGTAGCAATAGAAGGCATCGAAGAAGAAGGAGGAGTAGGCCAACAAAGAGAACAGATAGAAATTGAACAATAAATAGAGAGAAATGATTTAAATCAAGTAAATAGAAGAAGATATTTTGTAGTCTTAACGGGTAAGCAAGAATGGGCAGAAAGAAGAAGGATAAGATCAAGAAGAAGAGAGGGAGAAGCATATGCCGACTATCGTAGGAGACTGCAAGAGGAATGAGGCGGGAGTAATGTGTGAGAGAAGTTTGCTGTTGCAGGAGAAGGAGGAGTCCAGCCAGGGGAAGATGTAAATGAACTTATTTATACAAATGTAAATAAATTTTTAATATATAGTGCTGGTTACCAGTATGGTATTTTGCTGATAAGAAAGCTGGAAGTTTTTTTTTAACCAGTTGTCCAGTCGCTGGAAACCAGTGGCATAGAGTTAGGTTTATTTAAATTAATGTTTTCTTTTTTAGAATAGTGTAGATGTCTTAGTTATTTTCTTGTTAGTAGAATTAGATTTGCTGGAAACCAGTAACTTTAGGAAATTTTTATGTTTTTGTTGTAGTTTTCTTTTGTTTTGTAGTTAGAAATTCTGAAACATAAATTATAATGATGATTGTATATAAATAATTTTGGTTAAATAAATAGAAAATTTGAATAAATGCCCCGGTATAGTTGTCAAGGTGCCGGGGTATAATATTCAGATTTTATTTTATTTTATTTTATTTTATTTTTGTATGAAGCAGATCTTATTTGAAAGTTGAAAGAGTTTATCGTTATTTCAAAAGATTGCGGGGTCATAAGCCTTTGAATTAAGAATGAAACAACACACAATCACTATTGAAAAGAGACCAAGGATACCAGGTAATTTCCATCAATTGTTGGTACCACAAATATGCAGTTAATTTTATTTTTGATAAGGAATAAGGAGCTAGAATTAGTCAGACGGAGAACATCTGGTAACTGGAACACAGCACCGCACATAAGCTATAGTGGGCCATTTGCGCTACCACTTGAAAGTCGATCAAAGCGGACGACGATGTGCACTAGCACGGACGAGGTGCTTAACGATGCCAACAAGACACCAATTCTAACACACGCTTGCCATGGCTTAATTTCCGGCATGAGGATCTCGGAAATAGAAGAGACACTCTTAGTAAGGAAGGGGGTCGCCCCACTCCCGCCGAATGCCAGGAAGAAGGGTTTATATATGGTAAATTATACTGCCCTGCTGGTAAAACAGATGAAAAGAAATAACTGGGACAGTAATTTCGGGGCATAAAGGGAAAGGCCCAGCATTCGGCTACCAATTCGTGGAAACCACGAAAGAAACTCGAGATCAAAGTGACCGACTCAGTACTACTCCTGGAATAAGAGCCTCAGACATTACTGCGGAGTTATGTTGATTGACCAAGTCGCCTGATATTACATGTTTTGTGTTTGAGCTTTGTGGCATTGCCAAATTATTATTATGGCACCCATTATGCATCACAGAAGAGTGACTTTCAACGCTACAACAATTTATTAATGCAAGCTATTTCCCCTTATAATTGACATTAACAACAAAGGTAAGAGTTTGTTGTAAAGAAATTAGAACTAGAGTAGGGGATATTGAAAACCAAGAAATTATATGTAGTTTCGAGGAAAAGGGGTTATAATCTATACTGTATAAAAATGAATGTTTGTGTGCTCACTTTTCTTGTACGTATGCATTTGCGTATCCCTCCTTACTCACCCTTCAAAATATAATTTTCTGTGACTGAAATAGAAGTGCCACATATTAATTTGACACCGTTTTCTCCACTCATTTGTTTTATGAAATACGATCACGTTTCTGTCTCTATTCGCCCTTCAGCACATTATTCATACAATTTTCTGTGATTAAAGTAGAAATGCAACGCATTACATTCACAGGACTTTCTCTACACCCTTTTCTTTTACGAAATACAATCACACTTTTGGTTCCTGTTCTTCATACGAAACTGGACAGCGTTTTTTCTCTAATCATGCTTAAACATAAGAGTTATACAAATTTCTATGACTGAAATAGAAATGCAACACATTACATTAACGCGGTTTTCTCTATGCACTTTTGTTTTACGAAACACGGTCACATATTCTTCTCTACTCACTCTTCAACATACAATTCATACCATTTTCTATGAAGGAAATGGAAATGCCACATATTACATTCACACGGGTTTGTCTACTCATTTTTCGTTTACGAAACACGATCACCTCTCAACATACCACACAATTTTCTATGATTGAAATTGAAGTGCAGCATATTACATTCATACGGTTATCTTTACTCACGTTTCTTCTATGAAACACAGTCGCAATTCTTTCTCTACTCCGTCTTCTACAAATAATTAATACAATTTTATATTCGATTGACACAGAAATGCAACCTCTTACATTCACACAGCTTTCTCCACTTGCATTTCTTCCTGTGGTATTTGTGGTTGTTCAACAGTGCTTTTGCATATTGCTTTCCCGGTGTTTGTTTTGCTTATTTTGGGTTATTTATAGTCCAAAAGTTGTACAGATAATTATGGAGAAAGACGGAAAAATAAGCTTAAAGTTGTTAAAAGTAGTCTGAAGCAAATTGGAGAAAATACGGGAAAGGAATAATGAGACATAAAAGCAAATAGTGAATTCAATGTAATTACCTATTATACGTAGGAGCAGAATGTTATATGCAAGCCGTTATGTGTATAATTGCATATATTTATAATGGCAACTGAGGACAGAGCAATGAACAATATTGCTTCAATATTTGCTTATGATTATAATTTTACTAGGAGTTGTATGTTTTCAGATTGATAAGCAACTTGAAGTAGGCATGTCATACACAAGCGATATGTGTTTATTTTCTCTTGTGAACATGGAGGGAGGGGGCAGGCCTCGCGGCAATGAATGTTATATCGGAATGATTTCTGCAAGGCCGATGACTCCATACGATCTTGGCCAGCAGATGATGCTTTGAGGTGGGAACGCAAAACAGATAGCCTATACTGACAAGTGTTGCTCATTTTGTGGCGCAATTACGGCTGCGCAAAAAAGGGAGTAGACTATGTGATTCGTTTGTGAGAATATAATTAGACGAAGAGGGGAAAAAAAACAACTAAATCTCCGAAGTAGGATACATATTAGAGTACCAATTATCACAAAATCTGTGTCTATATCACCAACATCCTATATAAAGGGAAAAAATAAATATAAGCAACTCCAAGGGGGAGTAACACATTGTGTGTATAGTATAACCCACTCATTACTAGGGGGGATTGCTTTATGCCCACCTTGTATAATTTGCTAAATTTACTCTTTTATTTTTTTTTATTAAAGGCATGCAGTCAACAGTTACTGTCAATCACTGCTTCTACTACTGAATTGTGTATTTGTATCAAATTTTTCTTTAATGGTCTTTTTGAGAAACAAAGAAATGTTAAGGTGGTCATAAAGTACTGCCCCGTAGGTATAATGTGATTCATGTAAAAAGTAGAAAGGAATAGTTTAATGATGTTAAATATTACCTTTAACGACATACAAGAGATAATCACAATTTTAAAGTTAATTTGTTTTAAAAATTGTTGAGATCTCTTGTTACCAGCGGTGGTCACCTCCTTTGGTAGTATAAGCTCTGTAATAAGGATTGGCATAATATCTAATGTGATTCATGTAAGGAAGAAGAAAGTAATAGTTAAACCGTATTAAATATTAATTTTACAAACATGGGAAGATATAATACCCTATTTTCAAATAAATTTGTTTTAAAAATTGCTCAGGCATGTTGTTACTAGTGGTCACATAGTATCCTCCTTGGTAATCTAAGTTAGGAACTAAGGGTTGGTAATGCTAGGGTTAAAGAAGATAATTAATTCATTTATATAACAGACATTTATATTCTTTCTTTACTGATCTGAAAGCGATTTCTGGGTATTGATCGGAGATTTAAATTAATGAGTGTAGCGCTTCAGAATGAGGGAATTAGTGCAAAAGTTTACTATGCGATATGATGATATTTATTGACTGAAAATGAGTGGGTTGGGTTCATAGGTCAAAGAAGGAACAAATTATTGCAGCCCATAACTGTCTTTTAATATTAATTGAGCGTGTATTTATTGATACTATGATAAATTATCATTGCCTCATCTCGTAAATTTCCCATTTTATATATGACCAGGTCAAGTATTCCTTTGGTATCTTAACTGCATGAGTATCAATAGTGATTGAATATCTTACAGGCGTAGATCCGTGCTCTATTCGAGATATCGGAAATGTTTTACTTTTTCTCCTACGACCTTAGAGTAAATGGTGAAGTATTGTATTCCAACCAACAATTTGGTAACGAGATTTCCGCGCATTGATGTTTTGAAACTCCTTGAATAAATAAACAAAGAATAGTATTTTTATAAAAAGTCACTGTGCATAGTGTGTGTTCACAACATAACGCTCCAAAAAACAGTCGGTCAAACTTAATATTCAGGTTCAGCCTCCTCCAAGGATACGATATGAACATTTTCAAGAAAATTCTCCCGGCCCGTACTACCCTTTACATGGAAAAATTTTCAAAATTTTGACTGTCTTAAAAATGACTAATTATTTTTATTGAAGTACTATATGTTCAAGGTATTTTTATGACAAATGAAATGCATATCTAGAATTTTCTGGGGATGCGCTAGAAAAATCTTCCTTCTGAATGACTTTTGCACAAATGGTAAAGCGTAAGATATAGACAAAATCGTAATGCACAAAATATGTAGATTATGTAAAATAAGCAATTTATATCAAATAAAATTTGTTGTGCAGTGAACCATTTCCTAGATAATATTTCTTCTTATTTTATTTACTTATTAATTTTTTGTATCTTCGAATACTTACATTTTTCTCAAATGGGAAGTCATTCATTTTTTTTTTTTTTTTTTTTTTTTTTTTTGCTGTCCTGGACATACAAAGAGAATGGAATGTCAACGTTGTCACATAGAGACCAGCTCTTATAGGGTTTGACTATCGCTTAAGCCTATTGTATTCTCCTATTCACATTGCACCTGCAAGGAAATAATGCAATAAAACCATTTCTACAAACGTCTATCTGGATTAACATGAAGCAGATACAAGAACAGGAGCTTTAAGAGCAGCTTCTACATGAGTAGAGAAAGTCATATACGTAAGTGCAACACATCAGATTGTTTCAATAGTTACAAGAACTTAATGTTTCTCTAAAACATAATGTGGAAGTTAATCATTTTGTTGGTCCTCATTTACCATTCTTTAACCATTACATTACAATAATAATCTAATGTTAAGGATATAGTAGATGGCCGTATCTGTATTCTGTGCACGATATTTCAAACATAGGTTGAACGTTTCTTTATTTATCTGATATTTTTAGTTGCTATGATTTTAATTTATTACATTAAGTGTTTAACATTTTATCTGTAGACTTTGAGCGTTAAACTGTGTTGATGAGTCTATTTTATTACATTTCATCTCTGGTTCTCATGAAGTATTATACTGATTCTTTTTATAACAAAATTGAAACGAGTTGGCATGAGCTCGCATGCGGAGGTTAACGGGTTAAATTCCCTTTGAATGGCCCTCTGATCTTGGGTTTTCATTCTTTTTTCTGGTCGGTAGACGAATGCTGGGGTGGTTTCTCATCTGCCACGATTTTTCTTCTGCCATTTTATTTCCATCTTATTTTTCAGGTGTGTTTCTAGTGTAAGACTTTCACGCATCTCTGTAGCATGTAGCCTCCGGGTCCTTCACTTCATCCCTTACTCCTGATGGTGGAAACCGAAATATACCCCACATAGTTCGCAGAGCGCGAGGTGACCTGCGTGGTACCTCCTGCACTCTATAGCAGATCTGCATTTAACCACTCCGCATTAACAGTAGAAGCAATAACAACTTGACTCCGGAAGAAATATTTCCCACTGGTTGCGAAACGACCTTCTCGGAGTGGTGACCTTCTAACTCAGTCCTGGGGAACTTGCAGAATAGCTTGAGTGATCGTCATTTTTTTACCCGCTAAGCATTCAGTTATCAGTGCAAAGCCGTGATCGGGTTTCGCTCATAGAGTACCAGTTCCCCCTGTTCTAATTTGAGGTAGTGACTGCGCTATATCATAAATATTATACATATATATATATGTGTGTGTGTGAGTGTGAGTGTGAGTGTGAGTGTGAGTGTGAGTGTGAGTGTGAGTGTGAGTGTGAGTGTGAGTGTGAGTGTGTGTGTGCGTGCGTGCGTGCGTGCGTGGGTGGGTGGGTGGGTGTGCGTGCGTGCGTCCGTGGGTGGGTGGGTGGGTGGGTGTGCGTGCGTGCGTGCGTGCGTGCGTGTGTGTGTGTGTGTTTGTGTGTGTGTGTGTGTGTGTGTGTGTGTGTGTGTAGAGAAAGGGAGAGAACAGTATATTCCACGCGCCAGTTATTAATCCTTAACTGCCTTCTCTGGAAAATCCTTAGGTACTATTGAAACTTACTATTCAAAATCTGGATTGCAAACGTTTTCCCCGTTTCCCAACAGCCGCGTGTAACAATACGAAAGCCAGTGAAACCAGGAGGCGGAATATATCACAATAAATTTCCATATTTCACTGACAAAAGTGCACCTAATCACGACAGCATTTGTACAACTGTTATGCACCAAACCAATTAGCGTTTGGGTCCATCTCTCGGTTTCTTATCGTCTTACGGAGGCCTCGTAAAGGGTGAGGAATAATTACTAACCAATGACACTGCCTGAAAGTTGCCATACGGTGCTAGAGGCGTGGCGCTGTAATGAGGACAAGGAAAGGTGGAGGAGGGGGAAGGGTAGATAAACCTGGTGTCGTAGAAAAGCCACGTTTTAACTTTCCTTAAATTTATCTCCAAATTTTTAATGCCTATTATGGAAAATGTTGCAAATATTGCTTGAAATAAACAGCACTTATTGGGTTAAACGATTCTGTATTGTAAGAAAAGCTTTAACTTTGCCCTTAGAATCACAAACACGTGAAGCTTTACAGTAAACATACTGTAATATTATATTGAAGAACACAAAGTTCAGTCCATCAACAAATTCTCCCTATAATTATACTGGAATTAACATTGCTATCGAAATAGCTTTAAATACGTTTGTGTGTTACGTTATACGTATTATAATACAGTTCCTGTTTTCGAATGGAAGGTGTTCTAATACGTATGCAATAAACCGCCTTTCCTGGGTGGCATTATAATTTAATTACAATTCTGTGAATTTGCGCAGTTTGTGAAATTTGTCAAACTATTTTACTAGACAAATAAGATGGCCACGTGTAGTTTCTGATGTATACGGCATGCTGTAAATCAACATTAAACATTCTTAATACCCTTATGTTTTACTAAATTTGTTTGCTGTACAATTTATACTGAGAGACTAGGCAAGAAGGGTGACTGTGGCAGTGTTTCTCAGCACTTGGTTCGTCACTAGCGCAAAGATTACATTAAGGTTACAAGGGGATAAAGGAAACCGAGTTATAATCAGATGTTCAAAAATCGCATCACTGTGTGCAGGCCTAGGGAGAAGGTCGGGGGACGTAATGAACTCTCCCAGGATTCGCTTAGCGACCCGGGAAACCCTCGAAAAAATCATGGGTCAGGAAGATTGGCCACAGAAATAAAATCCATGGCCTCCAGAATGCGGGCAGTAGACGTTACTCCACCGCTTGGTTCTAGTCAGTAAGCACACTGCATAATTACCATAGCTATTTTAATTGTACACCAGAATATGGATATATTAGACTTATTAACTTGCAATTATATAAGCTTGGCAGCAGAAGTCACGTTGTAAGGGAGACACGTGTTCAGTCGCTCTTTTGTTCTAGTTCTCATCATAGCGTATTTCAACCGCTCGTTATCACAGTACACTGTCGCTTGTTAAAATCAAAGTCTTATCAAGGGGTCACTTTTTGTGTGTTTTGTTTGCTAGTGAGTGTCATTTCTAATCGTTTGGATATAACGATTTTATAATATCCGTACACGTGTTTCTTCAGCGGAGCCTTGTTTTGGGTTTTGAATGTTGATTAATTATCCGGAAAATGGGACAGTGATAACGTCTATTTATGTTTGTGCATAGCCGTGGTCACACTGAACATGATACGCCGTCGATGTTTTGTTGTATTATAAAATACTAGGTACAAACTATTTCTTGTTTCGTCCAATATTGTGCAATGTGTTACTGAAGTGGAAAAATACAGGACTTGAAGTGCGGAAGTTCCATTGTTTTCTATAGCTTTACTGCATCTTTTCCCAATAAACACAAGTCATACATTTCGCCTAAATATTACGGAGTTTTAATTCGCCAGAAATATGCGTTTCCAGGCTCTCGGGTAAAACAAAATAAGTAGACACTAAAGTGTTTGTACGAAAAAGTTCAGAGCAATTAAAGCATAAACTTTGATTCAAGCCCAATATTTTCGTCCTTATTTAGTATTTTTTCTTTCAAAACTATGTTCCATTTATTTTTTCTTTGTTTTCTATAATGTGACGCCTGGGCTAAGCTACTTCACAGAACATAATAGGCCGGCGAGTAAACAAAGGTGCCCAAGTCAGGCTGCCTCGCGTGACTGTTCATGTGTACGTGACTAACAACAATCAAAGCGGCAGAACCAAAAGGTGTTTTCTCCAGAACCTTCAAGAAAGGTCTGGCTATGTCATCACCGGCGTGTTTGAAGGAGTTCGCAAAAGGCCCATGTGGGGTCATCCCCGCTATATAAGGAGGCGAGAAATCAGCAGAGAGAGAGAGTTGCAGTTATAGACACGAGTCAGTCATTGTGTCAGTGCGTGTCAGACAGCTGTGCGTGTGTCGGTGCATCGTAAAGAACTTTTAACGAGCATCGAGTGATTGTATCGTCGTAGTTATTGTATGAGAGACAGAGAAAGTGAATGAAGACACCGAAAGGACTGTGTCAAGGTTACGAGAAGTAAACAATTGGGGGTTGTGATACTTATCACGAGTCTGTAGACTCTGTTAACGACGAGCAGAGGACGGTGTATTTGTGTATTCAGTCCGCACCACCTTGGCTGTTCAGCACCAAGACTTGAGTACTATTGCTGTGTATTAAATATTAGACGTATGCCTGTATCTGTGTGTGCACGTGCAATAGTTATGGATAATTGTGTGAAGATCATATGCCCTATTTGTCTCTCAGATAATGTTACTGCCTATCACAAGTAATATCGTGTTTCACTAGTGTCCCAATAGGTTCGTTAAGATTGATGTTCTTTTTCTGGTGTAGATTGAAGATGGGAAATTTAATGGATTCGTCTATGGAAAACACTTCTAGCTCTTCATGCAGCAAGAAAGCCCATGCCACTTCCTAGGAACTCGAAGTTATGTGGAATATTCAGATTTGCATTGTTTAAAGCCATTTAATAGTTAATGTGCCTGTATGTCGATATATTTACCTACTTACTTGTCTTATGTAGTACTATCCCAAATTTTAAAATGTTAGCGTTGTTTCCATTTATATCTTGCTCCATTATCACACCTCTTCCTTTAGTTAGGCTGCTGTTTATACGTAATTGGAGACAAATCGTGTTTACTGCGACGGTGATTGTGTCGTTTTATTAGGACTATCGCCTGGTTTTTCCAACTGTGACTTTATTCTTTGTTTTATAACATATGTCTCAAGGTTGTTAAGTGCATTTTGTACCCTTGCTTTATTATACCTGGTTTGGTGCATTCTGTGGCTAAAGCCATATCATCAGCGTGTAAATGCTTGTCTAACCTTGTGGTTTCTGGTATGTCATGTATGCACTTATTAAAATATGCAAGTCGTAATAAGCTTACTTGGAAACCCCTGCCCTATATGGGGTATTAAATGATAGTTTGTTGTTTTCTCTAGTGTCTAACGATCTACTTGGTTAACTCTTAGATAGGAATGTGTTTAAATACTACGTTAGGAGTTTTATATGGCATCGGGTATTTCTTATGGGAAGATGCTTGATGATCTACTTAGTTTCGCCTACATTTGTTTTACGTGTTTTATTGTGTGCCTACAATCTTCCAAAGTTACGTGTCTTTGCTTCCGTTTCAACCACAAATGCATCCATTCCGTCCCACGGAACGACATTCGGATTAAAAGCTTCCTCAAGGCCATCTGTAAACGCCTCAGCCTTGTTTTGGGGAGTTTCAGCTATTTGAATTGTGGTGAGAAGGGAGATGCACTAATGTGGATTCGCGTAGGTATTTGGCTATTCTCCAAAATCCGTGTCTTGTGAGTTAATGTTTTCTTGTGTTTCCTTCCATTAGTTTGTACTAAATTCACAAATGTGCTCTGAGATTTGAGCCTTTAGTTGTTTGTATTCGTTGTAATGTATTACGTTCTGTACCTGAGATTTTTGCCTGTGTGAAGTATTTCAGGCATAAATTGTCCTATTCTGAAAGCTGTCCTTCAGTGTTACAAGGATCATAGAGAGAGGTTGCCTGCTCCTAGCTCCAGAGTGTATTTGTACTGCTGTAGTAGCCTCAAAGGGATACGCTGTTGTCCTATCTTTTGTGTTTTTTCAGCAAAGAGAAGCACAGCCCTTTGATAACAAATCTAATGGGCTTCTGTGAGTAAAGGAGATAGAATTATACGCCATCTATCAGGCTGAATATCTTTAACACCTAGTCACCAAAGCGACGCACAATATGTGTGTGCGTGTTTGTGTGTGTATGTTTGCGCGCGCACAAACGTGTAGTATAAATTGCTTGTATCAGTCCAAAGTCAATTTGCACACAGTAAACAGCTGTGACAAAGACGGGATACTTGCGATGCTTCCTGAGATGAAGGATGATAGGGGAAAAAAAAAAAAGACAAAACAAAAAGAAAATATTGGACATTCAGAAGCTAATGCGGCAAAGCGGCATAGTCTTTTTTCTGTTTTTTTTTTTTTTTTTTTTTTTTGACACCAACCAAGACCAACATCAGTACAGAAGGACCGCCGTCTGGCTGCAATGGCAAGGCTGTACTGCCAGAGTAAGGAATAATTTTACTCTTGGTACCAGACCTAACACTTGGACAGTTGGTTTACGGTAGCCAATTTACAGAAGTTCAAGCAGAGCGCTCATACACTAATCACTCGCGTTCACAGAAGACGCCTGCGGTGGAGATATCAACACATGAATTGGACGGAAGAACAGTGCGTCGCTTCAGAGCCGTTCTGGAAGAATTCCCATCCGGAGAGAGCCTCGAATGCGGTTTCAGGCTTCAAGAACAATACTGATTGGAGAGGGTGGAATGATAACGGCAGCAACATCGTCCATGTACTGCAATTTTTAACTGCTGTCACTCAAATTATATCGTGTCACCATATTTTCAGTCGCATCCGGGTATTTTGGGTGCAGAAATTATATTTATAGGTGATAATGCCCATCTTCATATAACTCAACTGCTTGTTGATTACCTGGAAAATAAAACTACTGCACGAATGAATTCCCCTGCTGTATACCGACTTGAATCACATGCAGCATATTTTGGATGTTCTAAGAAGACAAATGTCCACACATTGACATCCACCAATCACTGTACAGGACTTACGTAAAGTTCTATAGTAGGAACCATGGATAATACATTCAAATGAGATGATGGTATTATTGGCACTTAATCGTTTCATTCCCTTACAAGTACTGCTGCTCTGCTAGAGATTGTCACGTGCTATACTGAAAGTATATACAAGCTGCAAGTGAAATGAATCGCCAGACTTTAACAGCGAATTTCTCATGTTGTGAATAACAAGAAAGTCTAGTACCAAAATGTTGAAAAGTTAAGTTTTCTAGGGAAAAAATATATTTTTATCAAAAAACTTTCATCACCTGGCTGAATTATTATTGATTGAAGGTTCTTGATTTATGGCTATATTCATAGAAAATTGAATAAACAACACATTTTTCCTTTACAACAAAAAGGTAACAAATTCTAGGTTCTTTTAAATTTAATTTACACAAAAATAGTTGAATCTATTGAAATACGCCAAAGGAAAAAGTTGTCATTTATTCAATTTTCTATTAATATAGCCATAAATCAAGAACCTTCAATCAATAATAATTCAGCCAGGTGATGATAAACCTTTTTGATACAAATATTTTTTCTATAAAACTATAAACTTTTCAACATTTTGGTATTAGACTTTCTTGTTACTCACAACATAAGAAATTCGCTGTTAAAGTCTGGCGGATCATTTCACTTCCACCCTGTATACTAGAAGTCTGCTTGGGTACAATACATTTAATAACGTTTGGGGAATATAGAAATGAGTTTAAGTATATTTTATCAAAATGAATATTTTGATGCGTACCCTTTGTTACTTCTATAACAAGTACTAATAAATTATTATTATTATTATTATTATTATTATTATTATTATTATTATTATTATTATTATTATTATTATTATTATTATTATTATTATTATTATTATTATTATTATTATTATTATTATTATTATTATTATTATTATTATTATTATTATTATTATTATTATTATTATTATTATTATTATTATTATTATTATTATTATTATTATTATTATTATTATTATTATTATTATTATTATTATTATTATTATTATTATTGTTTTATTATTGTTATTGTTATTGTTATTGTTATTGTTATTGTTATTGTTATTGTTATTATTATTATAATTATTATTATTATTATTATTATTATTATTATTATTATTATTATTATTATTATTATTATTATTATTATTATTATTATTATTATTATTACTATTACTATTACTACTATTATTATTATTATTATTATTATTATTATTATTATTATTATTATTATTATTATTATTATTATTATTATTATTATTATTATTATTATTATTATTATTATTATTATTATTATTATTATTATTATTATTATTATTATTATTATTATTATTATTATTATTATTATTATTATTATTATTATTATTATTATTATTATTATTATTATTATTATTATTATTATTATTATTATTATTATTATTATTATTATTATTATTATTATTATTATTATTATTATTATTATTATTATTATTATTATTATTATTATTATTATTATTATTATTATTATTATTATTATTATTATTATTATTATTATTAAAATAAGGTCCACCAAAATCTCCTAACCGGTGAACGTCAATCATGGAATTGGGGATAAGAGAAAGAGGAATATTTCAGCACTGCGTACTTCCAAGGCAAAGTTTATGAGGTTATGAGGCGAGAAAGCACGAAGGTCGTCCAGATCTGATGGCCACAGATACAGTCCGGCGGCGTCCATAATGACCACGCCGTGGCCGAGTGGTTTGACCATTCGCCTCTCACCAAAGCGGCCTGAGTTTGATCCCAGGTGACCGTATGTAGAATTTGTGGTAGACAAGGCAGCGCAGTGGCGGGTTTCGTCCGGGTTCTCCGGTTTCCCCTGTCATCTCCTTCAATTGGTGCTCCATTCCATGTATTATCAGTGTCACTGCTTGCGGTGCCGTATGTAGTAAAAGAGGGTGTTAAACACTACCAAAAAAATAGTGCACAACGATGCCTAAGTAGCATGTACGGATCGAAGGTTACTTGCCAGCAATTATCTTCTCGAAGCACATTCACCGCATAAACCGCACAACATCGTACATCATGGGTGCCAGACATGAAATGAAAGGAAATAAGAAGAACTTAGGGACGGGACACAATGGGGTCATACGAATCTATTCACGTTCCCCTAACGGCAAAAAACAAAAGAAAAAAAAAAAAAAGCACACAATTTTAGGACGACTAGTCCAATGGGTATCGAACTAGGGACCTCCCGAAATGGAGCGTCATGTATCCTGTCAACTGGTTTTATGCACTAACCTGGTAAGCATATTCTTTCCCTCCAAATCCACCTGCGTGAGAGGTTTCAAATCCAAAATGAAAAATGTAAGATCTTTAGTGTTATGGAAGTGGATAATCGTTTTTCTTCATAATATTACGTGCTGTTTGGAAATTATTTAACGACATTTGCCATAACCTATAATCAAACAAGTTGCTCCTCTGTGTTTTATCGCTTAAATATGAATAAGTAAAAGTTTACGACTCACTATAAAGGGAGTTGCACGTAGATATTTTATAATGCGTTTCCCAAAATTCAATTAAAGAACAGTTTCTGCTTGTATTACTTCTTATTACTATTCACCTGAAGCGATGTTTTGTTTTGTCTCTTTACAAAACCAAAACCGCATGTTGAATTTTGCGTGCACATTAACAAAGCCATTACTCCACCTCCTAATACCATATTATTATTTTTCATTGAGTTCCAAATTAAATCCATAGTGCCCGATGCAGTTTTGTGGTAAATCTCAGCTGTGGCATAAATGAATGAGTTTGTAAAACAAGTTTCTAGCTAAAATTGTATTGCTTTATACGATGGGGTTCTATAATAGGTAAATACTTGATAAATGTGGCGGTTTTGTGCACACGTTTGAAATGTGTAAATTGGTTCATTTAAGGGGCCCTGTGACTGAAAGAATGACCGAAAAATTATCAAATTGGCGAAGTTTATGGATATAAATATTCACCAAACCTTCAGTCATCGACGGACAGTGAACATTACAATTACGCCATTTTTAAACGTATAGCGTAGGCTTTAAATTCCATGTGCACTACATTAAAATGCACCTTTTCTGGTTTATTTTTGGCAGTATTTGAACAGAATATGGACCTAAAAGGGCGCAAAAGCAACCAAATTCAGCGGAAAGGAGTGGGTAATCGGCATCCCGCCGCAAAGAAAAACTATGAATCTGAGGAGAGACTACTAGACGGAAGAAGGTATGAAAAACAAGATCATGATACATATGTGTACAAAAATTGTTTTTTCTCGAATTTACATGTTTTAATACACTATTTGCTCCGTGCGAATTAAATTTTGTGCTATGCTCCTGGAACTTTCCCAGCACGTCCTCACCTTATGTGACTTCAACTCAACCTGTAGTTTCAAAATCTGAAAATTTCTTAACCTTAAAAAAGTTAAATCTCAAAAGAAAAGCTTAAAAATATTTTCAATATCCATCTAAGCAAGGAAATTAATTACTTTAAAACTAATTATGTTTTCTTCCTGTCAGAAATTGCAGGTGTGATTTGGGCAGTTAAAGTTTATAAAATAAAACTGTTGTGACATGTTTGTTTTTGATGTGCATGGAATACTTAGAATATTAGGGTGTTCTCGCATTGTGGATAAATTGAAAAATTAATTCCCTCAAAGCTATAAATAGATTGTGCTGGAACTCTGTGCGGTAGTTTTAACATAAACATACTTATTAAAATAAAGAAAATTGAAATTTCAGTCCCAGGGTTCCTTAAGATGATGTAAGAATATGTACGTGTATGTTAAACATGAGGTGTTTACTTAAGACTACGATTCTAGAAAACCCCCATATAGTCCTTATAAAACACTATAACCAATTTAATTTACAGCGCCGTGTCCCTACAGCTTGAATGGGGTCTAGACCAACCAACTGGATTACCACCTCACACACACTTAAAGCTCGACTGTGATAGGCGATCATTCAACCTCTCGCATCCCCAGCTGAATGTTGGCTTTCCTAGCCGGGATCACTGCCTACCGCAGCTCCTCAATTTCATCACGATGCTGGACTGGGCTGGACTACAAATGGAGAGAACTACACACTATGTGGACTCAGCGATTTTGCGTATCAAACCCCGCGAGGAACGGATGAGATGAAAGCACTCTAGGGGCGTGTTCTAATTCGGGCGAGGGGTGCTTGTCAGCGTGAAGGTCCTTAACGTGGGCTGAGGATTCTTCATCTTGACACTAGGGTTCGCTAAGCAACAGCTAGCTTCATGGTTGTCGACAGTGGTACCCACAGTAGATCAGGCGACTACAATGCCACCCCTCCGTCAAGAACAGTTGCAGTTCGTAAAGTCCCCACACAGCAGCGCCAAACTCCCCCATCGCCAACATTTCCGACCCTGAAAGACCGGATGGAAATGAAGGTGAAATGAAATGGAGGGACCGCGAGTTTGGGGGATGTAAATATTCTTCCAAGTAATTGCCTGGTGACCAGGGAAAATCTCCGAAAAGACCCACTAGGATGGATGCCCGTTGTAATCGAACCCACGACCTCCGGAGTGCGAGTCTCACAAGTTACCGCGGAGCCATCTCGTTCGGTTCCTGATGTTGAATGGGCATAAGTTGTATACCCATGACTCGGAACCAAATACACGCATTAATCCAATGCGCTACGGCATAGGGTATACTTTCGTTTCTTGAGATAAATTAAACTATACTAGAATAAAACCAAAAAGTTCCGTAGTAAATCTACAATTAGTGTAATGTTTCATTGAAAATTTTCAGGGCAAAACTGCTATGAGAAATAAGCTAACGTCGACATCCGTGGAACTAGTGGCGTTTGGAAACGACTGCACTTTTTACATATAAATATATATTCACCGTGGTTTGGCGGTGCTAAATTATTGTCTATTGGAACCGAGAAAAATTGCTCCGCAGTAATGTACCAGGCTTATGTTCGACAGGTTTTCCATCCACTACGACCTTCATCCCAAGATTTCCGTCTCGTTCCGTTTCCTTCTTATTTTTCAAGTTTAGTTTTAGGTCTCGTGGCGTATGGGGTTGTCGGACAGATGGTGCGGATGCTTACTCAAAGCAAGGGGTGCTTCCCGTGGACACTAGAGGGCTGCTTGATCGACAGGTCTTTCATCGATCTCTTTGTGCAGCTCAAGCAATGGGACACGTCTTCGAGATTGGAACTGGAAAGGACATCGGGGCGTCTCTGAGGCCTGCCTGTGTGTTGTAGCCCCCGTGGTTCCCTCACCTTATCCCTTCCTCCTGAGAGGTGATAGCCACCATAGATCTATGTAACCGAGCGGATTTGTGCCACGGTAACGCGTACGACTTGCATTTGGGAGATCGAGGGTTCGATCCCCGTGGCCTATCCTCCTGACCCAGGATTTTCTGTCAGGGGTTTCCTCTAGTCTCTAGGAGAATGCTGAGGAGGTAAATTACATTCCCTGAATTTCCTGCACCTTCGTTGCACCTCTCTTCTCATTTTCACTTTATTTCACTTTCATCGTGTTTGGCTGTTTCAGGGCTGTAAGTGCCGGTGGCGTTGCATGGCAGGGAATATGCTCTCTGGAAATCTTCGTCCCCTGGATCGGGGGTCACTGAATCCTGTGTCTTACAGTGGGATGTGTGAGCCTGCAGGGTGGAGGAAAGTCGGGTTGTACAGCCATGGAAAAACGATTGAGCGCATTAGGAGAGTAGTAGTGTGGCAGTGCGGCTAAGGGGAGGCATCTGTGAAAATGACAAAAATCCACAATTTTTTTCACAATGATGTGAAAATTTGTATGTATGTGTGCCAAAGCATAACTAGAAGGTTTACCAAATTTCACTTTTCTATGTAACATAGTTTTTGCAAAAACAAACAATTGTTTTTTGCTGCAATTTTAGGGTAGTATAGCAAACGCTTCTTATAAAATATTATTTGTTCTAAGTAAACTAAACCCTGGCCATATGCTTCCCTAGATTATGTCTACAAAACCTGGTATTTTTATTTGGCTATGCCAAACAGTTTTGGAGAAAAAAGATATTGAATACCTCAATGTCCATTTTTTTTTCAAATTATTAATAATTTTCAAAATAAAAATTCCATAACAATGAAACTACTCCATCTAGAGCATTTAAAATACCAAGTTTTATGAAAAACTATATAAGAACATGTGTGCAAAATTTAAAAGAAATCTATTCAGAACTGTATGAGAAGATGCATTTTGAAGATTGAAAAATGTGAAAAAATAGAAAGCAGAGAAAAATGACTTTAAAGTTTTAAGTATATGACAACATACATTTACTGCTTTAGAATCCCCCTGGACCATATGAAGGTCCTTCAGCTAACTGTTTAGCTTCTTCTTCTCTAAGTTTTGCTACTCTTAACTGTTTTTTTTTTTTTTTTTTTTTTTTTTTTGCTGATTTAAATGTATTTAATGTACTCAGTGCACTCTGCTTTAATCTTCCCTTATCCCTAACATTACTAACTCTTTTGCTGACTGGACTTACTTTTCTAGCTGTGACTCTTTCCTTTACATAGAGAGTAGCCTCACAACTCATTAAATTCACTGATAGCTGAAGTCACTGTAATTTTCTACTACTTGAACCTGCTTCTTCAAGATCTAATGTAGATCTAGTTATGATTGTTTCCTCCTGAGATTTGCCAGTTTGCCATCTATATATATTTTTCTTGCTGCAAGAGATTTCTTTGTTTGCTTTAGCCTACCCATTTTAGAATAATTTTATACCAATTAATAATAATTTAATGAAAATCTGGTCCACCTAATGTACAATGTTTACAACTGCACAATAAATTATAAAACTGAGAAGAGAGTTAGCTGGTTGTGTGTTTACAAACAGCTAAATAAGAATTTAGATTTTCACTTACAGCAAGAAGATACTTATTTAGTATTACCTGGCTTATATTATACTTATTATTATTCTAAACTCTTCTTATCTAAATGTACACCACAATAAAGATGACTTCTCTCTTCTTCAGGGTGTGTAATCTTGAACAAAATTCAGAAAAATGCAACCACCTGGTTCATGCATGCAAAAACAGGAAACAGTGGTCAGATTAACGGCCATGAATGTTTGCAGAAAATCCCACAAGATGTCTCTGCTTACATCCACCAGAACTGAATCAGGTCGCCCGATTTAAACTTCAAAATTGTACGCGATTTTGCTGCAATGGGGTACTGAGTGCATTTCAGCAGCCACGCCCACCCGCACAAGGGCATTTAAATCATGGCGTAGTGGTCTTTTAAATGGTGATGAGGAGTAAACGGTGGTAGATTCTGAAAGTACAACGTACAGACATAATTTTAAGGCAAAAAACGAAAGATCACATTTTTCGTCATTTTTGTCCAAATTTCACCGATGCCTCCCCTTTGGGATGTGTAAGCCTGCAGGGTGGAGGAAAGCAGGGTTGTACAGCCATGGAAAAACGATTGAGCGCATTAGGAGAGCAGTAGTGTGGCAGTGCGGTTAACAAAATTTATATCTCCAACATGCAGCTGAGTTTATTGATAGTCTCTGTTTCATATGCCATCGTCTGTCGGACACACAAATAGGCTGTTTTTTGAATCGCCACTAGCACTTGTATTTGCGAGTATGTATACAAATGCACTCCTAAAGCGCTCAATCATTTTACCATGTCTGTACGATCTGCCACCAGGAAGTCTCAAATGTCTAAACTGTAGGAGCCCTGACCTCTACTATCGTGTCTCCTATGTTCGGCTACCCTCTGTCTCCACTTGCTTAACCGTTTCTTCCCGGGGGTGCCCTGTTACTTCTATAGGTCGATGTGCTAAGTCCTTCCACCGAACTTGCTCATACCTCATAGATCTATGTAGGTTGCAGAGTGCGAGGTGTCCCCAATAGTACTACAATCTATACCTATTACATTACCTATCGTAAGGTGACGACTGTTTGATTGCGGAGTCCAATCTTGTACTCCCAAGCAGACTTACTACAGGAAGAACCGATAAATAGTCTGGCAGGCGAAGAGTTACAAACCCAGGTTGTTTATGTAAGCTGAGCAACTAGAAATGGTGATTGCTGTCTAGTCAAGTGCCTCCATATGCAGCAACTGAGAGACATATGCTGCGAGACTTATCGGTGGAAGGGAGACAATGTTGTCTTTGGTTCGATCTCTGGAAGGTTATGACTACTAGACTATGCAAACTCGCACAAAGCAGAGAACATCCGAATAAGGACAAACGGTTAAAGCAAATACAGATAAACTGAAGGGAATTTATTACTGTTTTATCACCTCTCCATCTTTGTCCATTGTGTTGTCTAGTCCTGTGTAGTGCAATAAGCATGAGGAGATTCATGTTTTCCTGTAGTTAACACATTGTTTTGAGATCGAGAAGGTAAATGATATTAACCTAAAAACGTAAATATGACATAAGCGGGATAAATTTTTCAAATAATTGGAAATGCATTAGGTAGCTAATTATTCCCGTGCTAATTCTCACTGTTCGTATTCGGCAGTATTCAATTTCCAAGCGAATTCTTGAATCACGAATTTTCCATGTAAATACTATTCGCGAAACCTTTGGTTGGTCATGTTACATAATAGAAAAGGATGGACTAGCTGCATATCCACATCACCAATGGAAAGGTTTGCATCTAGAAAACAAAACGAAGCAACAATAGAGCTTTCTCAAACCATTTTCCTAATTATATATCATAGGAATCTGTCTGTGTTTAACATTTTTCGAGGAAGAGTTATTGCTTTGAACCTTTATAAAACGATCTGCAAACATTTCTGAAGTACCTACAGTCTTTGGTTTTGTCTATTTTTAAGCTCTGCGACATTATCCTAAGTTTCACATATATTACATTAATACATCGAGTTGGTTTTAAAGAGAAAGTCCAGTAGCCATGTTGATATTGCAGGACTATTGTGCTTGGCTCGTTGACTAAACTCTCCTAGCATTAGTTTGTAGACTAATTGAAACGATAATCATAATTAAGCACATTTAAACGCAGCAAAATGCGAATCATAATATCCAAGCAAAATGAAAATATCTACGGTAAAGATGTCTAATTCCGCGATAGCCCTAATACCGTGTGTAGGGACGCGGCCTACACAATCGGAGTCCACCACAAGGCGATGAGTTTGAACAGTTTTTATAGGCCCGCAAATCAGAGCTATAGTTGAAGATAGGCAATTTGAAACAAGCATTACTCCTATAGAAAAATGTGTTTGGGATGTATTTAAAGAAGATACTGCATGTTTTTTGGGAACAAATAAATATTCTAATTATGTAAAACTGTGAACAGCATGCTACGAAGCTTCAAAACCTTGGGATGCAAAATGAGTTTCAAATTACGTTTCTCTTTTCAGATTTGGATATATTTCCTGACAACCGCGGCAGTCAGTGAAGAGCAGGATAAAGGAGTCAGCGAGAATGTTTGGGAAATGGAAAGGATGTGTTGAAAGCGATGGCATGCATCAATGGTTGTGGATTACTACCAGACACTGTATAGGGAAATATTCAGATCAAACGAAGAAGGTTCTACTGATACGGTGTATATAAGATGAACTAAAATGTATAATTGAGTAATAAAAACCTCACAATTTTATTTGTAACACTTATGCAAATCTTGAGTTATGTGCATTTCTTGAACAAAATGTGTAAATATTTCATTCTTGATTTGTAAAACATCCTGATATGAAGGAAAAAAACAAACGCCATGTTTTAAATCAGCAGTACTGAAATGTTTGAATCATTTTTCAAACGTAAAATGCCCTCGAAAATTTTTAATTTGTAGATCTGTGTTACCAGCGGAAGATGACCTGTATTACACAGTAAAATCATAGTCAATCAATCTGGAAAAGCTATGATAATGACTTGGACACTTTCCAGCAATGGCATTTTAAACATAATTCCAATTTTTTACTACACTTCGCTATTTATTATACGATCTACTTTGGATACCGTTGGGAATAATCTTCTTGTTTTACAACCATTTTATTCAAGTTCCTTAGTGCTGCAGCTGTGAGAACTGGCTTTAAAGGTGTCGTAACATTTGAATGGCCACTTCTAATGTCACGTAAAATAATTATTGCAATTTGTGTAACAAAGCGGAAGGCAGTGCACCTTTCCAAGTGCTCTCTTAGACAAGTTGTTATTGCCGGTTACCGACAGCATAAGGTGGGGAGGGGGAGGACAGAACAGCCGTCACCATTATCGTCATTGTCATTCTCTGAGTTATCCTTCAATAGCATACGCTGACGGTACCAATAGAATTCCGGGTACTAATAATGATTAAACATTACATAAAACTGTATACCACAAGGCACTAAGACTACGGGCCGATCTAACCGAGCAGGAGGTGGTAGCGTCTGGGGTTCGCATTCGGGAGGTCGCGCGTTCGATCCCCGTCACTACGTACACTGACATGGGTTTTTCCGTGGTTTCCCCATGTCACCTAGGCGAATGCTGGGGTGCTTTCATCTGTTCTCCAAGGCTTCCTTCCCTTTCTCATTTCCTTTCATTGTCATCTTTCAGGTTCGGCTGCTAGTACAGTTGGTTCGGCGTTAGCATGCAGATGGCATAGTTGCCAGCTCATTGGAAACTCTCCCTGGCCCTCCTTGGAAGTCGCTGCCCGGGCCACTAGGATCGCCTTGTCGCCCTCTCCAGGGTGGATGGTTTGCCCTCGGTTGTGCGTCGGGTGTCACAATCTGGAACTGTTTGGACTTCTGTGTGTCTCTGGTGCCTACGCTGGATCCGCTCTCCGACGTGCCTTCCGATCTCACTTCGCTTCATCCCTTCTCTCTGGGTGGGTGGTGACCCGCAATAGATCCACATCGGGGTCACAGAGGGCAAGGTGTCCCCCTTCCGTTACACACACGGGACGATCTAATCAAGAATAACAGAATAGAAGGAAGCGAACTCAGGACCTGCAGTACATAAATTGCAACGCTCACTATACGACTACAGTTACTAGAGATGGGCGGACATACGAAGGCAGATGAATGCAGATTGTGTAGTAGCATTTTTCTGAATCACGTGACCCTATGTACAAAAGAAAGAGAGTGTCTGTCTTTGTCTTCTCTCTCTAAGCAACAGCTTCCTCACTCGCCTTCATGTGTGCTCTTACTTGCAGCAAAACACACCTCTAGTTTTGTAAATTACGCCTGTGTTGCATAATGTGTCGATGTCTGTAATATTTATATGCATTTCATTAATACAATAACTGTATAGCTTACTTCATCCTCTGCTTAACAGTAAATTAAAATGGATGTTATTTAATTTGTCCTTAGTAACCAGCTCATTGCAGAATTGACTGCAGCTGTACATGAAATATAAATGTATTTACGTTATCCGTATATTCTAGAACTCTGGTAAGTATAGCTGCTACTTTGTTTATATGACCAACTATCTTTATGTGTACACACATGGCCGCATTAGTGTCTTGGTACCTACATAAAATTATGTGAGGTGTTTAACATCCTTTGCTGCTTACATTTCTTATGCTACTGAGTTTTGAAGAAATGAATACTAAATTTATCTCGTTATTCATTTGATATCATGTCTGAGCACAAGAAAATTCACCGCTTAAACATATTTCTGACCAGATGGAATTCGAAGTTCACTTCCCCAGAATTGAAACAAAGTTACACACATGGTCAATGAGGTTTTCGTTAATTTTTACTGTGAGATATATACATTTACTATCCCGCGTAGACTGCCATTCTGCCTATATTGCGTCAGCACAACACCCTGCAAACAATGATGTGTTGAACAAAACTGTTTAGGACTCCAGTACATAGCAATACATATCAATAATGTACATTGGTTTAAGTGATAAGGAAACATTAAACCACCTTTCCCAAGACCAGGCCAACTCCTTACCTAGATATACCACTCAACTTACTGTTCCTCTTACTGCTCCTTTTCCGTCGCTCCTTAGCCTGAAACTGACTTGTGTTTACCAATCAATGTTTTACTGTGCCAGACTGTGCAAGCCAAGCTGATACAAGGGTGCTCATCCAGGGGCTGTGGCTGGTGTGGAATGTCGTTGCGAAGCATACCTTCTGCCACTCAGGTGAAATGTTTTAGTTCTCCTCGTTCGCTGCTTACCTTGACCTAGCATTTGTTCGTGTTAATGCATGTGTGTTGGATTTCAATTTCAGCCAATAAGTGATGGGATCATTCAGGAGTGGTGTGGAACACAGCGGATCTGTAGTTCTGCCAACATTGAATAAAGAACACTATAGAAACATGAAGCTTCGGCACCTTTTCACGCAGTCAGCTGTACATAAGTTAAGCAAAGATAAATGGAAATTGAGCTTGAGTTTACAAATCAGGAGTAATTATTAAGATTTCTTAAGAGTGGAAGGCGAGGTCTACAGATACTGATCCGCGTTGCTATTTAATTATGTTTAGATCACGTTTTACTGGTAGTGTAACCATTATGTTGAGTATCCATTCAAAACTTCATCATTTTTGTATAAGTATAGTTTGCGATGATTTACTCTGAACAATATTTTACAATTGCTAGGGGAAGTGTTAATGCATAACGGTGTATGTCGCTCTAAGATAAAGAGATAAAGTTAGGAGGCCTTAGTTAAAGTAAGACCTAATAAATGGCCGCCTCCGTGGCGCAGTGGTAGCGCACCTGTCTCTAGTACGGAGGACCCGGGTTTGATCCCCGGTACCGACGTGAGGATTTTCCTTCCGCTGGGAGGTCTGGCACGGTCTGCACTCAACCTCGTTAGGTCCCGGAGGGGCCAATTGAAGAGCTATTTGATAAAGAACTACCGAACCCAGGTTGCGAAGGCCGCATAACCGGCTGGGGCGCTGACCACGTCCCACTCTCCAGTATTTCACCCCACTCATATCACCTGTAGTGGGCAGAGGTGGGAGACGCAGTGGTCAGGTGGTAAACCTTGAGCCGTCAGGGCTGTTGAGCTAGGGTTATTTATAATATCTAATAAATCAATATGATACATAAGGGAGTTTGACCTTTTAAATATGGATGATATTCAACAATATGCAATATAAATGGATGTTATGCTTAAGTTTTTCTTTCAGAAGATATATGTGCTTATATGAGTTGTTAAACTGTAAGATACTTGGTGTTTTCAATAAGGGCAGATGCGGGAAAAACTACGCATTTCCTCATGTTATTGTACCCTAGTGGTATGACGATTACTTAACGCTAACATAGGGAATCAATTGGTATCAAGTAAAAATTGCTCAAAATGTAAATTAGTGTACATTACCTTATAAATGCAGATTCCTGAAAATGCGCACCGTTCGACAATCTGTAGAGTAGGCAGCCACAATGTACCAGAGTACGCATCCCGAAACATTTCCTTACGTAAATAAAACTACCTATCCAGATTACATACATTATGAATGGAATAATCATAATAATGAAATGAATATAGCTTTCAGGCACATAAACCACATTTAGCTTTAGGCACTAACAAACAACCCATGACCGCAGTAATCAGTAGAGTATTGTGCCGCCAATTATTGTTGCACTGGTCACTCATTCAATCTCCTACTGGAGGATCCGTGTAATTCTCTCCACAACGTGGACAGGCGATTTCAGTCTTCTCAGTTGTTGCCGTTAGCTGCTGCTTCTTGGGGTCTTCCCTTTGTGGTCCTGCATTGTGGATGCGTGTTCCTCTGCTAGGGCTTGTTTACACGTCGAATTTAATAATATTTGAAGCCGTTTTTCTTTGAATTTTCTACTACAACTTTGGAAGAGGATGAATATCCCTTACTAGACAGATTGGAAATTCCTTGTTTCTGGTTTAGTGTGGGTGTTCGAAGGACCCGGCTTTTGGTTTGATTTTTAGAGTCGGTTGTCGAGGAGAATACAGCTGACCCTCTTCTTGTTCTTTGTTGCTTTTGGTTGGCATTTGCAGGCTAGATTTTTGTTAACGCCCTCCAACGTAGTGTCATAACGGACGGTGAATGGGTGAACTGATGCTCATATGAGCCCGAGGTCTATAGAGCTTTAAGTTACTCGACATTCATCTTCTCAGGATAAGGGAAAACCTCGGAAGAAAACCTTATCCGTATAACTCATCCTAAGCAAGATTCGAACCCGCAACCCCTTGGACGTGAGGGAAACACGCTACCACCACACTACATGCTCATTTTATGGTCATATACCATAGATTTTGGAAGAACTTTTTCAATTGAAGCAGCCCTACTGTATTCCCAATGAGTTCCCCAATCTGATACTCTGTGATGCCCCTTCCCGGATGTGAAACGTGCCATTTGTCACACTCCTGACTAAATGCTGCTTTTATTTGTTCGGCAATATCCTCTATTAAGGGATTCCATTTTAGAGTAGGTACATAAACTATCCCGTAGCTTGAAAAACTCACGAACAACAATTAATTCGACTTGCCAGACGTACAGAAGCTCAAGAATACGTATGTGAACTAACAGAATACTACTATTAACCATAAGTGTAAAACAGTACGTTTGGTAGTAATGAACATCCTCGTTGCAACACATACTGCTGAGGGTTATGTAGGAATATTAAGAAGAAATTCCTCTTTCTGGTATATGCAAGCGATACATTTATTCACATTCACTGACTCTGTTCAAATTAAATGAAATTTATGAAAAAGATGAAATAGCACAGTAAAGTATTTCTTACCTTAATAAACACAATGATTAAAGTGGGTAAATAAAGCGCCTTTTCCCTTTTGGTAGCCACCTCAACGCATGGAAGTTCTCTCTAATAATACCAGGGAGAGAATATAACGGCATCTCCGTGGCTTTTTCCCCATGGTGATATGGAGTCTAACTCCACCATCTTCTGGAGAATGGAAGTGGTTACTAAATTTTCACGCGTCAACTCCAGGGTACACTACCGAAAACTGCACCAGGACCGACGGCAAAATACAACACCGTCCCCCAGCTCTCCAAGTTGGTACCGGGGGTCATTCAGCTGTCTCACAACTCCTCCTGGGCACCATCGCCCAGATGTATCCATGTTTTCGGGAATCACTGCCCCGACGGGTATAAACCAAACCGAACAACACCCATTCGGGAGGGGCTCAGTTGTTTGGCTTGCCGTACATGCCGCCTCGAAATCAACAGTTTCTATGCATGTGCATTCAAAAAGAAGTATAATGTAAACCATTTGTGTTTAAGAAGTAAGTACTTCTCGACCACCTTGGTTTGAGTTTTCAGAAACCTACTACGAGTATTATTGAACCGCACCCGTAGCGCAGTTGTAGCGCACCTGCCGCTACCAGGTGGGATCTTTCCCCTCTGGGAGGTCTAGTTTGGGGTGCATTCAGTCCCTTAAGTCCCTGAGGAGCCAATTGAGGAGCTACTTACGCCTGTAGTGGGAAGAGTTGGGGGACGTAGTGGTAGGGTGGTAGGCCTTGGTCCAATAAGGGCTGTTGTGCTGGAGTTTAGATCCCTATTAAACTTCGGATTCACTTATTCACACAAAATGGTTATAGTAAAACGAAATCTAAAGAAGTAATCATTAATATTTGTAACGAAACAATTCCTGTGGTCATAAGCAATACATACACTAATCGAAAATGTGTACATTTTAAAGCGCTATATATGAATGTTACTAATCTTTTAATCGCTAATGAGTATTGACTTACTCCATATAAGTTGTGGTATTCTGGAATAAGCCTTTCTTTCAAACAGCATTTTATTTCAGAATTTATTTTAAGATTACGAATACACCTGAATGATAGGAAAGAGAATGTACTCTCAAAGAAGATAGATTAAATTATATGTAGAGGTACCATATACATCGTGTAGCTTAAAAACCACCAAACAGGATAGGCGAATTCTTTGATGAGTATCTTCAGTATGGTTTTAAATGGGTCGCATTAATGTACAAGTACAATGCACAATCAAGCCCGAAATTAAATGAAAATATGGAGATATGTAATGAAGTTAAAGCTGATGAATTAATATTCTTAAAATTTTATAAATTATACTTGCAATGCTTAATAGCACTGATTTCTAAGCTAAACAATATTTCCTATGAATTTAGTATTGCTTATCCACCGTAGGAAATCCTTAATGCCACATGCAATTGCATGAATCAGGTTGTTTTGAAGAGGTCTTATGATTAGAATATGGAGGAACCTTATGAAATATTCGATTTTCAGGTTTTATAATCATACCTTAGTACGCTCTTCCATTAGGAAAGGATTGTTGATTTTCTGTGCCGCCATGTTTATACCTATGGAAGCAATATTTAAAGTATTCTGTGTAGAATATTAAAACAGTCCAGATGTTCATCATACTCACAGTCTCTCTGCTATTAATGTACTCATCTGATTCTACATCAGGCATGTATCTATTACTTTTATGAATATTGGCATGCAATATATTGTTTGTTTCCGCGCTTTCTGCACGTGCTAAGGCTTCAATTTTCTATTTTTTATGTTTTTACCGTGCATATTATTTGAAATTCCAATTCATATTTAAAATCCCTCTTGCCATTCACTTTTTACAGTTCTTACTTTTCCTGTTCTCTATGAGTATTCCATTTAGTAATGGTGCATTCCTCATTATCTTTACATTATATTTCCAAGGGTTAGCACTACTATACGAACTAATACTATTTGATGCCAATTTCTTTTCGATTTTTGTAACACCTCATTGTGAGAAATATTGGTTTCTGTTTTATTTACACACACACACACACACACACACATGTATGCATATGTGTGTTATATTCATATTTTATATCAATCTAAAACACTGCTGCATGTATGTTATTGTTTACCACTGAACCCTTAAGTACCTTAAATAAGACGGGTAATTTCGGCTCAGAACAAAAAAAGCTTCAATATATTTTTGCTTTTATAGTTCAAGGAATACTCTAAAAATGTATTTATTTAGAGTAGTTGCAAATCATAGAGAGTGGTGATATATGGTTTGGGACAATTCTGCAATACTTCCTCTCTTTTGTTGCTGTTGAATGGTAAAAATCGTTCTAAACTGTAGATAACATTGCTCAGCACAGTTATGGAGCGTTCTGTGGATGTATATAAAGAAAATATAATTAAACCAAAATACGATACAGAATTTTAGATGAAGTTCAAGGAAAGATTTTTGCCCTGATCAAGACTAAGTATTGGTCCCTGCTTGCCATGGCCTCAATTCTTGTTGCAAATTATGGTCAATTTGGGACGTAACACCAAACGCTGCGTGGTAAGGCAGTTTCTTAACCTAATGGCGAAATATTACCCAACGTATGATGTGAATAGGTATAATCATATATTCTTAAAGGAAAAGCAATTCTTTCAGGCAAATTTTGGAGGAGAAGACCAGGCGATGATAACAGATATATCGTAATTATAATTGGCAGGGAAAGTATACGCAGTTATTTAAGGTGTTGTCAAGGAAGTCCAGGAAACTAGTGTAGGATGAAGCTATGAATAAACAGCTGTTTGAACTGTCTCTGATTATTGTGCACCTTAGCTTCAATTTCACATACGGGCACACAGTAACATCTCAAGAATTGTCTCAGACGCTCCCAATTAGAGTAAATCTTAACTGCTTAATGTCATATACTCATACTGTCCACAGTCCTTATATTGATTATTATTATTATTATTATTATTATTATTATTATTATTATTATTATTATTATTATTATTATTATTATTATTATTATTATTATTATTATTATTATTATTATTATTATTATTATTATTATTATTATTATTATTATTATTATTATTATTATTATTATTATTATTATTATTATTATTATTATTATTATTATTATTATTATTATTATTATTATTATTATTATTATTATTATTATTATTATTATTATTATTATTATTATTATTATTATTATTATTATTATTATTATTATTATTATTATTATTATTATTATTATTATTATTATTATTATTATTATTATTATTATTATTATTATTATTATTATTATTATTATTATTATTATTATTATTATTATTATTATTATTATTATTATTATTATTATTATTATTATTATTATTATTATTATTATTATTATTATTATTACTATTATTACTATTATTACTATTATTACTATTATTACTATCATTATTATCATTATTATCATTATTATCATTATTATCATTATTATCATTATTATTATTATTATTATTATTATTATTATTATTATTATTACTATTATTACTATTATTATTATTATTATTATTATTATTATTACTATTATTATTATTATTATTATTATTATTATTATTATTATTATTATTATTATTATTATTATTATTATTATTATTATTATTATTATTATTATTATTATTATTATTATTATTATTATTATTATTATTATTATTATTATTATTATTATTATTATTATTATTATTATTATTATTATTATTATTATTATTATTATTATTATTATTATTATTATTATTATTATTATTATTATTACTATTATTACTATTATTATTATTACTATTATTATTATTATTATTATTATTATTATTATTATTATTATTATTATTATTATTATTATTACTATTATTACTATTATTATTACTATTATTATTATTATTACTATTATTACTATTATTATTACTATTATTATTATTATTATTATTATTATTATTATTATTATTATTATTATTATTATTATTATTATTATTATTATTATTATTATTATTATTATTATTATTATTATTATTATTATTATTATTATTATTATTATTATTATTATTATTATTATTATTATTATTATTATTATTATTATTATTATTATTATTATTATTATTATTATTATTATTATTATTATTATTATTATTATTATTATTATTATTATTATTATTATTATTATTATTATTATTATTATTATTATTATTATTATTATTATTATTATTATTATTATTATTATTATTATTATTACGCCTTTATTTTTATTATGTTTCTGTATACATAGTTCCGCTTTAAGGCTTTCAAGCAAAAGCACTGCTCATGTTAATTTTCTCGTTAGTTTTCGATCACTATAACTTCTGTCATGCTAAAGGAACCTATTTTTTAGACAAAGGTAAAAGAAACGCTTTTAATGGTAGATGATGTTACTTAAAATGAGAAAATTATTCCGCTGAGTGGTATAAATTATAACACCCCAGGAATACAAAACTTTATTTCCTGGAAGTTGTAAAGATTAATATCTAATTGACCTAATGGTGGACAATTTTAAGGTACTAACTACGTAATCTAAAGAACCAGCCGTTATTTTACAAGCAGCGCAGAGGGTAACATAATTGATACCAAAAATTCAAGGAAATAGTAGAAAATATCATATAACATGTTTCTTAAATGGTGGAAGGTTAGAAACGTTAGAACTAATTATAGTAAAAATGTTCTGTTTGCATATTTTGAAGATAAACTAAAAACAATATAACAAACAATATAATCAGATATACCTATATTACTATTTCCCACACCCAAGGAATTACCATTTCAAATTGTAATAATTCTACAGTCGATATTCCTGTTAACTCAAAAGACCAATAATTCTGCTATGATGTTATTTTATGTTAATTAAAGATTTTTGCTGTTAATTAATGTTTTACTGTTCTCCCACTATTTTATTATTCTCGTAACTGAAGCTGGATTTTAGGACTTTGCATATTTCTGGAAAGTATAAGAGGCTTTTAATATTTTGAGTGAAAATAAACCACTGTTTAGCTACTCTTATGTTAATAAATTCCAGTTTCAGAGCCTCAAACTCTAAAACTACCTTTTCATGTAGTTAAACATTTGAGCCCGTCAACCATAATTCACTTGTCCAACTGAACACTTTACGTCTAAACTGATTGTCCAGCCTATTTCCAGATATTTGGTTCGGCACCTGATCACTGTGTGGTGTACCATTGCTCAAATTCTTAACTTTAAAAAAAAAAAAAAAAAAAAAAAAAGAAAAAAAAAAAAAAGAAAACAAAGAAAGTGAGAGGGAAGGGAAAAGGAAATAAACTGATGTGCTGCACTTAATGACCTTCTCTACTTTCTAGTCACTCTTATGCAAACTGTCCTTGGAGACATGTATACATCTCCCTACTTCATGTTAATTAGATAAACATTTGCAGAAATTGTCTTACTGCAGTTTTTCTTGCAGGTACAAGTGGAATAAGAAATGCAGTAGGCTCAGCGATAGTCAAAACTTGCAAGGGTTGGTCGTTATGTGGTGGCTTTGAAATTCAGTTCTCTTTACATCCCCAAGAGATAAAAAAAATAAAAAGAATAACGTATTCATTTTTATAAAAGTATTAGTATATCAAAACTCTAACCAATAACAAGTAATATTTCAGAAATTTAGATTTAGATTTAATAAATAAATTAAAAAAAAAAAACTATTTCACAAATTGAGTCCTTTAAGGACAACTACATTTTCTGAGCAGCAAGATTTTGCCTATCTCTTACAGTTTACCAGTTATGCAAAAGTCATTTTTACTGAAGAGGACTTCAGAGGCTATTTCCAGCAAATTCAAGATATTCATTTCATTTGTAATGAGAGTATGTTAAACATGATCGTTTATTCAAAATCGTTAGTGTCCTTTTGAGAAAATCAAAATATTAAAACATATTTCCATACAAACGGAAGCTTGGGGTGGGGAATTTTCTTGAGTCATCATGTCGCATTGTTGGAAGATGCTGAACTTAAATACTAGATTTGGTACTTAACCAAATTTCTCCTTTTGGGACATGATGCTCACAGACAGACGTACAGACAGACATATACACATCTTTTTCTAGCAATATTCTTGGTGAAAGCTCGTTATCAAATGTACGAGTGGGGTACAATACTTCCTCACTTTATTTTGAGCTCTGGAATCTAGTATTAGAACGGTCCAAGTCAAGAAAGCCCGCACTTTGCCAGAATAACAAGTGAGAATCGCTGTCCATGTCACCACTTGGGTATTTCTCTCTATCGCGTTGCCTTTGTTGCTGTTCTGTTTCATTATCACACCAGTATGCTCTTGTGTTTTACTTTTGATTTAACCAACTCAAACAGTGGTGTGAAGTGCTAAATGCCAGAAGCAAATCCAGCATCGACACCGCAATCTGCTGTAAATAGGACAAGAAAACAGTAATGTGTTTAGCAGGTCACTTTAACCATCCCCTAACCTGGAAAAAACAATTGCGTAAAAGACATGCAGATCCCGTTGCCGTCCTCGACAGCAACGACATCTGGGTGCTCAAGTTAAAGCCTGCAAGAAGTACATAGATTCCTGTGCACAGAAATGTGCCGATGCTGTTAGTGTATTTTAGTGTGTTTATTTAATATTGGCGAAACTTTTTCAGCATTTGTGCTCTACACCAGTCCTGGTGTGCTAAACCCCTATTGGTTTGGATTTAAGTCCGACGCATAAGCAATGACCTGTGAACAAGGTGGGTAGTGTAAGAGGAGGAATAAGGAAGCAATTTAACCCGAGTGGAAGGGCTGTCACACGGCTGTGCCGTTTCTAATGATTTGATGTCACAACTCTGGGATTTAGTTTCGGGGACTCTTACGGTTTAGCAGTTATGCATAAAGCCACCCAGGATACAGAGGACTTTGGAGGCTATTCTCAAAAAGTTCAAGATATACATTTCATTGACCACGATAATATTTTAAAAGATATCGTATTTTAATCAAAATCATTGTCATTTGAGAAACCCAAAGCTTTCGACAAATGTTCCACGTAAAGGATAGTTTGTGGTGGTGGATTTCATGAAAATCTTCGTGTCGCATCCATGAACCAGCTATCTATCTAATTAGTTCATTACCACGAAGAATGGATGCTGTTATAAAGGCCGGGGTTCCTAGATTAATTACTAGAACATTAACTTCAGTTCCATTATCGTTTTTGTGTTTTCCCCTATAAGTTTGTCTACTTAATGGCAACATGTTTTAGGAATGCTTTTGGATACTCGGTATATTTTGTGTATATTAGGCTTTAAGACCGCCTCCGTAGCGCAGTTGGTAGCGCACTTGCCTCTGGCGCGGAGGAGCCGAGTTCCATCCCGGTACCAGCATGGGGATTTTCCCCTGCTGGGAAATCTGGCACGGGGTGCACTCAGCCTCATTAGGCCCCGGAGGGGCCAATTGAGGAGCTACTTGATGGATAAGTAGCGGCCCCAGGTCGAGAAGGCCGCATAACTGGCCGGGAGGGCTCGGGACGCTGACCACGTACCACCATCCCGTACTGCACCCCACCAGTAGGCAGAGGTGGGAGACGCAGCAGCAGAGCGGCAAGCCTTGGTTCTTGATGGGCAGTTGGTTTAGTTTAGTTTAGGGTTTAGTTAATTTAGTATATTAAGCTTCAATTTACCGCAACCACTTTTGTAATGAAATGGCATGGTTCCAAATAAATATATCTATGTAATGTGGAGTTTGATTAATACACATATACTAAAACAGATAAATATTCCTTATCCCTTTCCCCGAAAAATTCACAAAATTGAACATTTTTCATTATTTGAAAAGGATTGGCAATCTGGCTTTTGTCACTCTCTTTAACAACTGCTAATAATGTAATCAAGTTAAGACTCACTCTGAATTATGTTTTTCAGTCCGTCTAAGACTGTCTGGATCTTTGGTCGTCTCCGCCATCGCAAAACAGAGGGCAAGCGCATGTCACCAATCAAGTCTTGCTATAACTGACAGGGGATAGAACTGGAGCTGTAGCAGAGGAGTGATTAATTCCATTCACCTACCAACTTAAATAGCTGTTTCTCACATCGGCACGTTTCCGTGCACCGGACACCACATCTAATAAGCTGTACAATGTGGAGAGTGTGTTTAGGAACCTATTTGAGTAATTGCTTCTTCTGGTCACCATCCCTGTAATTTTCTGACGGAAAATCCCAAATTGAGCTCCTAATACGATTTTCTTCTATAAAATATTCCGTATCCATAATCAGTAAATGTGTTTCTTTGAGGTCGTATAGAACATTGTTCGACTATCGCGTCGCATGGTTTAAACGCTTCCATTTAACTCATTGTACTTGCAGATCACGTGGCACTTGTCGGACAAGTAATCGCGTGCATAAATGGGACCTAAGGCAGTCATGTTCAGACTGTTCTGCCTTAATTCAAAGGCGTTGGAGGAGTTTCTGGTGACTTTCAGCAGGGATGCTGTGCAGTCACAGGCAACGATCACAAACGCACAACACTGCCCAAGAACTTACACTTCCTGGGCTACCAATGAATCAACTACACTATACACTTGCAAAGAAAACACTTTTAGTTAGTTTTGTAATGACAATGTGCAAGATTAACCCACAGACACGCCTTTAAAAATGCAAGTTAAATTGTGGGAAACATTAATCGACCACGAAGATTACAAATGAACCTATAAATGCTTAAAATTTGCCTGGAATATTTTAGTGAATGTACTTATTGAAGCCTAATCTCTGCAACATCACCAACTAAACATGGACGTTAATGAATGCCTACTGCAATGTCAAACATCCTATCATTAGGTATTGTAAGAACAATGAACCTTAAAGGATATGCATCTGCGAAGTAAGGTCACATTGCCAAACTTATGTAAATTACAAACCTTTAACTTTAGTTCTATGTCGCTTCTATAGCTGTACCACATTTTAAAGCATGTCATATAGCGATCTAAGCGTCCGCCTATAAGCCTAGTGTCTTACGAGGTTGCCTATATTAAAGTGAAAAAAAAATCGTAAGAATGAAATGTTAAAATCCTAAACTAGCTGCCGAAGAGTTGAAACGCTAATCGTTTGTAGAAGTGCTTTTATTACACACCTCCTTATAGATACAATGAAAATAAGAGAATACAGCAAGTTTACCGGATAGTGAGATCTTTTAAGAGACGGTCAATATGTGATAGCTTTTAAATTCCATTCTCTTTGCATGCTCAGGGCACAGAAGACAAGAATAATGAATTCCTGTTTTAGGAAAGTATCAGTATTGCAAAATTAAAACCAAGAACAAGAAACACCTTAATATGGTTATATCGAAAAAAAACAAAATCTTATAAATTGTTTGATTTAATGGGACCCACATTTTTTGTATAGCGTTTCTGCCTATCTGTTAAAGTTTACTAATTGATGGAAAAGTCTTCCGGGCGAGGTGGAATTCAGAGGTTATTTCCACAAAATTCAAGATATACATTTTTTGCTATAAAAATATGTTAAGTATACAATACTTTAATCAAAATCCTTACAGTCATTTCTGAGAATATCGGAAAATTTTTAACTTTTTCCATATAAGAAATAGTTTGCCGTTGTACATTTTTTGAAAACCTTTGTGTCGATTCCTTGGAAGATGCTCAACTTAAATTAAATTTGATTTTTAACCGACTTTCTGAACTTCGCCGTTCACAGACAGGCAGGCAGGCGGGCAGGCGGGCAGGTGGGCAGGTGGGCAGGCGGTCAGGCTGGCAGGCTGGCAGGCGGGCAGAGAAGGATGCACAAATAAATCTTTTTCTAAACTTGCTTTCTTGCGATTCGGTGCCTCAAAAGATATTTCAGGTGAAATATCGACATATAATGTTTGGGCGGAATGCGATGCATTGCCTACTTACTATACATAGTAGAAAGAGTGAAAATGATTTCATGAATATTTCTTAATATGCTTAGTTGTGATGTCATTAAAAGTAATACCAATATTGTGTAAATATTTAAGCAGTTATTTAAGTTTCATGCTTTATATTTTACCTCTAATTATTAGAATAGTTAGACATTTGACTCTTTAATTTATTAATCTATTATTAACGAGTTTAATTATATGATACAATTTAAAATAAGTGCATCATGTAAAGAAATTTTTTAAAACAGTGAAATACTAATAAAACTTAATATGTCGGGAACTAACTTAAACATATGCATAAAATTTGGTGTTCAGTTATGCTCTAAAATGTGATTGATGCATCAAAAGTTGAAATTTATATAAATGAAACTGTGTATTTTACATTTCTCACATACGAGTATCTCTAACCTGTAGAACCCTGTGATAGTATTTCCCTGTTGGAAAGCTGGCGGTTTTCCTATGTTCTCAAAATATGTAACACGTAACATGCATGTAAGTCACATTTTCAATGCAAGCTTTCTACTTTTCACTTCGGTAAGTTGCGTAAGCTTCAGTATTTATATCCGCTTCATTGAAAGCCAAAGTTCGATTTGTGAAGACAATGAAACATTATTCAATTGTTGAAACGCACTCGTGTTCAGGTACTTCTTTACCATGTGGCCCTGTGAGTTTAGCAAAGGATAACAACTCTCAAGCGTTATGCTTTAGGTCAATGTTATGGTTGGGAGCGTGACAAATTCGAAGCGACAGCAAAGTAGGAAGTCATCTTGGGCTGTGGAATTATGCTCTTGGGCAAATAACTTGTCACAGGCTTGCAGTAGCACGTTGACTTTAGCCTAAATTACAGTATAATTGAGCTTATAGATAACTTTTGTGATAGTATCTTTAGTGAGTATGATGACTAATAATTACGATACATCATTAAATCAGCATAAATCTCTACGTGATTTATTGTTTCATGTTAAACAGTACTCGATAAAAAAGTGTGCTAATTAATGACAAGGGAGTGCTTTAAAGCACCATTTGTGAACACTCTAGTTTGAGTCATAAGTGAGAATGTGCGTAGCTGACCTCAGACTGAGCTGCCAGCAAGGTGGTATAATGGTAGCAATAAATTGATCCTACTGCAACACATCTCATCACACCAGGGCGATATCACAACATTCTCCGATGATAGACGTCACACTAATGGTAATAACTCACATCTCTGGAACGCTGAGTTATATTGTATTTCTTCAGGTCCAACGTAAATAAGTCGAGTCCAAGATGAAGCTCCGTATCATTGCCTATGTGCAATCCTATCACGTGAATTCTGGTGACCAGAGATCAACTCCAGGATTGGTACATTGCAAAAGCTGCATTATAACCTCAGGTCAGAGAATATTAGTTCATTAACATTATAATCAATTGATACGACGTTCATATTTACAGTTATTTCAATAATTTGCCAACCTCTTATCTTAACTAGTATCTCCCACCTTAAAAATGGGTAATATCTAATGATTAACATTTACTTACTATAAACTAAAGCTCGAGATCCCAATTAGATGACCACTACTACAAAATAATATAGAATGGTGGTGAGCCAATTTTTACCATTGCACATTTCACTAACTCGAGTTCATAAGCTTCTTGTTAAATCTTGTTGGAGTAATTGTTGGCGAAAGTGCTTCTAAAAGCTTCTGCATCATGTTATACAAGTTTCTTTTTTAGACTGCTAATTAGATGCACGTACTTACATGAATCACATTAGTTCCACTTTAAAACGGATATATTGGAAATTAAAGAGAATTCTACACTTCCCAATTGGCCAAACCTATACACAATTGCACAAATTTTTTAAACATATTGCATTGGAACGTAAATTCACATTATAAATTATGTTTTCTTAAAGGTTTAGCAATTACTAGCATCATTGTTAAATTCAATGCACAATATAATGTAACCTTTGTTAGCTGCCAAGCTCTGCACCAATGCTTTACACATACGTCTTGCAGACGATATTGAAACTGTGCCAGTGCTAGAAAAAAACTACCTTTATTTATTGTGAAAATGAATATCGTGTTTGGTCCCTGTCGTTCAGTAACTAAACTCAATAAGGCAACTCACTTCTGCTCAGCTTGCATGCGCAGTAAGTACATTTGGAACATAGCTTGTATTCGTTTCATTTCAAGTGAATTAAAGCGTATTTAATGTTTCTTTCTTATGTCTCCATAATATGTGTGCCCTCCTAATGGATGTAATGCCGCAACCGGTGTGGGAAGTTAGAAAACAATTTTGCGGAATGCAAAGTAAAGCAGAATCCAATTTCACGTGAGGTCGTTATATTATTACGACATAAGCTTCTCAGATAATCAGACCTTTAAACATACCAAATAACGTTTTTGTAATTACGTGGAAATGTAGGATTCGAGGTAATGTTTTGATATGGGGCAGTAAAAAATAACCTCACTTTTTAACGTAATTTTCTGGTGTCTGGCACACCAGCGACAAAACATCTGAATTAGATACATGCCCCACCTTGCTCAAATGCTTTTTATAGTGTGCTAGAATAGTTAATTTAGCCACCGGTATAAGTAGTTTACTCAATGAACAAGTTGTGCCACTTGGCACTTTGCCACGCACTCCCACATTTAAACGCGATTGTCTAGTTAACGGTGCATTTAATTTAAAAATATTATTGGAATTTTTTGTTAAAACACATTACTCCCACATCACCTACTGACGGATTATTTCACTTCCGCCTAGTATGTGTGTAAATTATTATTATTGTTATTATTATTATTACTATTACTACTATTATTATTATTATTATTATTATTATTATTATTATTATTATTATTATTATTATTATTATTATTATTATTATTATTATTATTATTATTATTATTATTATTATTATTATTATTATTATTATTATTATTATTATTATTATTATTATTATTATTATTATTATTATTATTATTATTATTATTATTATTATTATTATTATTATTATTATTATTATTATTATTATTATTATTATTATTATTATTATTATTATTATTATTCCGAATCTGATGCATCACCTTTTTCTGAAATCATAAATATTCTTAATGTTATTTGATTGATTTAAAAACTGACTAAAATGTTCGGTTAAAAATGCATTTGAGACCCAGGTGCTCTTTATCCTGAGAAATTGGAGACTATCATCGTTTGTGGACTAAGGTTTCATTTTACCAGGAATATATTAGTCGTATCGAAGAAATTTAGTAGTACAATCGCGATCATCGGGATAATGGGAACCAACCTGTTCTCTCTCACCCCTTCTTCCTCCCTTTCTCTTTCTCTGTCTCGCTCTGCTTTATAAATAGGTATATGCACACAAATATATACATTTGTACATCGCATCAGATACATAAATATAAGGCAGCTAGTATTAAAAAAGTAGCGGCTTCAGGTCGTGAAGACCGCATAACCGGCCGGGAGGGATGGAGCGCTGACCAGGTACCACCCTCCAGTACTGCACCCCACTCATGATGCCTATGTTGGGCAGAGGTGGGGGACGCAACGGATGGGCGGTAGACGTCGGCCCGGATAGGGCTGATAGGGTTAGTTTTTCCAGTATTAAAATTGCGTAATCATTGGAAACTAGTGCAGGAATTTTGGAGGAGTCGGTCCCAATTACTTGTTGAGCTTTTACGACTATTTTTCTACTCCCCAAGAGAAGAAAATCTCTCTCTCAGAAGAGAGATTCCAATTTGCGACCCCGGTGTCATACTCCTACTATCGCCCTCCACAAACGTGGGTTGCGGGTGGTCGAAGTTTAGGGTGACATTCCTAAGAGAATAGAAGCTCCTTGGAAGGTAGGCAAACCGAAATACAAAACAGAGGGATGAGTTATACCTCGTAGTCTCTCCTTTAACACCACTGCTCTAAAGCTTCAGTCACTGGAACGATATGTTCAAAAAGGAAGTTTCTTCGGCTACCATTGATATCTTAATGAGAGCATTCAATAATTAATGTCGAATGTCAAACTTTAGAAAATGTGTGAACATTGGACACTACTGCATCGACTCAGTTCACAGTCTCTATTAGAGCAATGTATCTATAACGTTTATTTAACATTTTTAGGTGTTACATTCACATGAGTTATTCCAACCACTATCGTTTACTTTTATACTTCTTCTGTGTTATATTGTTAGCGAAACTTTTTTTCTCTGGCTACCTTATATTGATGGATATACAAGTCAGTAGAAATGATTGAATTACAATTGTTGTGGTTACAAAACCAGATAGGGAGACGCGACAGTTAATTGTTTTAAAACGCAGCTCTATAAGTTTACCTTAAAATTCCATAGCGAGAAACAACTGCAGAGAGACAGCATTAAAAAAAAAAAAAAAAAAAAAAAAAAAAAAAAAAAAAAAAAAAAAAAAAAAAACAAGAGAAACAAAAATGAAACAAATAACAGCGAATACCTTTGAAATGGCTAATTCCAGAAAAAAATGAGGTAAATAATGCGTTTTATAAATATTTACATGTTTTATGTAGAAACATGTTGTCTACTTCTTAAGGTACTCCCTTTATATAAAATTATACAAAATTCTTACATTTTTGAAAGTCGTGAATATAGAGCCAAATGTGATACAATAATTTCACATGTAAGAAAATTATCTGTTGAAAGACATTATAACGCAGTACACGCAGGAACATATTGTGAAATTATAGGGGACGCTAGAGAGGAAGAATTAAAAATGTTGCTATATATCGTAGAAGAGGCATTTTTATCCAAAAATGAGGTTCGTGTTGGCGGTTGCTAGATCATTAAAGCGAAAGATCAAAGAGGATCATGAAAAAAACAAATTGAAGGTTTAACACTGCGCACCGCAGGTAAACATTGCGTAGTGAAGAGCTGAAAATCAGGAAGGGGGAGACGGCAAAGCGAGTGAGACAAGTGTACGTAAAGAGCGCGTGGAGGTATGCTCCGAGGTCAACTTTTCGTAGTCGCATTTTGCACCTTGCACCGTGCGATACACTGGTCCATGCATCCAAAGGGGCCCTGAACTACTGGATTTCACACTTGTGGTTGTCGCAAGTGAACCTGAGATAGCGCTCTATTGCTTTTTCCTCTCGCGCTAATGGTTTACAGCCTGCTTCACTAATGAATTATGTTTATTGGAGAATCAAGAAGCCACATGATATGTTGTAGCAACACTGACTCTGCTTGCAGTCCAACTGCATTTTAGACAATAATTTTGAATTGCTGGTGTTTCTGTATTTATGTCGTACTGAGAAGTTCCCCACTCCACTCCAAACCACACCACGTTCAAGGACAAAGACATTCTCTTGATTCAATGACAGTAGGACCTGTCTCCGATCCTGAAACTGATACGGCCTTCGGCGTGTCAGTGTGGCCTGTTGTATCACCTGGTTCTTTATTTCATCTCTTCCTCCTGGGAATGATTGTCGTTGTATAGCCCTTACCCTAAAAGTGACTCGCAGTTTAAGATGTGCAAACAGTTGAATTAAGAAAGCACTTGGTTGCAGCTTTCTGAATTGCTTAAACTAACGCATATGAGAAACTCTACTCTGGCAGTAACTTATCTGCATAATCGAATGAGTAAGTATCTTTGTACATGCGCACATGATGTATTATTAGTCAAGGCAGTCAATATTATTGACCATCAGAATGTGCATTGTCATAAAAATTACTTAGTTATATAAATATGATGCCTGCCAGCGCATTCCTTTCCCTTCATTACAGTACTTATATAACAGCTAACGCCACTGTCACTCAACAACAAAACATAAACCTATGTAACGTGTATTCTTACGACATTAAAGTAGTAACTTTAATGCTTATTTCCCAACTCCCTCTGCTTTTATTCTGTGAACTTCTGCTCCGGTATGAAATTCTGGTGTGGTTGATCATCTACATCAGTTTCCTTTCCATCATTTTACTTTCATTCCATTTCCTTCTCATGTTTCTAGAGTACTCCTAGTTTTCGTGGTGTATGGTGGTGTCGAACCGATGGCGCCGATACTTCCTCGAAGGAAAGTGTACTCCCTGTGGACACTGGAAGGCTACTTGGACGATCGCCCTCTCTACAGCCCCAGTAGTGGGAGAGATCCTCGAGCTTGGAACTGTTAGAGACTTCCGCCCGTCTCTGTGATCTGTGTTCTTGCTTTCTGTAGCCTTCTTTGGTTCCTTTATGTCATCCCTGCCTCCAAATATGTGGCAGCCACAACAAATCCATGTATGTCGCACTGTGCGATATATCTGCTTTCGTTGTACACAAAACGAATTTAGTAAAATGCAGAGTTTGGGAGCATCTCTTAGTTTCTTATCGTCTAACGGGGTCTCGCAGGGGCTGAGGCTAATGGCCAATGAACTGCTGACGGCTGCAAAACGGGGCTAGAGGCGTGGCTCTGTAAGGAGGGCAAGGAAAGGTGGGGGAAGAGTAGAAAATCCACGTTTTAGTTATCTTTAAATTTATCTCCAAATTCTGAATGTGTATTAAGGAAAAGGTTGAAAATATTCCTTGAAATGAACAGCATTTATTGGGTTAAACGATTCTGTGTTATAAGAAAAGCTTCGACTTTATCCTTAGAATTACAAAACCATGCACATCTTTATAGTAAACATAATGCAATATTATATTTAAAAATATGAGAGCCTTTAATTGTTCTACACACTCTCCCTATATTTATACTGCGACTAGCATTTGAACCGAAATAGCTCTTAATGCGCTTGTCTATTGCGTTACATTATATTACAATTTCTGCTTTCCAATGAAAAGTTTTCTTCTAATATCTATGCAATAAACCACCTTTCTTGCCCGGTATTAAAATTTAATTACATGTCTGTGTCTTTGAACAGATTCAAAAATTTGTCGAACTGTTACCAGCTTGCTATAGACCAATAATCTGGCAACGTGTAGCTTCTGATGCGCACGATATGGTGTGAAACAAGCTGCAGTTATAGCTCAATGGGTAACGATTTAGTGAGTCATCTCAAATACTCAATACTTCCTTTTCATAGTCCGCCTCTGTAGCGTGATGGTTAGCGTGTCTGCCTCACGTTCAAGAGGTCACGAGTTCGAATCTCGCTTAGGGTAAGTTATCCGGGTAAGGTTTTTTTCCGAGGTTTTCCCTACCCTGAGAAGACGAATGTCGGGTTACTTAAAGCTCCATGGACCTTGGGCTCATTTGAGCATCATTTCACCCATTTCATTTCATTCATTCGTCCGATATGACACAATGTTGGAGGACATTAATTTAAAAAAAAAAATCCTTTTCATGATGACTTGTCATTGGTTATAACTAAACTTAGTAGTCCAGCTACATTAAAGAGGAATCAAGTTATCGGCGTTCTTAGTGCATGTGAAGGCACAGTGTTGGGAATGACTCTGTCCGTCTGCTGTACAGACAAAGGATGCATAACTTCATTCTTTTGGTAGTTCACCTGCTAAACTTAGTTATAACCAGGCTTTGGCGCCGGTTGCATGTTTCGGCATTTACATTATGCTTGCAGGGAGGTTTTCTACCGCCCTTATCTACCGGTGTAGGTTGGGTAGGGGCTGTACAGTCTCATCGCTTTACAGACAGTTTACTGTAGTGGCGTGTCATTCTCCCCTTCCCTACCTCCTCTACTGTCAACAAACATGATGTAGAAACGGGTACAGTAAAGCAGCTCTCAACGTAACGTCGTTTTGCAACCTCTGCTGAAGTCTAGTTATAACTATGTCTAGCCAGTAGCATAAGTGCTGCTCAGTCATTGGAGAGGGTAAACAGAGGGAAAGAAGTGAGGCATTGTTTAATAATTATGATACTCTTGCATTTTACTAAATTTGCATTCTGTACAAGTTATGCGTTATATTATGTCGGGTACAAATGCATCCTGTTTCCATTTTTTGGGTGGAATTAACCAACAAAATTAAGCGAGCTGGATGAATGCGCTACGTAAACGTTTTCTGCCTTCTCTGTCACGTTTATGCAAGTTAATATAATATACAATACACAATGTTGTCAAGTAAATCAGATTGTATGTGATAGTGCGAGTGATTCCCATGTACACATTTCATGGTAAACAAATCGACTAGGTGAGCAGATCAACAGTTTAAACCCCTCTCATACCTCAGATCCGCCTCGGCTTCCTCTGTGGTCAGACGCACAGTAGGTTTATGCATTTGGTTTTTTTCCTCCTTTTTTTTTTTTTCTTCCTTTATTAACACTACACAGACTTTTCGGAATAGTTCTTAATACGCGTTCATGGTTCGTAAATAGTATTTACTGGAACCAGTGTTTTCATAAACTGATAAACGTTTCCGGGCTAGAAGGCGGTAGTATATATGTGTAAAATTGTTTATATCTAGATCAGGAATTGCCTGTATATAAGGTACATAAGGAGACGGTTTTTCTTATCTTATTTTCAAAATATTATAGACCCCGTTGGGAAAATACTTGGAAAGTACGTGACATTTTAAGATCCGTTGAAGATAACAGAAATCCCTTATGTGTCCCTGGGGCTAATAGTAAACTGTCACCGCGGCCTCGTAAGTGGCTGCTGATATTTGGTGTTGGGGATTGGCGCGAAACAGCCCAACCTTTGAATGCCGGCTGGCAGGGCCAGACCAGTCTCCTAGATCAGGGCTGGCAAGATGAGCACTGGAAGTGTGAAATGCTCTCCCCCTACGATCACCCCTCCGTATTCCCTTCTATGAGGCAGGTAAACAGAGAGGAAGGCTTGTGACGCAGTGGTCAATTGCATCCTTTTGAACTTAACACTTGGCTAGGAAAGCACAAAGTGTGTTAATGACACTTGGGAATATGAGTGAAAGACAGCGACAATGCTAAACGGCATTGTGCGAGAAATCGCTCTCTCACCATATTATTGAGTCTAGCCAAACCTTAAGTTGCCAAAAGCAGTTCTATAGAATTAACAGGTTTATTACCTTTGGTTTGTTATGCAGTTCCCTTGTACTACTACATACATTTAAAAATTTCTATACTGTATTCTCAAAAATGAACGTTATAATCTATATGAAAAGTGCATTGAAATTGTTTACAATGTACATTTTCTTAGATAGTGACGTAGCCATAGTGACATTCCCCTGGTTTACACGGTTGGTGTCCTGGCTGGTTTCTTTTTAAATATTAGCGTTTCTATGTCTGACTGCAAACTAGATGAACATAAACGTAGAACACATTGAAGATGTTTATCCGTAGCAGGCTCTTGTTCAATGTCAATATGCTAAACACTTGTTCACAAAGGAAACATCCAGGGCTAAGTTTGTGGTACTTCTGAGTCATTTCCCAATTATGAGGACTGAGGGAAACCTGTAGAAATCTACGGATCTTGCAGGATTTGAACCGAGGCCCTCCCGCTCGCAAATCTGTGCTTTAACGAGCTCGGCCACCCGCTGGCCCTGGGTATTGCGTTTGGTATGGGCAGGAGTGTCGCTACTCTTACATATGAACTTGACCGACCGCCCGAGGACTAAGTAACGGCTCGCTTAAGAAAACGTGCACGTTTTAAATAAGTGGTTTCATGTTAACCTTATGACTTTGTATAATCACGAACATTGGTGGAAATACCTGTATTTCAAACTTTATTTAACACAGATTTCTAAGTATTCAAGGTAGTAATGCAAGTATAAACCACTCACAAAGACAGACATTTATGGGCAAAGTGGAATTACGGGATGCTTATTTGAAGAAATAAAGTATCTGATCCGGGAGGAAAGGGTACTGACAACGGCGGTCGTTAAAGCAAACAAATTCTTGATGTTTCACCAGACTCAGTATCTGGCATCCTAACATGTACTGTCCGGTAGAAAAGCGAGCTGACGTAATCACAAAGCGTATTTAATGATGGCCGTTAAAACTGCGGTCATAAATTATGTTTTCAACTTTTTAATGTTTTATTTTACATAAACTTATTAAAATGCATTCAAACATCAACAAGTTTGTACCGATACTATTAAGGAAAAACTGTCATAAAGAAAGCTACGATTAGAACATTCATAGGTTTTGACCTACAAATATATAAAATAACCTGAATATCCACCTTGTAATTTGATGACGATGAATGTGCGTCACCTTTGACGCTGACTCCAATCTCTTTTTACGACGAATATGCTGCCAGCTGCCCCAGCGTTGAGCTATGAGCTCTTGCGTGAGTGTGTGAGATGGACAACAGCAGTTAAGTTAGTTGACAACTTTAATGGAGGTTAATAATGAATTTCTTAAGTGGCCGACTGTTTGAGTTTTCAAGGATTAAATTGTTTCGAAATTATTTCACTCGAAGTGATAACCGGTGAATCATGCCTACAAACTTCTGTCACACTTTGTGGTTCAAAAATAACTGTTCCTGTAATGATGATGATGATGATATTAATAATAGTAGTAGTAATAGTAATAATCTGGATGTCCGAATGACTGTTTCAAAACTTCTAATGCCACACAAAAGCTTATTTTACGGAAAGTATATATTTCAATGTGCGGCAATATCTTGCGTATATTTTATGATTTACCGGTTGTTCAAAGTTGTATAAAAATTATTCGGAATGAAGAGCTGTTCACAGCTAATCACAGTAAGTTTGGCCTTGTAGCAATGTTTAAAATTACTACATCTAAAGAAAGAGGCCTGAATTATTACAAAATTTTTAATTTAGAAAATTAATACTAATTTTGTTATTGGACAGACTTTATTCTATGTATTATTGTTATACTGTTAAGTGGTTATATTTTGCTTGTATTACTTGAAATGTATGTGTCATAAGTTATGCAAGCAATCTTCTTACATTAGGCGTATTTAATAGGCTAAATAACGATAAATATCACTCATCACCAAACTACAAAATTTTGAATTTAAATGCAAAAAAACGTAACAAATAAGCACGCCATTGACTCATATTATAAATGTGACGCACCTAGGTGTTTCACTTAATCTTTCTCGTCGACAATTGCTGACGTAATTGTTTACTGGATACAGATTAAATAAGGAAGAACAAAAAGTGCAAGGGAACGTTTCAATAGCTTCAATAACTTGGAAGATTGCTTGATCAAACCTAAAAACTTGAATGTACAAGATCTAAGGATTAGCTTTTCTGGTTGATAAAACTCAACTTTGCCAAATTTTTGAGCACCAAAATGGGTTACCCTTTTGTATTTTGATCTGGTGAACACGAATCTGGCATTGGTTTTACCACAGCACCCACAATTTTTGAGTGAATGGTACTAGTCACTATCTCTATTCGGTTCTATTTGGTTTTTGTAATGCTTAAACAGTATGATTTGATCTGCAAATTCTAATATGTCAAGACAAAGACCATGAAATACTAATGAAATATGTTTTCATAATTCTTAAATTATTTTTGGACGTTTACTGCGCCTCTTATGGGTGCTAATACTATCCTCCAGTAGTGTCCAACAGTAGTCAGCCTTGATACTTGTTGCACATTGCCCCAGATAGCGTCGCTGCAATGTAGATATGGCCGGATGACATCTTTCCCCGTGTTCATCTATGACTTTTCCAAGAGCATCAGCAGCAAATGAATTCAAGTGTGAGTGAAGAATGTGCATTTTTAACAAGTTACAACCGAGATTACGGTAAGACTGTACTAGTTCGTTGACGAACACATCGCTATTGTCTGTTCTTTTGTTTCAAAACAATCAGAACACAGTTTTCTAAAATAATTTTAGCAATCCATTACTTCAAGAGGGCTTAAAGCTTTATCCATTGCAACAACGAACAGCTTCTGAAGTCCAAATTTTATGTGAAGTAATGGTAACAAAAGTCTTTCAATTTCACCAATGTTTGCTACGTTCTTGCAACCAGGTTCCATTTGTGTATGGGCAGGCCAAATCCTTCTGTTGTAGTGACTCTTCCAATTACGGTCATCCAATTCATAAAGAAAACAGCAATGCTTTATATATCTACATTGTAATCCTATTAGTATCCTAATTACTTTGAAGTCAGCATAGATTTGCCACTTGTGGATGGTATATGAATGTTATTCAAGAAATGTCCCATACTGCTGCATGTTTTCTTCATTCTAGTGGCATAAGCTTCTGGGTACAGCAGGATATATTGCTGTTGTGAAAGAGTACCCCTTTGAGGCTAGTTTTGGAGCCATCAACGAATAGTCGCCCTTCCACTAGTAAGTGTTTTAATCCCATAGCATTAAATATACCAATTACATCATTTCAGTAACAGAGTGAGTCTTCCATGACAACCTGACGAGGGCAACCTGACGATGTCAAAAGCAAGAAACCCTAGCCTTCTTGTCTAGTAAATTTCACGGGTTTAGACGTGAACACAAAAGTTCATCTTGTGCCTTAGAATGATCCAGGTCCTTAACAAGGTCATTCAAATCCTTTTTGTGTCAAGAGATGTGCAGTCATTTCTTGGTAATCGAAATTAGAGCCTGCATTCTCCGTGTCTGTATTAACTTCGACCTGAGTTTCATCTTTGAATGATCATGTGTCTGTATGAACGGGGACAGGTAAGGAGGAACTGTGCGGCACGGGTCAAATAGTTGACGTGATGTAGGGATACTTGATATTTTTATCCTTACGCTTCTTCCTTGCTATTTTAACCATATAGTAACAGGAATCATCCATGTGATTGGTCGGCTCCCTCCATATCTTCAGAATAGCAAAAGGCATTGCAACTTTACCTTTCCTCTTTACCCAACCATTAAGACGAGACAAACAGCTTACACAAACGATATGTGGTACCCATTTTCGGTCCTGATTACCACACTTGCACCCAAAATAAAGATCATACAGTTCCTTTTCTACGGGTGTCTCATGTTATTTGCATGATTTAATACTGTACTCCCCACAAACGTAGTAAAAGTTTGTTGGGCGATTCTTAAAAAATTGACCTAATTGCTTTTTATAATCATTCTTGTATAATGAGATTTTTTAAAACCGAGGGTGCTACAAAACAAAGCAAAAAAAAAAAAAAAAAACCACGTTTGTGCTTGGGAGGTCAAAATATATGAGAAACATCCATTTATATTATATTTATACTATATCTTATTAAGCTATACCTTTTATTAGCTGTGCAAATATAATACGCAATTGCTATTTTAATAAAAATTTCTTAGTAACTGACAAATAACAAATGTTTACCCTGTGAAGGATAGTGTAGTGTGGGGTAACCTTGTTAATCTTCTACTGGCATGCGTAAAGAGGGCCCGAATGAAGCATGAAATTTGGCGTTTATTCGACGGCGTTCACAGAGAGATAGACATATGGAGCCCTACATGTAAACCCGTGGTCACATGGCTTATTCCTAAACAGCCTCTGTGGTTTTAGGTCACCTTAGAACATGAATCACCCTACTGGATTTTTTGGTGGAATACAACAGCCCACTATCTACTTTAGGTGCGTGGAAAGTAGCAAAACTTTTAAAAATAGGGAAAACTAAACAAGTTTCCCAATCTGCTATAATTTGGGCTTAGTAAAACTGCTGATCAGGGAAAGAAAATAGTAACTAAAATTATTGTGTAATGCACTTGGTCTCGTTAGATTTCTGAGAACGTGTAGAGAAGTTACTCCAACTTGACTGAAAGTGGTGGTTAATGGTATGGAAAACTGCACAGCCTTGGTCGAGATTTCGGCATCCTTACCATGTTACAGAAATATAACCTTTGGTCAGATTTTCCAAACTGTCTGCAACATGCAGGATATCGTAAGAATGCCATGGCTACCAGAATGTCTAATGTCTGTTTGCAATTTACAGCTCTAATCAAAAGGCATCCAGTTTTACACACCTTGAATTTCAAACCCATAGCAATGGGCATTCACGTCACACTAAGAATTATAAGGATTCTAAGGATTTTTTAAATTTATACTTGTTGGTTTGGTGCCGACTCTTGAGACTGGCTTACAAATACTGCGATTATGTACAGGTTTACGCTGTGTACAGATATAATTGCTGTTTTTCAACCAGCCTCTTCGTGGAATCACCGAGAACAGCCGGTTTTGTGATCCTGTGGTTCAACTTGCATACTTGAGGATTCCTTCCTTAACATCCCTTGTTTAACAAAAATACATGCGCGCGCACAAGGACACTATCACAAGCACAGCAAGGTAGACTATGCACATACGAAAATGTTACACAAAAGTTACGCCCTTAATTAAAAGGGCCCTTGCCAGGGCTCGTGTAATAGGTATGTGGTGAGCAGCGACGAGCTGGTCTAAGTGACCTGCACCCTGCGATGTTTACGGTGCTCGGGCTCGCCTCTGTCGATGTTGTGTATCAGCTTATTTATACGGTGTCTGATTCGCGCACTCATCGGGGTAGCTCTGTGGGCAATTACATCCTCCACAGTTGGCATATTAAGTTCAGTTCAAACGGTTAGGTTGAATGTGGGAAGTGGTATTCGAATGATTTTCCAAAATGAGATGTTCCGTAGTGTATTTATTTTGAGCATAGCTGATTGCATGCGTACAGGACCACAGACAATATGGAGGATTTGTATGACACCAGTTTAGTTTATAACTTCATTTCCTTGCTGTGGAACATAAGACGGACAACTTTAATCACTGCCACCCTTTGTTGGCGATATTTTGTAGGTGTATTCCACAGTAACGTCCTATTCTACGGATGCCTAAGTCACACACTGACGACAGTGCAACCTCTGGACTTCAACCGTGAGGTGCATAGCCAGAAAGTGCAGCAGTTTTGAAAAATATTTGAATACACCAGCTGACATGTTGTAAGATTTACTGTAATTTTCCAGTCGTGTTGCTACGAAAGGAACCAGTCAACATACCACTGCATTTCGAGTAGTCCGGAAAGTGGACTTTTGCTCTAGTTATAGATTCCTTTGTCATCGGCATACATAGGGACCTTGCATCTAGTGTCCAAGGCGAGAGGAGGGGACCTTGAGTTACGCCAACTTCCACGAGTCACTCAGTAGAAGAAGAACGACTCACCTGGACGTAAAGAATCAGTTTTCCAGAAAACCCTGCACGAAGTACGCGATATGCTTGAAGTGGGTTTTCGTGTTGTTTTGATTATCTTCAGGGTCCATTGGTTTGCAGAAAGGGAACCTTCTGAGCAAATTGAGAACTTCAAGATGAAAAATAACTTTTGGTTTAATTACAAAAGCAAAATTATAGTCACATGTGTCAACCTCCTCATTTATATTATATTTCTATGTCACTTTAACGTACTTTAAATTCTCTTGACCTCTGTTATATCTTTTCAAGTCTATAGTTAAGAAACATTTTCACTTTATTGTTGTGACTATACATGGTTACTAAGAAACAAAAGAACTATAATTAAAAGGAACAAATATAAATACTGAAATAACAAATGAACTGTTACATGCTGAAGGCCAGTGAAACGTCGATGAAGCTTGTAAATTATTTCTACTTGCCAACACCGGTCAAATGCAGCTTCTAGGTCCAAAAATAGTGCCTCATCGCTACATTGCTTGGTGATGTTGGTCTTAATAACTGTAGCTCCGTTGAATGTTCTTTGCGGAAGCCATGCTGTGAGTTTGAAGGTTCATTGATTTCCATAACTTGTCTTTGCATTCGAGAAATAAAACAAAAATAGTATCTAGAATAATATCCCAATAGTGGACAGGAGACTAATGCGGCGATAATTTTCAGGTTGTATGCTCTTTCTTTGCTTCGGGGGAATGATGACCTTGGCTAGTTTCCAAGTTTGTGGGAACTGATAGAAGCTGCACCAGGGCTTGTCTCGGAGGATGTATTACATTCATCATTAGTCACTTCATCTCGATTGGCGCTCCATAAACAAACTTAATGTTATAACAAATACAATATTCAAGGGTATAGTTGTATGATTTATTGTTGCAGGATGGCCTATTACGGTTGTGTGTGTAGAACACTAAGAACGAAAGAGTTAGAATTATTACAGTGAAAAGACTCTTTCGTTGACTCCCCACTGGATGCAAAACCAAGTTTACATACATTTTTTTCTTGAATGACTGTAGCTAGGTTCAATTAGAGGTTTTATACCAATAAACAGCTCCTCTGAATAGCGCAAGATATTAAAAATTTTATTTCTAATCTCTGCTGGGTTATAATAATTTATACAAGTGTATAGTCTAGATGAACGAGTCAATGACAATTTTCACGAGTGTCATATTAAGATTATCCACAAGTTGTATATAACATTTTCAATCTTAGCTTCATAAATTATGAGAAATAAACCATGAAATATTTCCGCATTAGCATCTAACATCACCAAGAGTGTCGTCGTATGTTTTGAGGCACTGGCTTCCTTCGTTACATTTCATTTGTTACTACCCGGCACTTTGAACCGATAAATTAAGATTGCCACTTGCATGCATTCCTTTCTTAGGAAAGAAGTAAGCAGGTGTTACGGACTGTGATGTATCCTTTTATCAGCACGGCATGGAAAGTTATTACAAAGTTAGGTCCCAGTTACTCTTTATATAATAATGTACAGAGGTTTTTGCATTTTCTGTAGTTAGAGAAAACAACCTCACATAATGATTTCATATTTTCTATATAAGCCACACCCACTTGGAATACTCTTATTACACTATTGATGTAAGAAATACGTCACTGCAATCACTGGCCGGGGTACCATAATGAGCCAACTGTGCACGACATGGAATAAAACAAGAATCTGTATGCTATTAACTGCATGCTATTAATAATTCTTGAATTTTAAGTTAATGATCTTGGCAAAGCAAAAATTTGTGTGATAAATTTGAAGAAAATTGAGGGTATAGTAGGATTACAAAGAGCGGACACCTTAGGCACCACGACTTACGGAGATTTATTGCGGGTACCACCCTAGAAGAAAGGGATGAAGTGAAAAAACCACAGGAGGCTACAGACCACAAGCACACAGACTGCAGAGGCGCCCGGGAGTCCCCACATTTCCTGGCTCATAAACTCGAACCACTAATTGAACTTCCCAGAGAGGTCGATAAGGGCACCTACGGGGAATACTCAAGCATACGCTACAAATACCAACAGGCTGTACGAGACATAAGGGTGGCTTGTTATCTGCGATGTCACTGCTTAAAATCCAATAATAGTGAATCCTAATTTACTTTCCTCCTGGATTTAATGCTTGTAAATTCCTACATTTGGTGATCAGTATTCAAAGCTGTAAAGTAGATGGATATTAGTACGGCTAGTGGTTTCTCTTATTCGTCCGTTCTTACACACTTCGGTGTACAAGGTGTTCAAATGATAACAAAAAGAAATGATGAAGACAAAGTTGATCCGCATTGATGATCGCGCGATCCCCCTTCCGAACTTCCCAGGTCGTTACAGTGATAAAAGAAAATCAGTGGCACAGTCGGGTCTCAAGCCACGTATTTCTGACATTGTGCGTCGAAGTTCTACACTGGGTACATTTGATGGATGTCTTCCTCCTTCTGATTCATGTACCCCGTCGCAAATCAAAGCAATTTTAGATACGTTATAGCAGCAGTGTTGCTCAGTGGTATATCGTCGACAAAGGGTAAGTAGAGAATCGTGATTTGAGTCCCATACGTAGCAAGGAAGTTTTAAAATATTATTTAAAATGCAACAATTGCTAGACATTTTCTATCGCTGTTTAAAGCTTAGTAACCCATTTTAGTTATTGCACCAAGAATAAGCTACGTTTATCACATACTTTCCTCTGTGAGCGTATAACATGCGTTTCATTTACATGGGGGCCATATCGCGTTTATGCGTAGTTCGCATTCACTGCAAAGGCCTTGGTATTCCTTTGCGCTGAGATACGTTTATCAGTTGTGTTATAATGTGCTTGTTGCTGCCCTCAGTTCGAGCTGAGTTTGTTCGATGTGCATCTCACAAGGGAAAGTTTGTCTGTCAACAACATTACATCATTCTTATTAGTGCACAGGAATGTCCACCGAAAATTTTTCGCTTGAACAAGGAATTTTTATGCACGATACATACGTACAAACCAATCATATAGATGTTTTGAGAACCTCATGAGAAACTTCTTGGTATTCCAGTTCCAGGTGTAGAGATCCTTAGACGTCTGGTAGGACAACGGGATAGCTGAAGTGAAAAACTCACTTCTAACGGAAGAAAAATTGAGAAACTGGTGTCATTTCGATGCTCTCCAAAGAAATCTAACTTATTGCACAGAAAGTGGGGGTTTGGAAAGCTCTGTTACACAGCTGTTAAACATTTAAATTGTTGATGAATTTTACAACCTCGTGACGGCGAGGAATGTCAGGAAAGTATCAATACAGATGGACAGCACTTTCAGTACACTTATAGCATGGTTAGTGGTCGTTTTAGAGCTTGCTACTGTCAGTCGTGAATACGTAACGCGCGAGCTTTAGAACGGAAAACCCCCTAGTGTAATGGACAGCGCACGGAGCATACGTACTCGGGACATCTGGCCTGGCAATATAAGGAACGCGTTGCACAGAGTGTACTGGAGGGAAGGGGTACACATATTACCCTTAAAAGATAAGATATATCTCAACACATACATATGGATATTTTACTTCCATATTTCATTGATTTTTAGAAACCCTCTTTGGAAAGTGAACATTTGGCAACAGAGTGCCTCACCTTGTAGGTGAGTGGGAATTTGCATAAGTAAGTTACACCATGTCTGGCTTGCTACAGGAACTACAGTGAGGTTACGAAAGCGGCTGGCTCTACATTACAGGAAAGATATGAAATTATATTAGTTCTAAGTAGTCCTCAAGATAAATTTAGTTTCGTGTATTTACAGTAAATAATTCGCTAATTTGTTAATTATTAATGCTAGAAACTGAAGCCGACACATATGTGCTATGCTTGAAAGAAGAGAGTATAAGAAAACGAATGCATTGGCTTAAATGTTTACAAATGCACACTCAAAGTAGAAGCGAAACAGTTACAATGGTTTTTAAAAGTCAGATTCATACATGAAACGTCGAGGCGGTGCCGGACAGATGGCGCGAATGCTTGTCTAAGGAAAGTGTGTTCCCCGTGGACATCAGAGGGCTGCCTAATTCTGTGGGTCGCTCATCGCCCCCTCTGGACAGGTGCAGTAGTGGGTCGCATCTTCGAGGCAGAAAATACTAGACCTCCGTACGCCTCTGTGGTCTCTCTGACTGTTGCCTGTAGCCGCTTGTGGTTCCTTCACCTCATTCCTTCCTCCTGAGGGGTGCTACTATGAACCTGAATTATGTTTTATTTAAACACTTGGCCGAAGAGACTAAGGACTACCTTAATATAAGTGTACTTGAACCTGGAATAAAATAAAGGAGGTGATGTATCAGCTATGCCTTCCACAAAGCATAGTGCGGGCCGGTTCGATCCCAGGTGACCGCATGTGGGATTGGTTGTGGACAAAGAGGAGCAGGGTTTACTCTGGGTTCTCCGGTTTCCCCGGCCTTCACGTTCCACTGATACTGCATCTTCATTTCATGTATCATTAGTGTCACCACCTGCGTTGCCGCAAATAGTAAAAGCTGGTGTTAAACACCACAGGAAAGATATGGTGTTGCACTCACATGACTTTCTCTACTCTTGTACTAACCATTCTTACAAACTCCTACTCCTTTATCTTCTTCGTGTTAGTTGAGATAACCATTTACAGAAACTATTTTATTGTTTATTTTGTTGTAGGTACAAGGGGAATATGGGAATACAGTGGGCTTTGTGCGTTAGTTAAATTTTTTAAAGCTTTGAGATTCCGTCCTCTTTGCACGGCTAAGATATAAACAAATTAATCACGATCTTCCATTTGACGAAAGTTTAAGTTTTCCAAAACTCACACAAATAACAAGGAATATCTCCGAAATGGTTCACTGTACAAAAACATTTATTTGGACATGAATACAATTTCCTCTACTTACTATAAGTAAAAATACTATACTATAAATAAGAAAAGCCACACACAACGCATAGTACCACAAGTGTCTGTATAGAATGCTAGGTAATGATAGGGAAGGTCATTGCAACCTGTTTTTCCTATGAATAATCGATTTTTATGATATAAAATACCAAATTTTGGTGGAATAAGACAATTAAAGCATAAGGTAAATCTAACTCAGAATGTGGATCAGCAGTTATATCACATACTTCAATATATGGTATTCAAACCTACGACCCCCCGTAATGTGGGCAACAGACAAATTCTAGTACACCGGTAGAGATGATTTGATTCTTCCAGAAAATAAGTTCCTTAATCTGAAGGGTTCATTCCAACGTTTTCTTGCTGGTGAACACCTCTGAGAAGACATAGTGTAGGTACTATGACCACCATTTTGACAGAGTAGTATCGAATATCTTCAGAAAAAGAAGGAAGAAGCCAACAATTAAGAACGACGAGGATATTTTAAACTTCGTAAAAGAACTCCAAGTTGTTGGCAACTTAAAATTATTTCTGGATTATGGCTTGTGTGTCTTACTCACTAATATTATGGTGAAGAAAAGGACTATCACAACAGTTGACAATAATGTAAATGTTATATATAGGTTTAATACTCACTTGAAGCATTGAAAATGTGGTACAAGAAGAGACTATCTCCCCATGGTGTTCCCTGTAAACTACACAGGTGAACGGAATGCCTCTTACAATCTATGAAAAGAAGTTTACCTCTGCCGTAATCACATCATTCCGCACGTCCAATGATACCCTGCTATACACTAAATATAATCCAAGGTAATATTGTTCTATTTTATGATTCCATAATCCACCGGCCAGTTATGTCGTTCATAGAAACATCGTAAACAAAACAGTCGAATGACATTTTGTTCCTTGATCAGCCGATTTCGAAAAAATAAATGCTGTTTGATCCAAATTGGTTGCGTAATTCCACAAGAATGTACCAAGGTAACAGTTTTTTACTTGTAAGTTGCCCAGATTAACTTATTTCTGACATCGATTCGGTGGTAATTATGGGACATCACAAAGGGCTTCGAAATAATTAATCACTTAAAAGACGTGAAGGAATACTCCGAGCAGCTCTTCCAGACGTGAAGCAACTCCACAACGTTCCGTTGAGGTTAGTCAAGGAATTGACCTGGTTTTTGGATGTAAGCAGGTCGGGCACTTTCACTTTCGTGTAATGTTTTGGGACCTAACGCTTGTGATTGACATACACGCGCACAGTAAACACGGAAGGACAAGGCAGGGTATGTGTTTATGTTCTCAAGACGCACCGCTATGCCGTTTGTTTATGTACTGAACTAGGGAAAGTGACACCCACACAATCTACAGTGTTGCCAGTTTGTTTTCGATAAAACTAAAATATCTCCATAGGAAATGGTCAGAGAGAAAAAGGTAAGATACAAAATGTGTTCCAAATACTGAGATCTACCACTGGTTGAAATTAATGTACTGACTTCCCTTCCACCCGGTATTTATAGGTGCACATTCCACAACTATAAGCATGTTTGTTTATTAATTTAAACCAGGTGCCATACATATACAATGTAATATACATGCAAATTTTCATTCCAAAACCTGTTATGAACAGCCATTACTGATCATTGCTTACAAGTGTCAACATTCTACTACTGACTCACCAGGTACACAGAGGAAAGGGGTCCGTAAAGGTGTCACTTTCTACATGTGTGCCTACAACACCACACCACCATAATTACCTTAAGCATAACTACCATGAACACTACTCAATTACAAATTGCGGAAGGGGATTTAGCATCTCGATCGAAAGACGATCTTTTGTGCCTACGCCCCTGACGGGGCACCCCCCGAGAGGATGGATGAGGGAAATAGATCCGAAGGGTACTCGGAACTTTGCCACGACAGGGCAGAGGGTAGGGTTCCGACATTTTCCCAGTTAGAAGCACGCCGGTGGAGGCTGGCTCAACCCGGTTCCCCTCCCACCCCTTCGGGGTCGTATCCCCAAGGGGGGCGCGGAACTCGGTAATCGACTCCCCAGCGCCACTTGGGCTTGTACCATTAAATGGGGGCCCAGAAACCAGTAGGCTTGCCTTTCAATCCCGGGGACAAGATATCCAGAGCGCATTTGTTCCCCCTGCCTTGCTACTGCCGCGACCCTCCCCGACAGTTTTCAAATCTAAAAGAAACCTTACGGGATGAAGGGGGAAATGAAATGATTACTGTAACGAAATGGAGTGACAGGAAATTGGGAAGATATGGAAATTCTTTCCAACATTCGCCTGGCAACTTGAAGAAATCTCCGAGGAGAAAAAAAAAAGGTCAGGAAAGTCGACCATGTAGATCGTGCCCACGACCTCTTGAATGCGGGCAACAGACGTTACCGCCTGAGCCATCTCGCTGGTATCATCAACATTGCTATCACCACTACCAACGCTACTATCAGCACCATCTCTCCAATTCCACCAACACTGTCCCACCGTTGCTATCGCCATCATCACCCTGTGAAACACCATACCATCAACTATAACGTATACCGCCGACACTAAACGTAATTTATAACCAAGTGTTATTTGAAAATGAATTATAGACCTTTCATAACTCATACATGGAAAACGATGGTGAGTTTTAGGAATTAAACATTATGCCTGTTTTCTTATTTATGCAACCAACAACGTATTATTTCAGTTTTAAATATCATATTTTCAGGGAATTATAACAGTGAAAACATAAAAAAAATAAATAGCCCAAAGGAAATTGAAAATGCAAAACGTTTCTACCTGTCATTATTTTAATAAACATCTTAAAATGCATTTCAAAATTGAGAATATTTAAACAGACAATCATCATAGCCAGTCAGCTTCGGCTTTGTCATTCCTTTTTGTTTATTGTGAATTGAGCACCTAGTACACCGAAATATGCTAGAAAGGTTGAACAACAAAAATCACTAGTTGTACTTAGCACATTCACCCATTCTACATGATTTCGGATTTTGAGGGAGTGGTCTAAATACTGATCTCCAGGCATAGGAATTTCCAAACATTGAAGCTGGGGCGAAAGCAAATTAGATTAATCTGTTATTGGACTTTAGGTACTGACGAAGGAAGGAGAAATGACCTAAGACGGCTTGATGGTAGTTATTGTATGGACTCTTGAGCCTAACTTATGGTCAGCCGAGATAAAGAGAGCCGCCATCTGTGTCATTTGAAAAACAGTCTCAATCTACAAGGATAATAAAAAAACTAGCTACAATTTGTGCATTCCGTTGTGCAAATCATTGAGGTACTTTTATCCAGGTTTCCTAAGCAGCTTTTTTCAGTGCTGTGTGTGTGTTAATCGAAATAAGTTGTTATTATGCATTCTGTGGTTGTTGGAGATGATCTATATGATACAATGTCCCGTGGACTCTGAAATGAGATATATTAGGATTCTGAATGTTTAGAAGTGAAACCTGCAGAAACTCACCGTCAACTAATGGAACAGTATGGTGACAAAACAATGAGGGAAATATATGCGAAAAAGTGGTGTGAAATGTTCAACAATAGACCAGCAAATGTGAATAGCAAGACTCGACCGGATGTCTCTCACTTATTACAGATGATTTGAAATTATGAGAAAATAAAATTGTGCAAGAGAGACGTGTAACCCTAGTAGAGTTACAGATTTCTTTCCCCAAAAAAATCTCGTTCTTTGTTTGGTGAACCGTGTCGGAACATCTTGAGTTAATGGATAGGCAGCAACGGAAATTCTAACGCTCATGGACAAATATGACAGATGCTTACACAAAGGAGATGATTATGTGAATAAATAAAGCAACCTTCACTATTTTAAGTGACATGCCTTTTCTTAATAAAACACTTTTTTCTGAGTACATAAACTTCGTTACTTCCTGGATACTCTCGTGGGTATAATTTGTATGTTGTTAGTTACTTAACTGGAGTATATACGTTGCTAGCAAGCCAAAGAGAATGACGTTGGGTATAGCACACTTTGTGCAGTAGAAACCAAGGAAGGTGGTGCAAGCAGTAGCGCGTGTAACTTGTGTGCTGGAGGTCGTGGGCTCGATCTCTGCCGGCCGCGAATTCTGACTTGGGGTTTTCTGTGGTTTTCCCCTTGTCACCTAGGCGACCGGCTCTTTACTGTCCACAATTTATCATTACCATCATTCCCTTCTCACCCATTTCAGGGTTGTAGGACTGGACAAAGCTGTTGGGTGGATTGCGGCTGAACGGTGGCAATGCGCTCTGTAAAGGTTTTCTTCTCTTGCGTCAGTCCGATCAGGAACTGCCTCCACAGTGGGCCCTTGGTGGGGACCGCCGGGAATGAAGGGCTTGTAAAGGTGGGGTCGGGTGATGTGGGATGCGTTCGTACTGGAAACGACAGGGACACCCTTAATGTTTACGCTCGTCATCATCCGGATCTGGTCGCCCTTTGGATCATTTCGTTGGTCCTTCCCTTCCAGGGGTGATGGTAGCGGCACAAAGGGCCTAATAGCCTATGTACCTAGCTATACTTGGGTTACGCAGGAGCCCCTCTATTGTCTATCTACCTCTATCTCTGTTCAGTAGAAACGTCAGCAGAGCAAATAACAATTAGAAATAGCTGAGCGAACTAAAATTGCAGAAGTTAAGTAATGAAACAGACCAATGTGCACGTCACTATCACATTTACGAAACAATTGCTCTTCCTTTTCTTCGTTAATGTTTCAGGACGGATAATGAATGTATTTTTGAAGTACGAGGGTGGTTTGAAAAATTCTCGGAATCACCACAACAGGTCAACGCTAGCGCACCGAGTTGTTCATTCATATTCATTCGCCTGTTGCCTGTAAACACGTATCATGTCAGTGCCCTTGGAAGAGTGTCACTACCGATGTGTCACTACCCTAGAAATCGTTGCTAAAGTGCACAAAATGGTCATGGAGGATCATCGATTGAAGGTGCGAGAAATTGCTCAAGCTTGCCAGATGTCATATGAAATGGTATATAACTTCAACTGGCGAATTGCATATGAAAAAAATTATCTGAAGGATGGGTGCTGGGACTCTTGACGCTGGATCAATGCGCATGAGAATGAAATATTGGTGCAATGATTGGCCGATTTTAGGAGAAACTAACAAGATTTTTTTGCGCCGGCTTGTGACCACAGATGAAACTTGAGCCCACTACTATACCCCAGAGACAAAACAACAGTCAAAGCAGTGGAAACATGCTGCTTCTCCACCACCAAAGAAAGTAAAGACAAATCTTTCGGCCGGAAAGGTCATATCATCAGTGTTTGGGATGTAAAGGGAATTCTGTTGTAGCTTGTCTTCCCACTGGCCAAACAACTACTGGAGAATGCTGTGCCAACCTCCTGGACCAATTACAACACAAGAAAATCGAAAAGGAGTCCAACTTCAGCAAGGAAGAGCGTCATTTTCCATTAAGACAATGCACGCCTGCATCATATGGCAGTCGCCATAGCAAAATTATACGAACTAAGGTATGCATTGTTGCCACACCCACCTTTTTCACCTGATATGGTTCCGTCTTAGTTCTGTCTGTTCCCAGAGTGGAAAATTTGCTATGGTGAATGAAGATTCACTTCAAACGAAGAATGTATACCCGAAGCTGACAACTATTTTGCATACCCAAATGACCGCGTTGTCAACTGGCCCTTAAACCCCACACACCCACTCACTATTTTGCAGGTCTGGAGGAATCTGATTCTCGAGATGGGATCAATGAATTGGAACATCGCTAGACCAAGTGCATTAATCTACAAGGAGACCACGTTCATAAGTAAAAAAATGTTTCAGTGACGTAACTCCGATTCTTTTTCTATTCCGTTCCGCGAACATTTCAAATCACCCTAGTATTTCAAGATCAACACTGCCAACTTACGTTGTGCTGACAATAATTATTACAAACTTTAATTTAACACATAACAAATCACAGAAAACCGCAGCGTTAAGTACACTGCTTATTCACAGTACACACCTCCTTTGTTTTCTAAATCTGCTTAAAACATGCTCGCGAAAGAAACACATTTAAGTGTGTGTTGAGAAAGTGCAATTAAAAGCCTACGTTTATTCCGTTCACAATCAGAGCCGCTGTCCTTCACATATTACTGCATCGCAGTTTATCTGCTATGTCAACGCGAACCCTTAGGCTATAGCACAACACAAGTGCACTTTCCACAATCATTTGGAATTACAGACTAAAGAGACAATCTCACGTCCCGTTTGGGGTGAAAGTGCAGAACAACCTTCCCAGGACGACATTTTTCTCTGGAATTGCGTGATATTTCCAAAGGATTGCGTACTTGCTGCTCATTATTTACATTCCAAAGCTTTATCTTATTGCAATCAACCTTGCAAGTTGAGCGCTCAATGAGTTTACTGAACTTAACCTGTTTTGTTAAAAGACCAAATATGGTTACAGATCCTGACACATATAGCGTGTGCTATTGGCACAGTTATGTTTTTGTAGTGGTCATTAGTGATGCTAACCGGGTCTATAAACCGCACGCTGAGCTGTGGCAGCAGTTCCAATTAATTAGGACTATACAAATACGCCTGGTCTCCCTGAGCGCAGTGGCTACAATGGTTATATAGTTTAGCAAGGACAACAGAATCCGTTTCCAAGCAAATGAACACTTCTGTCGCTCGTTGTTCAAAGACATGAGTTGAAAATTTAACCTGTGAGAAAACAAACAAAACTATCTACTTTATTGTTTATAACTACTCTATTTCATGTTTATTTGAGTCTAGATCTCTGCAGTAGAGGAAGAGAGACAGGGGTATGTACGGAGGGGATTCCACACTGAGCCTATGCGGGCTATTGTATATTACACCCTGGGAGAAAGAAATGGAATGAAAGTGCTCTACGGGCGTGAGGAATCCCGGGTGAGCAGCAGGCTGACGTGAGGTCCCTAACGTGTGGGAAGATTCTTCAACTCGACATCACGGATTGTCAAGCAGCCAACAGCCACATGGTTCCTTCTCGGCAGGCCAGGCAACTGCAAGGTTAATGTCACCCTTCCGTCGAGAACAGCAGTTACAGTGCGCAAATTCCACACAAGGCAGCGCTAAGTCGTCCATCGCCAACACTTCTGAATCTGAAAGTCTGGATTGAAAGGAAGTTGAAATGAAATGGAGAGACAGAAAGTTCGAAGGATGTAACTAACCTTCCCAGTATCCTCCTGGTGACCTGGGAAAACCCCTGAAAAAAGTCCATGGGTTTAGGAAGGTCCGCAGCGGTAATCGAATCCACGACCTCTGGTATGCGAGCCTCACATGTTATCACGGAGCCATTTTGCTCGGTTCTGCAGTACTTACTAGCAGTACTTCAAGTTACTAGTGACTCCCTCATTAATATCCATGTACAGAAGTATTTACTATAATCAATAATCATGTTCTCTGAATCCAATGAACCGTTAGAATTTGGTAAAAATTAAGAATATTTTTATTACGTTCCCATCTGTGTGGCGCCTTTGATCCAATATGTCGAACTTAGATGAACTGCTGCTTGCTGCTCCAGTGGTGAACTACGAGATCTTTTTCTCTGGCTATGAATGGGTGGGGTGAGAAAGGACAACGCCATTTTAGTTGGCTAATAAATACAATGAAGGCTACTAATGAGCTCTTTGTAGCGGTTTGTTGGCTGTTTGAAAATGTAGTATTCACTATTCCTGATTTTTTTTAAGGACGATGGCGATCGTCCGTAGGAGCTACATCGCCTCCCCATGCTCATGCTATAACGTAACATGTAAAGGCAGGGGTGCTTGTTTGTGTAGTGCGTGAGTCGTAAATCGCGTTCCGCTGAGCACCCCGGATAGTGCCTACAGACGGACCTATGACCGCATGTAGTGCATGCACCGCCCTTTGTATAGCTCTGGTGATAACCGCACTAGAGTTTGAGTAGCATTATCGGTGAGTCATAATGATGCTGAAGCTGTTGTTGTTGTTGTTGCTGCTGCTGCTGCTGATGATGATGATGATGATGATTATAAGCGTAAGTTGCCTTGATTCGCCGAAATGCCAAATATGTACCTATAGCCCACGCATGATCTTTAGGCGCTATGAACTGCCGATGATCTATCTGAGTAAACATTTCTGAAAGGAACGACAGACACAAAGAAAATACACACATTTTAAGCAATTTAAGTCCCGCCTAGCCACCCTCAGTCATGATTCTGAGCAGTCCTTTGGGGGGGGGGGGGAGGTAAAACCATAGATATAGCTTAAGCATTTTTCTATTTTATTGGGGACTGCAATATTTGTGTCTTAAAATCAATTTAAAACAGTAGATTCATTTTTGTTAATTTGTTTTTTTCTTTGGAAAACGTCGAGATAAGTTTTTATATTAACTATAATTCGCTAGTCAGCAATTATAAATACAAAATACCTGCATTTGTGACACACCCGTGAGCGCCAGTCCCATGCCCTGGGTTTTACTCTTCCGTCCATCTTGGGAAACGACTCAGTAGCGGTCAGTTCAGTGCTGCGGTTTGTTTCCCAAATTGGCTTTGGCAAGCAAGTTTTACTTGTATTTTACGAGTATTTCGTAGGTTGTTTGGACTTTCAGGATGTTTTATCTCTTTAGCTTTTAGCGTTTTAAAGGCTGTTTTATGATTGGTTTGTTTTACCTGCTTTACCTTTTATCTGTTCTGTTTTACCTTTTATATGTTCTAACTGTTTTACCTTTTGTTTTAATCCTTTTTTACAAACTACTAAGGGAGGACATTGACGGTCGGTGGGTTTCTTAGTTTTTATTTTTCGACTTGGGGCCCAAATAACCTAGTTGTCGACGGTCCCTTAACATCACTCACTCACTCCCTCACACACTCACTCACTCACTCCCTCACTCACTTACTCACTCAATCACTCACTCACTCACTCACCCACTCACTCACTCCCTCACTCACTCCCTCACTTACTCACTCACTCCCTCACTCACTCCCTCACTCACTCACTCAATCACTCAATCACTCACTCACTCACTCACTCCCTCCCTCACTTACTCACTCACTCCCTCACTTTCTCACTCACTCACTCACTCCCTCCCTCACTTTCTCACTCACTCAATCACTCACTCACTCACTCACTCCCTCACTCACTCACTCACGCTTTTCTGAGGGGTACAGGTCTCCTCTAGTGTGCAACATATGCCAAACAACAGTAACAGTATTTCACATCATTGTCATCTGTCCAAAATTTGAAGTCCAGAGCAAACAACACAGTATCCCGAAAAGCCCACGTGCAGCACTGAATAACACCTCTCATACACAGTATAATTACATTTCTAAAGTGTTGTAACCTTTATCACTGTATTTTACTTATTCTTAAAACTTGTAAGTTTACTTGTCATCTGTGTACGTTGTATTGTGTAAGTGCATTGCAATGTATTCAATATGCAAGTGGTCGCGATAAGATCTAAAAGGTTAAAGCGACCTTAAATAAAGCTTTATAAAAATGAGTTAAACGTGTACCCATATTATTTGTAGCTAACCAGGGAGCATAAGTTTACATGAATCCATTTATTTGGTGAAATTCCAGATTTTTATTTTCAGTAGCGAATGAATCCTACACCTTGATTGTGTTAGGGTTACGTTCGGGAGGTCGTGGGCTCAATTCCTTTTTGACCGGCGACTCTGATTATAGGCTACCCCATGGTTTCATCGAGTAGGGAGACGATTATTGGGGTAGCTCCTTTTTTACTTTCTCTACTACGTGGGGAAGTATTGCATTCCACCCAAAAATTCGATGTCAAGATATCATCGAAAATACATAAGTGTTTGAGGCACCCTGAATTAAAAAAATACATTTTTAGAAACGCGCGCGCGCGTGTGTGTGTTTGTGTGTGTGTGTGAGAGAGAGAGAGAGAGAGAGAGAGAGAGAGAGAGAGAGAGAGAGAGAGAGAGAGAGAGAGAGAGAGAGCGTTTGTGTGTGCCTTTGTGTGTGTGTTTCTGTCTGTGAACAGCATAACTCAAAAACGAAAAGTTGGTTACAAACCAAATTTGGTATTTAAGTTTCATATTTTTCAAGGGTGTGACACGAAGAATTTGAAATTAAGCTACTCTTTACTGGAAAATGTTTTAGAAACATTGATTTTCTCAAAAATGGCTCTAGCGGTTTTGATTAAAATGCCACACGTTTAAGATATTTTTATGGCAAATGAAAAGTATGTTTGGAATTTTCCGGCTATAGCCCAGGTAGTTCTGTTTACTCTTGACAACTTGCATAACTGGCAAACCGTAAGAGATAGACCAAATTTTATTGTGCAAAAACTGTAGATCCCGTCAAAACAGACACTTTATGTTAGATGGTCTTCTTTGTTAAGTGAACCGTTTCGGAGGTATTTCTTGTTACTTGTCAGAATCTTGCAATGCTTTCAGACATTCACAAATGGAATGTCGTTAATCATTTTGGTCTCTTGGTCGTGCAAAGAGAACGTCATTATATAGCGACCACTCTTAAAACATTTGACTATCGCTTAAACGTTGCAGTATTGTCCCTGGACCTACAAGAAGTTTGGCAATGAGATAATCTCTACAACCGTTTATCTCGATTAACATGAAGTAGATAGAAAAATAAGTATTTCTAAGAATAGTTTGTGCAAGAGTTAGTACAGAAAGTCATGTGAGTGTAACAGATCAGATTTTTGCCACTAATTTCATGTTCGTCATTTTCTTTCAACAGTATCATCTCATTATTTTAGGACCAGGCGAAGGCGGTTGAAATATTGTGGCAGGATAGTGGAGCTTGCGCTTTAGAAAGATTTCTCCCTGGTGCTTGGCGGGACAGTTGGGGCCTACTTTCTTCCTGGAAGTCTCCTCTACTCCTGGGAAAGCCAGGTTGTGGATGGCTAAGACAGAGTTACCCGACGTCAGCATTAGTGCCACATCGGAATCGTTGGAGACCCCGTCTTGCTAGCGCACTTCGTCGCCCCGATCTCGCAGCCACCCGGCCTCCCTTTCAGTCTTTCCTCCCAGTAGTGTTAGAAGCACAAGGAGCCCACTTTGCTTTTTCTGGGATGCTGTGCTCCAGTTATTGGAAACTCCTGGTCTATCTACTTCTAATTCCTCACAACCTGATGTTCCAAAACTGGGAAATGGCAATCACAACTGGCAGTAACTACCTTCAGAATAATTACAAAGATAAACAAATAGCAATGGAAACAATGACAGAGCGCATTAGGAGAGCAGAATACGAGTATTTCAAAGTCCCATGCCGTGTTGCAACTCGGTTTACACAAGTTGATATTTCCAACCTGCAGCCTGAGTTTACTGATAGTCTGTTCCGTGTATTATCATATGGCGGACACGCAAATATGCAGTTTGCAACACCGTCTCTTTTTTATCAGGAACAAATACAAATGAGTCATCCCATGTCCAATCGCACAAAATTTGACCTTCACGTCTCCAATTTCGATTTGTTTTATGTTAAATTTACGTGTTCTGTGGATGAAAACATTATACACCTATTCTTTTGTTAGTCTGTAAATTAAGTATTTCGCTAAATATAAAGCATTAAATCTTCGGATACTTTACGTACACCATTCTACATAAATATAAATATCTATGGTATTATTTTTCGGATAAATGAGATCTATAGCCCATTTTGAACATTGAAATATATACTTCATTTAACCGTTAAAAAAATCATATATTCTATTTTTACAAAACCATTAACGTTACAAACCTCATTAACAATACTAACCTCTTACATTAAATTCCCGGAAAAAATTTAAAACGTAGCTTGCTGATGCCATATAATCCTAGAAAAAGGTTCAGATTGAAACTCCAAATAAATACAGAGAAATTAAGTAGCTTAGTCAAGCCGTGCAGAGGAGCAGTAGCGCCGCCTTCACGTAGGTCAAGAGGTACACACTCCGTGTGCCAGCTGATTGTCTATCATGTGTTGCAGTTCCGTCAAGACCAAACTGTTAAATGTCATGGAAAATTACGCTTTTGTTATCAAGGATTGTGTTCAGGGGTTGCACTGGAGGAACAGACAGGCCACGATTCTCCCTTTTGTGGCGTACTACAAAGACAATAGCGGCGCAAGGCATACAAATTTGACACCAGAACTGTCCATGTTTTCTAAACAAGCCCATTACTGTTTTTGAAACAGCAATTGGGAGTACTGCATAAAATGATATACACTCAGATGGCTCAAGTGCTCAGTACAAAAATAAAACAAACTTTGCAAATATGTATTTTTTTTTGCACGAAAAAGACCTTCAAATTGGAGCAAAATAATATATTTTTGCTACACCACACAGAAAAGGATCTTGTGATGGAGTTGGTGGTACGGTTAAAAGACTTGCAACGAAAGCGAGCCTTGTACCTGGAATAGACCCTAACACAACGCCAAGGAAACTGTTTAACTGTGTCCAGGAGAGCGTTTCTAACATTGTCTTTCTCCGATGGCGAACGCAAGGAGCATAATAATGCTTTTCAGTCAAGATACCAACAAGTAAAAGTAGTATGAGGCACTCTACAGTTGGCCGCGCCATAGCCCAGTGCTTGGACCATTCGCTTCTCACTAAAGCGGTCCGGGTTCGATTCCAGACAATCGCATGTGGGACTTGTGCTGGACGAAGCGGCGCTGGGGCAGGTTTCCTCCGGGTTCTCCGGTTTCCCCCGCCATTTCATTCTACCAATGCTCCATCTTCATTCCATTTACCATCAGTGTCACCGCCTGCGGTGCCGTACGTAGTAAAATCAGGCGTTAAACACTACAAAAAAAACCTTTTTCGTTCGATATGACACAATGTTGGAGGACGTTAATTTAAAAAAAAAAAAAAAAAAAAAAAAAAAAAAATAATCTACTGTTTCACTGTTTTGTTCTAGTACCTATCTGTATATCAGACATTAAGAAAAAAACTATTCGTTTCAAAGCGAAAGGGACATGGTGGATATTTAAAAAGCAGTGTTACTCGAAGGGCAAATGTAAATCTATTATTGGAATTTTAAATCGTGGAATGTTAACCCGGTACCGTGTGAAGAGAGTGATGGACCGAAGTGTCCGCTATAGCTATTACAGAGTTTGTGCTAACAGTTTGATCTTGACGGAACTGCAACACATGATACAATGAGCTGGCACACGGAGTGTGTATCTCTTGACCTACGTGAAGGCGGTGCTAATGCTCCTCTGCATAGCTTGGTAAGTTATTTAATTCTCTGCATTTATTTCGAATTCCAAGCTGAACCTTTTGTAGGATTATATGGCATCATCAAGCTATGATTTATTTTTCTCCGGAAATTTAATGTAAGAGGTTAGTATTGCTAACAATGTTTGTAACGTTAATGACTTTGCAAAAGTAGAAAATATGAAAGAGTTTATTTTTTGTTTAGCGATCAAACGGAGTATATATTTAAATATTGAAAATGAGCCATAGGTCATATTTATCCGAAAAATAATACCATAGGTATTTATAATTATGTAGATAGGCGTGCGTAAAATATCCGAAAATTTAATATTTTATATTTACCAAAATACTTAATTTACAGACTAACAAAGGATAGGTGTATCATGTTTTCATTCGCAGAATACGTAAATTTAGTATCAATGAAATCGGAGCCGTGAAGGTCAATTTTTTTGCAATTTGACACGGAATGACTCAAATGCGAGTTGTGGTTCAAGACACAGCCTATTTCTGTGATCAACAGACGATAACATATGAAATAGGCTATCAATAATCTCAGGTTACATGTTGGAAACATTTACTTGTGTAAACCACGCTGCGATTCGACCGGGACTTAGAAATATTGTGCTCTCCTAATGCACTCATGCATTATTTCCTGGCTGTACCGAAGTCGTTGTAGCCACTTTTGAACTGCTGGCTGATTTGAAGGGAAGAATGACGTCAACATTTGCTGAACAGAAAGTGCACTCCGAATCTTTATATCAGATCGTGCGGTACTTAATAACATTAAGACAAGAGGACAACTACATTAAAGAAGAAATGAAACGATGGGTTTAATTGAGCCTTTGCAAAATGAGGTGTTCCGGGTTCAGTGGTTGGAGGTCGATTGTGTGTTTGCTTCGAGAGCGATATATGCAAATTGTGTGTGAGTTGAGACAAGGGAACATAAATTTTTTTTCCCCTCCTCCGCCTAACATGTTGTCTTTAACATATAACATCATATCGGCGGCTTTGATTCTGGTAACAATTGCTCAGAGGCAATTCTGTCCCCCAGCTTTTTATTTTAGTAATTATCGTTGCCTTTCAACTAGGTCCTTTTTCTTTCGCCTTTTAAGCTTTGCATCACTCATTTACATAAACGTATACATACTTTGTTACTCTCAGTCATAATTCTGACTCTGTAGAGAGCAGGAAGGATTCTTGATTAAGGATAAATCGCTGGAGTCAAGAATTGAACCGGAAACTCTAAATTATGAAGCCAGATGACTGTCTACTGGACCACAAAGGTCCGCAAGCTGTTACAGGTGTTATGCAACTTTTAGACAGCTTTGATCCAGCATGGTCCTCTGTTTGGGCTCACATACAAATAAGAAGCATAAAAATGGCAAGTGTGCTTCATGGATGATATGAAACGTAATAAAGAGAAAACTGTTTGCTGAACTGGACGCAGTACTTTATTCTCCTCCTTTGGGACAAATCCATGAAATTCTTTAGTTCCAAATATCTGGCAGCCTTTTATGCTACTACCACTGTCAAATATTTTCAAGGTACTGAAAATACATGCCCAAGACATGTTACAAAGCACCCATAAACAGTCAATTGTAGTGAATGGGCAATATAACCTTATTTAATTCCATTTAATCATGGTTACAAGTTAAGTTGACATAACTGGCTTCTTAGTTGCGAAATATAGAGCTTTAGAGTGTATATTGACTTGCACAAAAAGTGTTCGTTAATGAAATGAAACTGTTTATGTTAGCACTGACAAATCTAGCCCCTCTCTCCGCCAGGATGACCTCCTCAATTACTCGAGCAAAACTGTAGCCAAGTTATGGGAAAAATCTACTCAAAACGTGTTCTTGCCTCACTCCACCGGCCATACCTCCCCTTCACTGTTGTTCAGCTCTACCTTTGCTTAAGGCATGCCTCATTCAGTAGCGAGTATGGCTTCGTTGGGATGTCTGTTTCATGAAGAGTGGCAGAGAGAATTTTTTGTGTTACAAGAAGAAAGTTTGCTGTTTAATATGCGGATTTCAGTTTAAAATATAAAACGTTACAACATCAAGTGCCACTATCATCAGAAACATGAAACAAACTTTTCTGACCTTGCAGGTATTTATTTACAATTTCAAAAGCTACTTTCTGAGCACCCGTATTTGTAAACAGATAAGAGGGACGGCATGTTTCCACTTTTGGGGGTTTAGTTTCTTATTAGTTTATAAGGTATCGGAACTGAACCTATCTAAAAAAATAAAAGCATATTAGATCTATTTGGCAGATTTAATACACAATTATATTAAATATTTTTAATACTCATACTGAAGTATATTTTAAATTATTTCTCTTAGGGTTGGAGAGAGAAAATAAGCTTAACGGACGGAAATTGGAACCATAAGCACCCATGAGTGAAAGAGAAACTATTTTGTACGTATCATAAGGCGGCGTAAGAATATTAAGTGTATAAGATAAAGGAATATTATAAACTTGAAGATTATGTAGTTTGCCTAACCACAGCAAGTGGCTGCAATAATTATTGTGTGCAAAATATGCTCAATAGAAACAAACTAGTTCATACCTGCGTAGGAGTTATTACTACCACGCAAACGGAACGAAGCCACCACTGCCTTATTGTATCAAAACAAACTCCGTCACTTGGCAAGAGAATGTGGGATGAGTGAGGCAAGTTAAATCTCTATCTCTCTCTTGTGCCCACACCCACTCTAGCCTATGGATTGGCAGGATACTTTACCTTCCCAAAATAGGGCCCAAATGACCTAGTCGGTCCCACATTCACTCTAAAAAATATTGTCAAACTGCCGAAGGGTGACATTACATGTGCATGTTCCCACTAGCGGAGGCAATTCCTCGTTGAATTCTGTAAATATGCAAAAACAAAGAAAAATATAGGTAATATAATAAAAATGTAAAAATAAATGCACAAGTTAAGGATTTTTTCTGGTAGCCTTAAACCTTGTGTTTCCAGGCTACACTGTCATTTTCTTATTGCCATTCGCTCACGGAAATTGCTTTAATCCTCGTTCGCATGTCACTGATGAAAGCTCTCATGCAAAATGTTGCCCAACTTATCTATACATTCAAATAATTCTTCATCCCTCCTCTAGAAAGCTGAGTTTATCTATTCCCTGGGTACCAATCGTAGTTATCTCTTTCAGAGAGGCTGTTTCCTAACCACTCCTTTATTTAACATCGATTGTAACATCATTCCTGGGCTCATTTTGTGTCTCAACTGTCTTCAAAGCCGGTCACATAGAGAACGGACATCGAGTAGGCTGAGAAAAGGGTTGGTTACCAGAGGATGGAAACCTTACGAAGGGAAAAACACTATTGCGATCTAGAGGAGTGGGTGACCTATGTGCACGTCTGTGTACATTAAATGCATTGCAGATTTGTGATACAAGGCACTACTTGAAGCTTGAGCACACAGGTGCATTTTATAGTTTTTATATTCCCTATTACACCACGGTAAATATAATACTGATTTATTACTCAATGCCTAAGATTAATGTGACCAACGATAATTGCTTCATGTTTTGTTTACATTTGATAAATTGGAGACATAACGTAACAGCTCGGCGACCATTGTCTCCTTCCGCCAAGCTGTCATGTTCAGGGCATGTAAGACTGTTACGTTCGGACGAGACTACTGGTTTATTTTGGCGGAAAACATGTTCTTGAATGAATTATGATAGCCCATATTTATTTAAGCATTGATAACAAATTTATGTTCGCTCCTATCGTCGGAGCACTTAAAGGAACTTTATCCTCACTTAGGGTATAAATACAGGCCGTTAGGGATGTACTACCTGGCAAAGCCATGAAGCGTATCGGAAAGAATGCGAAACTGCCCAGATGTTTACGTGAGCTTATGCACAAATATGGCGAGACACTGTATACACTCTGTTCAGATGCAATCATATCTTCAGGACAGCGACGTCTCATATATCGGCAGGCGCGAGAGATCACCTATTTGTGTTTTATCACTGACTATTCCCCAAGTCACTATTATTTCACTGTTGTAATAAACAAGATAAGAAGCTATCATAGCACTCGACAGTCAAGGTCAATACACCTCAACGCTTTGTCAGGTAGTAAGTGAAGGTATTTTGATAATTGATACCTTAATAGGTATATCTCCACTTCGGTGTGTAGGTAGTTTTTTCTCTTCATCCGACAGTTCCTGCACAAACCAATCACAAGGTTTAATACCTAATGTTTTTCACATGGCCATAACTGCAATATAGACCAGTGATATTCAACCTAGGGTACGCGAAGACTTCTTAGGGAGAACATTACGTTTAATTTAATCCTTCCTTGTTTAGTATTAAATACATTATTATGATCTTCGCAAAAGTTAAAGGCATATGGAGGCGGGCCGTACTGCAGACTCCAGGGAATACTAAGCTTGCCCCTCCTGCCAGCGCTGCCGAATGTGGTACACGCTCTTATGTCAGAACCTCTGTCGGTACACGCACTACGCTTGGCAACAGCGCTCCGCTTGAGCATTGGCCATCGTTCACATGCCTTTAACTTTTGCGAGCAGTACAATGTTATAATCTATTTTAGATATCCATATGTATAATTTAAATTAAACACAACTCTAGGGCAAGGCCTACGTGTACAAGCTGAAATGGAAAATGGTCTTTGGGGGTACGCGGGGAAAAAAAGGTTGAATACCACTGGTATAGACTATCCGTTTTGCTTTACACCTACATACATAACTTACTGGCCTAGGTACTGTGACGTAATAGGTCTTGTAGAAAGCATTGGACCCCGGTTCCGGTACACTATTCGTTATCACGAGAGCGAATCACTCTGCACTGTGCCTTCTGTGCCATGCTTTAGATGTACTAACCAACCTGAAATATACTGCTCTTAAGTAAAATTATTAGTTCCCAAACGAAGGAAACGCTGATGTAATATTGTTATTACCCTGTCTTCAACTATAATTGTAATTACCAATAAAGGTATCTGCACATATAACCCCTAACACCTGTATGTGTTGCTATTTTTAGTAAGGAACTGTGTTTCAGAGTCATTGTTGAAGATCAAGTGGAAAAACGGATAACATATCCTATATATTGTTGCCGCAACCGAACGGGCAAAGGAGATGCCAAATTTTAGCTACCTCACACCAGTGCTTATGAGCGCCGGCCGGTAAACGAGGGTGAGAATGAGCGGGCCAGAACGAAAAGAATTCCAGACAGTTCGAGAAGTTAACAAGGACTGGTTTTTACGAGAAGCTTCGTGAAACGTTCCTCTACTGTATAAGAGAGTCGGACGGTCAGTCAGTGGAGTGTTGAGCAAGTTAGTGTTGACAGAGTTGTGAGTGTATAGAACTGTCAGTGTGAGTTGCGAAGAAGAAATAAGGTGACATTAAAAGTAACTGGACTTGTTATTTGTCACTATATGTCACCACTACAGTAATGCAACAGCATGTAAGTAACAAATTATCCCAGTCGCTTAAACATGAACTCTCCTTCTGGTCTTAAAAATCTAAGCCCCGACACAACAGCCCATGAAGAGCCAAGCCTTACCGCCCAGCCGCTGCGTCCCCCACCTCGGCCCACTACAGGCGTCATTGGTGGGGTGCAGTACTGGAGGGTGGTACATGGTCAGCGTCCCGATCCCTCCCGGCCAGTGATGAGGTCTTCACGACCTGGGGCCACTACTTTTCCATCAAGTAGCTCCTCAGTTGGTTTCCCCCGGGACCAACGAGGCTGAGTGCACCCCGTGCCAGACCTCCCAGAGGGGATAAATCCGCACTCCTTCTGGTCTTACAGAGCAATATTTTGATAACGGCATAGTTGAAGTTAAACGTTGCATTATTTCTTACCTCCTCTAATAGCTCTTTTTCAACAGATATTAGAACAAGCCCACTCGTCTCTTGTTCTTGGATTGATCTGGCGTAAGGTTTGGTTCTCTTCATGGTAGAATATAAGTATTCCGCTGTTGCAGTTATTGCCGGAATGGTAGGAATGAATGGAGTGGTTAAGATTAACTTCTTCTCGCTCGCGTATTTCATTAGAAGACGCACTGATTTACCACTCATTTCTTGGTCCGAAGATGAGTACAGTATAATTAGTTCATTCCGTAGCCTCTCAGAATTAAAATGTCTGTTGTATGTAATTTAAGATTGATGTGAAAGCTGACTCACAAGACGTTGCTTTCATTTGCAGGAATTTATTTGCATCTAAAAATGTTGAAATTCTATATTTTATAAACACTAATGGCCGAGTGCATCAGTCCCGGTTAAGAGAATACCGTGGTAAAGTTTATAGTTTACCAGGGTAAAGTTGTATTTCTGTTGCACCAAGCTCGGTTTCGACTTTACCGGGGCTTAACCGTGGTAAAATGTTTACCACTCGCTGGGGACCGGTTTTCGACGAAAACCTCAGTAAAGAATCCAACATGGACTTTAACAATTATATGTGACACCTTCAGTATTTCCATCGATTTGAACGCAACGAAGAGAGAATATTAGAAGACAGGAGGGATCTGTTTGAAGAACTGAATGACGTTTCGTTTCGAACAAGATTCCGTTTGAAAAAAGAAACGTTAACTTCAAGTTTAGATGAAATTGGGCAACAACTCGAGTTTCCTACAGCAAGGAACTATCCAATATCGCCTAGAAATCGCCTTCTTGCAGCATTGCGATTTTATGCGACTGGAACATTTCAAGGATCGCCTCCGTAGCGCAGTTGGTAGCACCCTCGCCTCTGGCGCGGAGGACCCGGGTTCGATCCCCGGTATCAGGGGATTTTTCCCCCTCTGGGAGGTCTGGCACGGGGTGAACTTAGCCTCGTTAGGTCCCGAGAGGACCAATTGAGGAGCTACTTTATGTAGAAGTAGCGGCCCCAGGTTGAGAAGACCACATAACTGGCCGGGAGGGCTCGGGATACTGACCTCGTGCCACTCTCCAGTACTGCACCCCACCAATGACGCCTGTAGTGGGAGGTGGGGGTCGCAGCGGCTGGGAGGCAGGCCTTGGCCCTTCATGGGCTGTTGCGCCGGGGTTTAGTTTTACTTTGGTTTAGGAACATTTAAAGGGGTAATTAGTGACGTGACATAGATAGAACCACGGTATGTCGCATAATACACAGGGTTTCAGATGCCATTGCCTTATCACCTCAGTACATAAAACTGCGAAACCCACATCTGAGTCGTGAGGGCTAGCAACATATACATTTTTTTTTTTTTTCGTGATCATCGCAAGCATCCTTTTATCTAAATCCTTCCAGTTTTGGCAATGTTTTACATCCACCCCCAGTCTTGTATGTTTCTATCTTCTCGTTGGCTGAAGCTCTCCTCGCCTTTCTTTTCAAATTTTCGTATACAGTTTTTAAGTTTGTGTGTGTCTTTTTGTACCTGCACATTAAACAAATAATAAGAACAGAATGCATACAGTAGAATGATGATAAAACATATACAAATTGTAAATGTTGTATGCATTAATTTACCAGGCACACAGCTAAACTCGTGACGGACTTTTTGCCAACCATTCTCTTTGTCTTTAATGGTAGGACCATCCGACTTTTTATTTTCTATTATGGACTTGTATTTATCCACTAAATTCAATAAAACTGAATTCTCGTGAGCGCTAAAATTTGTCACTCTAGAGCGTTTTGAGGGCTTATCGTCTAATTTCTTATTTTGGTCCATTGCGCAAATGAAATGCCGGTAAAACTTAGGTTATGGACACCACAAATGGACAACACTCACTAACAGACACAACAAACAAGTGAATGTTGAAAGTAATCACTGCCTTCTGAATACTACCGGAATTGCTTCGGAGGAGAAAAATTGCGAGAAAACCAGGCGCTACGAAACCGCGGTATTCAAACCGAGGATTTGCAATGGTGCACAGCTTTAACACTTTACCACGGTAATAGTTTAACCGCTGTATCGTAACAGCTCAAGTTTACCGAGGTTGATGCACTCGGCCATAAATCTGTCCCCAAACTGAATATTTATTTTGTCTATAAAATCATTAACGAGCGCCATAAATTCTAATTTAGAGCTCAAGATTCTGGATTTTCTTGGCATTTCATCAGGCCTTCTCCTGCTTTTCATCCAAAATTCTCTCAAATGATTTAAACGCATGTCTCAGAACAGTTTCTTGACATCTCAATTCCTTCACAGTAGAACATGAAATTCATACATTTAGTTTGCAGTATGTCTTACAAAATGTCTGTATGGGAAAATAATAATAATAATAATAATAATAATAATAATAATAATAATAATAATAATAATAATAATAATAATAATAATAATAATAATAATAATAATAATAATAATAATAATAATAATAATAATAATAATAATAATAATAATAATAATAATAATAATGATAATAATATGATAATAATAATGATAATGATAATAATAATGATAATGATAATGATAATGATAATGATAATGATAATGATAATGATAATGATAATGATAATGATAATGATAATGATAATGATAATGATAATGATAATGATAATGATAATGATAATGATAATGATAATGATAATGATAATGATAATGATAATGATAATGATAATGATAATGATAATGATAATGATAATGATAATGATAATGATAATGATAATGATAAGATAATGATAATGATAATGATAATGATAATGATAATGATAATGATAATGATAATGATAATGATAATGATAATGATAATGATAATGATAATGATAATGATAATGATAATGATAATGATAATGATAATGATAATGATAATGATAATGATAATGATAATGATAATGATAATGATAATGATAATGATAATGATAATGATAATGATAATGATAATGATAATGATAATGATAATGATAATGATAATGATAATGATAATGATAATGATAATGATAATGATAATGATAATGATAATGATAATGATAATGATAATGATAATGATAATGATAATGATAATGATAATGATAATGATAATGATAATGATAATGATAATGATAATGATAATGATAATGATAATGATAATGATAATGATAATGATAATGATAATGATAATGATAATGATAATGATAATGATAATGATAATGATAATGATAATGATAATGATAATGATAATGATAATGATAATGATAATGATAATGATAATGATAATGATAATGATAATGATAATGATAATGATAATGATAATGATAATGATAATGATAATGATAATGATAATGATAATGATAATGATAATGATAATGATAATGATAATGATAATGATAATGATAATGATAATGATAATGATAATGATAATGATAATGATAATGATAATGATAATGATAATGATAATGATAATGGTAATGATAATGGTAATGATAATGATAATGAAAATGATAATGGTAATGATAATGGTAATGATAATGATAATGATAATGATAATGATAATGATAATGATAATGATAATGATAATGATAATGATAATGATAATGATAATGATAATGATAATGATAATGATAATGATAATGATAATGATAATGATAATGATAATGATAATGATAATGATAATGATAATGATAATGATAATGATAATGATAATGATAATGATAATGATAATGATAATGATAATGATAATGATAATGATAATGATAATGATAATGATAATGATAATGATAATGATAATGATAATGATAATGATAATGATAATGATAATGATAATGAAAATGATAATGATAATGATAATGATAATGATAATGATAATGATAATGATAATGATAATGATAATGATAATGATAATGATAATGATAATGATAATGATAATGATAATGATAATGATAATGATAATGATAATGATAATGATAATGATAATGATAATGATAATGATAATGATAATGATAATGATAATGATAATGATAATGATAATGATAATGATAATGATAATGATAATGATAATGATAATGATAATGATAATGATAATGATAATGATAATGATAATGATAATGATAATGATAATGATAATGATAATGATAATGATAATGATAATGATAATGATAATGATAATGATAATGATAATGATAATGATAATGATAATGATAATGATAATGATAATGATAATGATAATGATAATGATAATGATAATGATAATGATAATGATAATGATAATGATAATGATAATGATAATGATAATGATAATGATAATGATAATGATAATGATAATGATAATGATAATGATAATGATAATGATAATGATAATGATGATAATGATAATGATAATGATAATGATAATGATAATGATAATGATAATGATAATGATAATGATAATGATAATGATAATGATAATGATAATGATAATGATAATGATAATGATAATGATAATGATAATGATAATGATAATGATAATGATAATGATAATGATAATGATAATGATAATGATAATGATAATGATAATGATAATGATAATGATAATGATAATGATAATGATAATGATAATGATAATGATAATGATAATGATAATGATAATGATAATGATAATGATAATGATAATGATAATGATAATGATAATGATAATGATAATGATAATGATATGATAATGATAATGATAATGATAATGATAATGATAATGATAATGATAATGATAATAATAATAATAATAATAATAATATAATAATAATAATAATAATAATAATAATAATAATAATAATAATAATAATAATAATAATAATAATAATAATAATAATAATAATAATAATAATAATAATAATAATAATAATAATAATAATAATAATAATAATAATAATAATAATAATAATAATAATAATAATAATAATAATAATAATAATAATAATAATAATAATAATAATAATAATAATAATAATAATAATAATAATAATAATAATAATAATAATAATAATAATAATAATAATAATAATAATAATAATAATAATAATAATAATAATAATAATAATAATAATAATAATAATAATAATAATAATAATAATAATAATAATAATAATAATAATAATAATAATAATAATAATAATAATAATAATAATAATAATAATAATAATAATAATAATAATAATAATAATAATAATAATAATAATAATAATAATAATAATAATAATAATAATAATAATAATATAATAATAATAATAATAATAATAATAATAATAATAATAATAATAATAATAATAATAATAATAATAATAATAATAATAATAATAATAATAATAATAATAATAATAATAATAATAATAATAATAATAATAATAATAATAATAATAATAATAATAATAATAATAATAATAATAATAATAATAATAATAATAATAATAATAATAATAATAATAATAATAATAATAATAATAATAATAATAATAATAATAATAATAATAATAATAATAATAATAATAATAATAATAATAATAATAATAATAATAATAATAATAATAATAATAATAATAATAATAATAATAATAATAATAATAATAATAATAATAATAATAATAATAATAATAATAATAATAATAATAATAATAATAATAATAATAATAATAATAATAATAATAATAATAATAATAATAATAATAATAATAATAATAATAATAATAATAATAATAATAATAATAATAATAATAATAATAATAATAATAATAATAATAATAATAATAATAATAATAATAATAATAATAATAATAATAATAATACCAGAGCGTTTAGAAGGAGAAGTGTGATCACTGCTGTAGTTCATGTGTTCCGCCGCACAGATGGCAGTGCAACTGTTAGTGCGGTACAATGCTAATACAAACACTAGCGTTTAGCAGGAAATTCACCTGGAAAAGTAGCAAAGGAGAAGAATAGTGTCGTTTAACAATAACTAATTCACACATGCACATTCTGACAGCCATTCACAGAAATTCAAGACAATAATGTTACCACTAGAATGCAAATGGCATTAAAGGAATGAAGTAAAATATAATTTCCTGTGAATGAAGAGTTAACTTTGCTGCAAGAATAGTACAAGCCACTTGTATTTCTATTGTATCTTGATTTAACTTGGCTGTCAGTAGGTATTTCAGTCCATTTCTCCACAAATGTAATGTTCTTTCAGAAGTAAAAGTATTCTGTTCTTCATTAAGAAGTGATTTCCAACTCGTAAGTATATCGACTTTGTTTGATCCTTTGTACAGGCCATTTATAGGCAGTGGTGCCTTTAATATATCTACGAGGCTCTCTGGTGAATTGTTCCATTT
>CM060964.1:110044353-110236853 GCA_030765045.1 Tenodera sinensis
ATGGAATTAGCTATGATTCCCAATGCCATGTAGTATAGTGTTATTTCAGTGGGTTTTAGCAAGACCGACTGGGCGATCTCCGATTCCCTAGATTCCGATCGAGATGTCTCCGTGGTAACGTATGAGGCTTGCATTCTGAATGTCCGTGGTTCAAATCTCGCTAGGACTTCCTCCTTATCTGAGTATTTTCCTTACCAGGTTTCCTTCAGTCTTCACAACTGTTAATTGCTGGGGAGCTACTCTAAACCTAGGCCAGGAAATTTTCCTGCCAAAAATTCCTTTCCAATGTCTGATTTCAGTGCAGGTTTCATGAGGCCCACCGCCTGTGTTATTGTATGTAGTAAGAAAACACCCGTTAAAAAATCTGATGTGTTGCACTCACATGACTTTCTCTGCCCTTGTACTAACCATTCTTAGAAACTCTTATTTCTCTATGTTCTTCCTTGTTAGTTCAGAAAAACAATGGTAGGAATTACCTTATTGCTTATTTCCTTGTAGGTGCAAGGGGAATATGGGAATACAGTAGGCTTTGAGCGATAATCAAATTTTAAAGCTTTCAATTCCGTTCTCTTTGCACGGTTAACATAAAAAAGTGAATAACGATGTTCCATTTGACAGAAGTATAAGTTCTCCAAAACTCCCACAAATAACAAGAAATATCTCCGAAATGGTTCGCTCTACAAAAAACATATTCTGACATAAATTTCGTGTTTTAGCAAGATCTACATTTCTGTGTAGTAAGATTTTGTCTATCTCTTACGATTTACAAGATATTCGAAAGTCATCCAGAGTGAATATGGCTACATAGGCTATAGCCTGAAAATTCAAAATATACATTTCGTTTGTCATCAAAATATCTCAAACGTATGGCGTTTTAATCAAAATCGATACAGCCATTTTCAAGAAAATAAAAATGTTCGAATCATTTTCCATGTAAAGGGTAGTTTATAGGGTGGAGGAATTTTCTTCAAAATTTTGGTGTCGCATCCTTGAAAGACATTAAATTGAAATACCAACTTTGGTTTTTAACCGACTTTTCGTTTTTTAGTTAAGCTGTCCACAGACTGACAGACAGGCACACAGACACACAAACTCTCACCAAAGCAGTCCGGGTTCGATCCCAGGCAACCGCATTTGGGATTCGTGGTGAACGAAGCGGCGCTGGGGCGGGTTTCCTCCGGGTTCTCCGGTTTCCCCCGGCATCTCATTCCACCGGTGCTCCATCCTCATTCCATGTATCATCAGTGTCACCGCCTGCGGTGCCGTAGTAGTAAAAGCGGGCGTTAAACAGTATAAAAAGCATACAGACACACATACACAGAGGCGGACGTTTTTCTAAAAATGCTTTTTTTTTTTTTTTGGATTCAGGGGACCTCAAAACATATATTTGCGGTGATATCTTGACATCGAATTTTTGGGTGGCATACAATACTTCCTCTGCTTAGCAGTAGAGAAAGTAAAAGTGGTATGCAAAGGGATTCTTGCGTCCCCTTTTATGTTAGTGAAGATAAGGTTTACCTAGAAATAGTTTCAAGTAAGGAAATAGAAGCGTTTTCTACTCATGCTTAGTGCTCGCTATACATATCTCGTTGAGTAACTATCAACTTCCTACTGAAGCTGCCTATTTTGCAGTATTTTGCCACTGTCATCTTTATCTACGCATATAATTCGTATATGGACAAATTTTTCAGAGGCATTCATTTTACAATTACTCTATTTTGTCACCTATTTTATACATTACTGTAATGAAAACAAACATATAATTAGACTTAACACCACGTTATATGCTATTAGACGATACAAAATAATTTGGTAGAATCAAAATCGAAGACTCACTTTAAATGCACTTGTTCATTTTGGGCGACACATGTTTATGTTAGGCACTGAATTAGCGACATATATATGGAAGAAAGGGGACACTTCAATGATGCGTTGGTATAACGCAAGGGAATGGAGAATATACAGACTTAATAGCTTTGGTCCACTGCATGTATATATTTTGCAAAGGTCACACGGAGAGATAAATGTTGAAAGTCCAATAATGTTTAGGATGTAGTTATCAGTGATGACTAGGGCCCGGAAGTTGTTGACCTAAAATTCTCTAAAAATGAGCTATGAAATACGCTTAAAATATAACAAAAATGCACATAAAATGTGAAAAAAAAAAGAAAAAAAAAAGACCTAACAAAAATTAAAAATTTCTTTCTTAGTACTAAATTTATAACTGTTATAGACAAATAATGAATATATGGTTCGAATAACCAATTTTAAAATTGACTTTCTTAGTAAATAATGCAATTATTGCTATTAAATAACAAATAAGTTCAAAATTCATCAGGTCACTTTTAATTTTATAAAATATGAAAAATAAGTTACTATACCCATTAATCAAAACATACCTTATTTAGCGTTGCAGTGCACCACCATGGACATCTTCAAGTTATTAAAGGTAAAGGAACGGCGGTTGTCAGCTAAAGGTGTTTTATACTCGTACTTTGAGAAACTCCTCTCCACTTCCACAGATGTTATAGGTGCATATTTGAAAAACACTATGTCACTGCATGCTAAATCCTGTTCAAAAATATAAGTTCTGAAGTTTTCCCCTGACAAGATATCGGCAATCTGACAAACTGTTTGGTATCCTTTATTTTTGTCCAACACAAATTTTAGTCTCTGTCTAATTTTGTCCCCAATCTCACCTTTTACATTTTGTATCCTCTCTTCCGCAATCCACTAACTCAATCGGCTTATCTAATTTCATGCCACTTTCTTCAAGGCGGGTTATGCTTTCCGTAAAAAATGCAAAGTTTTATTTAATGAAAGCTAATTTACCTTGAATTTGAGTATCAGAAAAAAGATCCTGTGCGCTCTGAATTGCCTTAGAATCTGCCCTATCAAGATTATTTTAAAATTCCCAATAAATTCGTGAAAAGGAAAGAAAATGACCGGAAAATGCATTTAAATGTTAAAAAACGACTATTATAAAAATGTGGAAAAAATGAATTTTAATCACCTATAAAAACCACATATATCTAACGTATTTGTTCCATAATGGAGTTAATTTCCAATAAGCATCGCCAGTGACCACTAAGAAAAAATATGACTTTTCATCAAAATCCGGGCCCTAGTGATGACCCTTCATGTACCAATTCGTATATAGTTTTAAATTTTTCGTAATATCGTATATTGACCGTTTGTGTCGGTATACTTAAAACAATATTACTGCATTATCAAGCACTCCATATTTCCTGGAAATTAACCGTTTTAGGGTATACGGACTGATAAGAGGAGTTTGAAAGGAACAACATCCAGTATTTTCATTTCCAAGAACTTTTATTCATGACATGTTGAGATTGCATGTTAAATATTGCTGTACATCAAACAATATTTAATTTGATAACGGGGAAAAAAGTAACTATTAAATCATGGTCACCAGTGGTATGCGAAACGAACAAATCATTGAATAAAATAGCAACTCTGCTACATAGGCAAGTTAATTACGAGCATTATTTAGAATTAGAGTACTGGATTTTATGCCTTTAAAAACCAACTTCAAATACACACCAAAGGTACAGTTTGGGCACCTAAAATTCATTTTCAAAAAGCTAAGCAGAAAATTTACTGAATTATTGTGCCTATAAACATTTATAACTTAAACTAAAAATGTACCGTTCTAATACATTCTATGATATTATAAATTAAAAAAGAAATAAACAAATAAAAAGACGCCCTGAAAACCGATTGAAAATGTGTACAATATATATAACTGCAACCCAAACGTTCTAGGACTAGCAGGGGGCGCCTCGCAAAATTTTGCTGTCAAAATACAATATAATCTCAGGAATATCAATGTACAATAAATGTGTAAAATGCATTTGGAAAAGCAACACATAAAACATGGAGAAATCTTATGAACAGTTAATCGTATCAAGAGTTAATGAAAGAAGTGAGGTATCTGAGTCACGAAACGATGAAAAATACGGCAACTTGCTGTTTGAGAAGGATTTCTGCCGTACTGCAGTTGCCGGTGAATGCTAAAGGATGGCAAAGAGACCTGGAGAGGAAAAGTATTCTATTGCTCTTTCTACAAATGAAGCCACGGAGTGATTAGTATATACCAAGCATGGGCACAAGAGGGGAGGTAGCGATCCAACTTGCCTCACTCACCCCACATTCTCTTGCCCAGTGACAAAGGTTGTTTTGTTACCACTCTTGCAGTGGTGGCTTCGTTCCACCTCCGCGGTAATAATTTCTGCACTGTTATTAACTATTTTGTTTATATTAAACATATTTTGCAGACAATAATTATTACAGCCACCTACAGTAATTACATAATCTTCATGTTTATACTCGTAACCTTCCTTTATCTTATGTATGTAATATTCTTACGCTGCCTCATGTTTAACATATTAAATTGTTCCTCTTTCACAATAATTAAAGCCATAAAGTTCCATTGCTATTTAGCCTTAAAATATTTTAAAACTATTTGATCAACATAAATTGTTTGGTTTTAAACTTAATATTGTGTTCAAGCTTTGAGGCACGAAATACAATAGTTTATATTAAATACACTAACAAGTAGCTAAACCCCTAAAAAGTGGTCATATCGTCCCTTTATATGTTTACAATACGAGTATTCATAAAGTAGGTACCCTTTGAAATTTTAAATTAATACCTATAACATAATCAAAGTTTGATTTGTGCTTCTGATCAAAGTGGCATTTGATATTGTAATACTTTATATTTGCAAATTGAAATCTGCATATTAAACAGCAAACTTTCCTGTTCTTGTAACTTACAACTAATTCTCTCTACCATTCTTCATGAAGCAACCGTACTCGCCACTGAATGAGGCGCGTCGGAACCTGAACAGCAGTGATAGGGAGGGATAGCCGGTGTAGTGAAGCGAGAACGCAAGTGGTCCAGTTGAGCCGATTTTGCCCGTGCCTGGTAGAGTCTGTTTAGTCAACACATGTGCAGTTGTGTCACAAAGGAAATTTACGCTACCCACAACTAATGACTGTCATAAATCCATCTCCACCCTTCAGAAAAGGCAAACTCTATCTCTGTCCTTGAAGACCAATAGCAATCCTGATTTTAAGGAAGTGACAGTTAAATGTTGACTCCACGTGGAGTCTCAGTTGCCAAAATTCTGAATTCCAGTTCTTTTCTGTTTCATTAGCTACAAAGGTTCATGTTAAGATGTTGCAACTCTGCCTGAAATCACTCAAGAGGAAGAGCCCATAATGTAAAACGATTATGAGGGTTCCTCAAAGAAGGTGGCCGAACTGCACACGCGTTGAGTAAACAGACTCTATACACTGACCCTGCTACCTGACTTTAATGACCCTTTAGTGGTCCTCTTAGCCAATCAATAGCCATCGTGTGCCGTCTATCTGCTCTGGAAGATTTGTTTGGAGCAGTTCTAGTAGTTTCGTCTTCCTGAAGGTTCCTTTGTTTTCGAACCTCATATAAGAAGAAGGTCGAGCTGAAGTCAGCTGAGTCGAGTCTAGTCAGAACAGTCGAATGGAACTAAGAGTGCACAGTTTTTTAGACAGTTGACAGTGAGAGTTCATTGAGTTCATTGGACAGCGTCGATTTCAGTTCAGTTGTAAGTTGTGACACAGCAGTTCTGTTATAATTAAATTCGACGGATGAGTTGTGTTTTGTTGCATTTGCGCTGCATTAACCGCTTAAGCGTAAATAAAGTGTGTTTTGCAACAACTGGTGTTCTTATTTATCTTGATAAAATGATAAAATAAGCCCGTTATGTGTCAATCCTACAACCAAACTATTGCTAACAGTTTAAATCAATGCAATTCTATGATACCAAGCCGCCATCTTTCACTGCAACACTTAAAAAAAATTAAATGAAACAACACTAAAAGTAAAATAGGTCCTTTTGGACTCTTTGAAGCTAAAATAGCTCTAAGTGGTCAAAATAGCATTTTGGGCACCAGGAAAAACATCTTCCATTCGTTTATACCTAATATAGTGAAGCTATTTAGGTAGCTTTAGTTTATTCAAACACGAAAAATAGGCATTCAGCCTAAAGTACGAGGTTTGATTATGACATATGTCTATGGTTGTCTGCGGAATGTTGTAGTACGAAGAATTAATATAAAGATAGGGTGTACTGGAAAGGTTTACAACAGCTACTTCGAGTTTCTCCAACCACTGAGCTCATCTTGAAAACCTTTGTTAGCAAGATAACCTCTGGCATTCCTAAGCAATAAAAGTATGTCCGTAATGACAGTTGGGATAAATGTATGAATAGTTTTCCTTTAAGGTGAAATCTGAGCAGTTGTTTTCGCAGGCCGGTATATTCTAGAACGAGATGAAGTCTTACACGCTTAAATCAATAAAAGTAAATAAGTTTTACAACTAAGTATGTTGTCAATGGGAAAAGCTCATCATATGATCGTTGAATGTAAGGGCCAATACAGATATAGTGAACTTATTAGACAAAGCCTAGTAAATTGCTACATATCATATTAACATATTTCAAACCGAAATATGCTCAGCATAGCCACATTTAGGTGTTTAAATATTCCATCTTTGACAACTTTGGATAATATGGGTGCAGTAATTAAATAAAGCAGCTCCTTACTGAAGGAAATAATACAATTTTCGAAATTTTTGAGTGATTCTTTCAAAGAATCGTAATGGTCAGCCAAGAATTACTATACTAATATAGCGCTAAGATATTATGTCTAGAAATTCTTAAAATTAGAAGGTGCTGTAGATAGAAACATTAATGAATGTTTAGCAAACTCGAAGTACAACTTAATAATTTAAAAAAATAATTATCTAAAACTTTATAAAAGTTATGTTTTACTAGAATAAAACCAATTTCCGATTTAATAATCTTATATTATATTAATGATTTATATTCGATGAACTTATTTCGAAGAATTATAGCGATTTTAATGTTACTCTAATTTTCCATGCAAGAAAGAAATACCTTACAAACTTTTGAAACCATGTATAGCTCCTTGGTTTCTTTTGTATGTTCATTGTATGTTCTTTCATAACATAATAATTTAGTATGTTTGTATGTGGTAAGATACTTTTTTTATCTCTGGTTCTAAGGCAGGGTGTCAGTTCCTTACATTTTTGCTGCTTGTTGTTCCCGGTTTTAACTCAGTTGATGTTTGCATGAATACCGTTATCTGCCGGTTAAATGCATATCAAACTTCTAACAAGTAGGGTGGCAGGTGGCCATGACCGCATTGGCATACCTTCAGTGAAGACAGAGTAGATAGTGGCCATCTAAATTTTGAGGCAAGAATTGATTTAGCTGTTTTTGGTTGTTAGACTTGCAACACATTTAAATATAATTCCTGTCTTTCAGATAGGGAATGTTATATACAGGATGTCCCAAAATTAGACCGACAAACTTTGGGAGGTGATAGATAACATTATTTTAAACACTTTTTTGAGGAAAGTTTTTAACAGCGGTGATTCGTTTAAGCGCTAGACGAGTTAATGTCCTAGATCACTGCCTCCCACCCAGTTTAAGTATTTACGGCAAAATCAACAATGCAAATTAGTATTGCACTTATCTTAGCGAGGAACTCAATCTTAACCCAAGAAACAAACACGAAACACATAAACGAAACACAAACAGATCATTGTTTACAGTTAATCACAGCTTTACTATTCAAAATTATACCGACAAACTTTTAAACCAGAGAAATGGCTGCTGTCTTTGCGAGAGTACGGCAGAATAGGGCACCCCGATGCACTCTTTGTATTAACTGCAATGAGCGTGTGTTCCAACATTTACTTAGAATAGTAAAGCTGTGATTAACTGTGAAAAATGAGATGTTTGTGTTTTGTTTATGTGTTCTGTGTTTCTTTCTTGGATTAAGATTGTGTGTCTTACTATGACAGATGCAATACTAATTTGCATTGTAGATTTTGTCGTAAATACTTAAACTGGGTGGGAGGCAGTAATCTATGGCATTAACTCATCTAGCGCTTAAACGAAGCACCCCAGCAAAAACTTTCCTTAGCAAAAAGTATTTAGAATAATGTTGTCTACCAGCTCGCAAAGTTTGTTGGTCTAATTTTCGGATGCCCTATATATACTGGGTGTCCCAAAGAAACACTGAAAACGCTGGGGAGCGTCGAAGTTTGAGATCGAATAGTTGTAACAATTTGTTAAGATTCGTTTTGGTATCTTCACACACAAGTTATACAACCATTTAGCCATCTGTGTACTGGGATGAACGACCTGAGCATAATAACATTCCTGGGCATGCGCTAAATTCCACCATAGAGTCCTTCGTGCGCATCCCACTGCGTTACTTGTGTAATTTCCAATACACTAAAGTTTCTAACAGCAGTTCAACATGCACCAGTACACAGCTCCTGAAAGGCCGACTTCAGCTCCGGGGCACTTTGATGTAAATGTGCGGAATCACCTCAACGTCACATATCCAAATCGATGGATTGATAGAGTTCCATGACCAGCACGGTCGCCACCTGACACCACACGACCATTTTATGTGGAGTTGTATGAACAGTATGGTATATGGCACTTCTGTAAGTCCCTCACGTATTGATTAATGTGCATGAGGCTCACCGTCGTCGATATAGGCTCTGCATTGACGTAGGAGATACACAGTTCGAAGCCCGTTTGTAACGTAGACAGCTCGATGTTGGGTTTATTGACGAAATGTGAACACCTACCTCACACTTCGATGTGCTACAGCGTCCAAACCGCACATTTTCGGACAGGGATTCCCATCTGAAAACCGATCAGTTTGGCGTCTCGCACTACATACTAAGCGTCGTCGGTGTTTCTTTGTTTTTGTGGGGTGGGGGGTGACAGCCTCTATATATGCATGTATATTAAATAAACAAATAAATTGAATGTTATAATTATACTGAAAAATATACATTTTTCATTTTCACAGAACTGTCCCTCTCGGAGGTGCACTATTCCATTCAGTTTCGTTCCACAGCAGACTTCTACGAACCATCTTTTCCATAGACACCTGGCCGTACGTTTACCTTCAGTGTGCTCAGATCACTGTTGCGCATTCCCTCTTTACCCCACTCCTCACTTTCGGAGTCAATCTTCGAGTGGTCAAAGTAGATATATCTATATTCGACAGTCTTCGTGCAATAATAAGTTGTGCGAATATTGCAAAGTGTCAATATGTCACCTTTTTTCCTGAGTGTGTGAATGTTTGTGATCGATTGGTCAGCGTATCTGCGAGTTTTAAAGCTGTCTATTGGAGTAATTAAATATGGCATTTTGTGGAGAGTTTAATACCGACAGTAGAACTTAGACTTAGTTGGGTCTTTATACTATAAAACTTTCAATATCATTATTCCAAAGTAGTTTATGCCTAAAGTACAGAAGGTGTAAAAGTTTGAGTCCTTAGGAAATTCCTTACTATTAACTATTGCCGTGAACAGTCATGGAGAGCCAATAAAAGAATTTTAATTTATAACTATGAAACACACCTAAGGGGAAGGTCATGTTTATATTGTCAAATGTTTCCAATGTTACGAAGAAGCAGGAGTGATCATAGCTTGTCTGAAATCTCCCTAGGGCAGCAATAAAAAATGATAATACGATGTTTAAACGCGGATATTCGTCAGCATCAGCGCTCAGTGCATTTAGTTGTACAGACGTCTAGATAGGAGATAATATAGATAATGGTGAGGATAGCCCACCCTGTTCGAGACGTAAAACCACACGTACGCAATTGATTCTCAAAAATTCCAAAGAATCGGAAATGGTCTGCCACGTATCAGAATACTTTATTGGAATGAGTCAAACAGTTAAATAACTCAATGATATTAATTGACTCATCCTACAAAAACCAGATAAAATCAGTACCAGTTCATGCTTCAGTGCTTCAAGACATCGGAAAGAAGAGCGTAATCCGCAACTCATAGCTGAAACCTAGGTCAAACAAGGTTGCAAATAGTTAAAGAGAATTCACTACTGAAATCCCGCGAAAATTTGCCATCAAGTAAGTATTCGAATATTTTGTACTTTAAAATTTTAGTTCATTACTTACATCCATCTTATTTATTGCATGCATTAGGGTAATAATAATAATAATAATAATAATAATAATAATAATAATAATAATAATAATAATAATAATAATAATAATAATAATAATAATAATAATAATAATAATAATAATAATAATAATAATAATAATAATAATAATAATAATAATAATAATAATAATAATAATAATAATAATAATAATAATAATAATAATAATAATAATAATAATAATAATAATAATAATAATAATAATAATAATAATAATAATAATAATAGTAATAATAATAATAATAATAATAATAATAATAATAATAATAATAATAATAATAATAATAATAATAATAATAATAATAATAATAATGATAATAATAATCATAATAATGATAATCATGATAATGATAATGATAATGATAATGATAATAATGATGATGATAATAATAATAATAATAATAATAATAATAATAATAATAATAATAATAATAATAATAATAATAATAATAATAATAATAATAATAATAATAATAATAATAATAATAATAATAATAATAATAATAATAATAATAATAATAATAATAATAATAATAATAATAATAATAATAATAATAATAATAATAATAATAATAATAATAATAATAATAATAATAATAATAATAATAATAATAATAATAATAATAATAATAATAATAATAATAATAATAATAATAATAATAATAATAATAATTATTATAATAATAATAATAATAATAATAATAATAATAATAATAATAATAATAATAATAATAATAATAATAATAATAATAATAATAATAATAATAATAATAATAATAATAATAATAATAATAATAATAATAATAATAATAATAATAATAATAATAATAATAATAATAATAATAATAATAATAATAATAATAATAATAATGAAGAAGAAGAAGCATTACTTTTTCATTTTGAAATGCCCGTTTATATAAATTAATTTTCTCGTTTTGTCAATTTAAAATGTATATATCACACGATGGTGTTTCTACACAGTTCCTTTGAAACGTTTTAGTGAACTTCTTAAAAGTGAAACAACGAAAACTATATTTGTTTTAAGTGCTCTGAAGGGCTTTTGAGTTATTCACTTTTAAAGTGAAAGTTCATAAAATAAACAAACCTTAGCAATAGTTCTTTAAAATTTATTTTTCCTTGAATAAAACTGACATGCGTCCATGATAAAACAAATGAGATAGGTGCTTAAAAGAAACACAGTGTTTAAACCTGCATCCCATAGGGCAACTAACACAAGGCGGTAAAATTGGTTTCTGATACTGAATTAGTTGTAAAGGAGAAAAAAGAATGATGTTTGGAAATGCAAGTTAAAGTAGGACGTACTAGAGCTCAAAGGTAATGTGAGAACTTAAATATGAAAGGGTCTAGATTTAAATAACTTATTTCAAGGTATAGTTAATTCGGTTTTATCTAAAGAATAATTTTCTCACTCCATCTCAGGTATACTCTATTCACGTGAAGTATAACACCGTATTTCTTTCTCACATTCGTCTAACTTGTTTCCTCTTAAGGAATTTATAAGTGTAACTTATATTTCTTTAAAATTAATACATACTTGAATATGACAGACATTCAGCCCAGGCTCTTAGTCTGTCATATCCACCCAACATAATTTCTTATACATATATTTTGCTTCTCTGTAGCTATTTAACACATAAGTAAGACCAAATATTGTTAATTCTGTTCTCTTGGTACAGACCAATTCCATTTTTTCTTAACTCTACTTAAAAAAGCTCCTGACCTCCTTTCTAAAAATCCTCTTAAATGCTGTTCTCCTGTCTCCGTTCTCCAATTTCTGTCCTAGAAATTATGTCCTCCATACGTCCGTTCCTTGGCACTCAAAGACTATGTGCCCCAGATCTTCCTTCCCCCCGCAAATAGGACACTGACTCTGAGGGATACCCTTTCTTAGTCCTCTCAACCTCCAAACACTAGTTCTTAGCCGTGCTATTGCCTATCTTTTTCCATTGTTTACCTTATCAACATATGTCTCCCTTTCCCATGTTTCCTTCATTGATTTGTAATCTACCAGAGATCTTTTTTTCCGTAGTACCACCTAACAGTTTTTGGATTTCTATGTCTTCAAACCTCTTTCTTATTATTTTCCAGAATTTATGGCTATTCCTCCTTCTCCTCCAGCAGTCCCCCATCCCATTTACTTCTAGGTTCTTTCGAATACTGCTGATCTATCCAGATTCCCTAAGACTCTATTACTGGTACTCTACATTAGCAAATTAGTTTCATCTAAATTCAAAATGCTATACCAATATTTCATTGCTCTTTCTGTAATCATACTCTTTCTCGACACCCTTCCCATCTCCATCAGCCCTACTTCTCTTGCCACCGTGTAACTTATATAGGAACCACATTTCGCACAACGTTTTGTATGTTATTCTAGGTAAAAAAGAAGTTATAAGGTCAACAAATGGTTTCAATACATTTTATATCCTCTGCCCTTTACCAAACGTGTCATAGGCCGAGTTTTCTAACATACACGCACAAAATATTCTGAATTAAACTGTCGATAGGTTATAGGTTATACAATGTAAAGGGCACCTTGCACACTTATATTTATCACCAAAGAGGATGAGATAGAGTGAAGAAACCACAGGAGATAACAGTAGTCAGACACGCAGATGACCCTAATAATTCCAGGCTGTTTGACACCGCCATACGTCACGAAACTTAAAGACAGACCTGAAAAATGAGAAGGAAAGGAAATAAAAGGTAAATTATGGAAAGGAAGCCATGGTAGAGGGAAACCACCCCGGCATTCACCTATCGACCAGACCCGGTGGGCTTGAATTTATTTTACAATTTTCTCTACACCGTTCCTTACAAAGTTTCTCAGAATTCCTATGCCGAGAGTACTTGAAGTTTTTAACAAAATAAAATCCCCAATTAGTTGTCCATTGATGTCCAAAGGAAAGCACAATTAAGTGTCAGATGCTGAGATCAATTTGTTCCTTTAGACGGTTCTTGTTTTCTTATCTGAAGCTTCGTACTGGTTTTTCCTTTTCTACTTCTGAAGGCTCTCAGAGGCGTTGCAAACGGAGGCAGTGCTAAATAATGAGGATCTTTGCTTCAGGGCACCGCAGGAATGAGAACTTCTTAACTAACGGATCGTGGGTAAGGAAAACCCCAATAACAGGTTTCGACAGGCTTCATCTATACAGATTCTCAGCCTCTGCTACGTCTTTATCTACTAAGGGTACTGATGTGCATGCAAACCTTAGTTGGCTTTATTATTTTGTATCCTGTAACCAGTCAGGGAGATTGCATTATTTATGAGCATTATGCAAAATTCACAGAGATGGGTTATAATGGTAAAGAAAGCTTAATTTAAGTATGACCATCAGCAAAAATAAGGTAATAGAAATTTGAGCTTTTGTAAAACACTGGAACCAGCATAAAAGGTTTGCACAGTCCTTAGAACTCCAATACACGGAGAATTATAACGCTTGTTTACCTTATTTCATTTACAAAGGATTTTCTGTCTTAGGAAGTTTATAAATGAATGAACTTCTTGTAATGTTTCAGCTTTAATAACTTATTTTTGGTGACTTGACAGCGGTAGGATTTCGGTTTGAAAGGTTCTTGTTATAAATATAACTACATATTATGCACTTACTTTACACCAATAATATGGAAGCAAGTACGTCATATCAAGCAAGATGGCTCCGCGGTAGCGCTTGACACATTCGGGAAGCCTTCCTCAGAGAAGTTTTTCCGGGTTCTGCTCTGTTTTCATAATCGGAATTGCCGAGGTACCTTAAACTTAAACCTGGAACATTTCCTTTCTAAATGTTCTTACTCAAATATTATTTCATTTATTATATTAGTGTCCACAGCATGTGGTGCCATGTCTAGTATTAAAGGGCGTTAAACACAATTAAAACAATATAAAACGTTTAAAAAAAAATGAATGAGGTGGCTCTTCAGCAAGGTGAGAGGCTCTTACTTGGGACGTCTCTGGTACGATTCTCGGCTATTGCCCACTCTAACTGGTTTTTCGTGTTATCCTTGGGTCGGTAGACAAATTCCGGGGCTGTTCCTCTTCTACCACCAGTTTCCTGTTTATCAGTTCCTGTACACATAATTTCTTTCATCATTGTTTCAGTGTTGAAAGACCAGGTCACGGTGTTCAGCGTGTTGCGGCTGGGCGATGGTGGTGCGCTTTGTGAAGGGTTTTTCCCTGGCATAGGTAGGACTGCTGACGGATCCCCCCTGTAAGTGCTTCCCTTAGGGGACATCAGAGGCTCGAACCTGCGGGCTTGTGGAACGCTTGAACGGCGTCGAATCTGTAATCGTTAGGGACCCTGTTCACGCTCGCGCAAGTCGCCTCCAGGATCTGGTCGTTATTCGGGTATTTCCCTCATCCCTGGCTCCCAGGAGTTGCCTTAGAAGCAAAAAGTGCCACATTGGCCGACATAGGGTGCTCTATTCCGCTTTTTGGAGGGCCTCTTTGTGATATGTTCATACCTTTACCCTTTACCTTTTATCTCGCCTGTAGTTTTATTAATTCGAATTTCATTTTCAGTTTGATATATACTTTATAATTGTGGGCACAATACTTGTGTCTTAAATACAGTTAAAAAAAAAGACTATTGCATCTATAATTTTGTGGTATGAATTTTCCAACTCTTCGGAAACAAACATCATGCTCCCATACAGTCTGGAGTAGAGACGTAAACTTTAATCCATATTCTAGGGCAAGATGACATTACTGTCACATATAGCAGCTGTTGTGTGCTCAAAACATGCGCTTTCTTTCCTTGCCAATATATGTGAGTTTTCTTGCTATGTTTAACTTTGGACATATTTTTCTATGAATGATATTTTGTGGTATAAGTGACTCGTTTTTTCAGAAAGTAATGAAGGCGCTAAATTAAATTTTATAATAATAAAGACAATCTCTAATTGTGGTTGCGGAACTATTCTGGTAGTATTAACATATTTGGCTCTTTTAAAGTAATAATCAGTGGTTAAATGATACATAAAAGCTTTAAATTATCATATGCGAATTATCACCAGGTCATTCGCTTGTGTAGTCAGTGTTGCTAACTGTACCAACTATTGCCTCCAGCATTGTTGAGTTCACTGCCAGATAGCAAATACATAAACAAAGCTTTCATTTCTTTCAAGAATTATGTACACGTTATTATGCGATCATATTCTGGGTATGTTTTGGGTATGATAAGGACATGTAATGCTCTGTTTTATACATTATACGCTGCAGGATAAATCTTGATTGTAGGCGAATTTATAACTGTATTTTCAAGTTTTTTTTGTGTTACACAACCGACTTCTCCAGAATTAATATGAACGAGGCTTTAAATATCCAAACGGCCAATTTCTTTTTCTTCTTTCTTTGTTGTTCTTCCTGATATGGAGGGTCTACCCCCCTACCCCCCACCCCCCCAGGATCTACAGGGAGCATCCGGGTCAAAAGCCTGTTGAGGTAGCAGATAAACTCTGGTTCGAAGAGAGTAGCCAGGATGGGTGATCAGCCCAAAGTATGAGAGTGAGGAAGTAGGTGATATGAAATGACGATGAAATGTATGAAACGAAAGGTGATGATGGAGCAGTTGGTTGAATGAATAGCGTGGGGAACAGGAGAACCCGGAAAAGATCCGCCCAGACGCCGCTTTGCCCACTACATCCCACATAGGTTCTCTTGGGTTCGAACCGGACCGCCTTTGTGAAAGGCGGGAGGAACAGTCAAGTTAGATCACAAAAAATGGGATGTATTACATTCATATGACTGTCTCTACCCACTATCATTTATTTTATAAAGCTTCTACAGCTATTCTTACAAAACCTTACTTCTCTGCTTAATATTGTCGAGATAAACGTTTGTAGTGCTACTTTCATTACATATTCCACTGTAGGCAAAAACGCACGCAGAAAACCAAAGGATGGTCATGTGTTTAAACGTGGATGGCTCTTTCTATAACATCTTTGTATATGGCGAGTACATGCAACAATACAAGTTATTTTAAATAGAATGTGCTTTAAAGACATCTACATTATTTGTATGTTGTTTGTCTCTTATGGTTTACTCACTATACAAAATTCTTTCCGAATAAAGAGAACTTCTTAGGTTATTCGCAGAAAGTTCAAGAAATTCATATTGTTTGGCATGTAGATATTTTAAGCACAGAATAATTAAAGCATATTGAGGAAAAGAAACACCTCTAAAATTTTCCATGTACTGGATGGCCTTGAGTGGGGGACGTTTTTTCTTAAATCTCCGTGTCGCATCCTTGGAAAATACTGAACATATATAAGTTTGGTAATTAACATACTTTTCACTTTTGAGCTATGCTGTTCATAAACACACACACTCCCACAAAGACGAACGTTTTCTAAAAACACTTTCCTTTGGAATCAGGGGCCTCAAAACACATATTTTCGGTGAAATCTCGACCAAGAATTTTTGTAAGTACATGGTAGAGGAAGTAAGAGAACTAAAGGAAAAAGTCCGATGTGTTGCACTCACATGACTTTTTCTGCTCCTGTACTAACTGCTGTTATCTACTCTTATTCTTGTATCCTTTCCATTCTTTTATCTTTTTTAGATAAACATTTGCAGAAATTATCTTATTGCTAATTTTCTTGTTGGTGCAAAGGGAACATGGGAACACAGTAGGCTTTCAGCGGCAGTCACATCATTTAAACCTGGTCGCTATGTGACGGCTTTGAAATTCCGTTCTCTTTTCACGGCCAAGAGAGAAAAAGTGAATAAAATTTTCCCTTTGAGAAAACTTTACATATTGCAAAACTCACAAATGACAAAGGACATCTTCGAAATGGCTTGCTCCACAAAAAATGCATTTGAACATTACTTGTGCTTGAACGAGATGTACATTTTTGTATAGTACGATTTTGTCTATCTCTTACGGTTTGCCATTCAAAATTCATCAAGAGTAAACAGGAGTACATGGGATATAGCCAGAAAATTCAAAATATACATTTCATTTGCCATAAAAATGTCTTAAACATATGGCATTTTAATCAAAATCATTAGAGCATTTTTAAGAAAATAAAAATTTTTCAAAGAGTTTCCATGTAAAGGGTAGTTTAGGGTTCAGGCATTTTCTTCAAAATCTTCGTGTTCACATGTTTGAAAGATATTAGACTTAAGGGACACGGGTACTGAAATTTCAAAATTTTCTAATATTTAAGCCACGGAGTTAAAATTTAAGTAGGGCACTGGTAAGGTGTGCAGCAAGTTTCACATTTATATGATTGGTACTTATAGATTTATTTTCAAAACGAACCTGTTGCTACTATTTTTAAGTAAGTTAATAATGTTATGTACTTCTTATTTGTCATAATTATGAGTACAATCTCAGCCATTATTTTTGTAGTCAGAGCACTATTTGCTAAAATAAAAATTTGTCATAAACTGGAAACAATAACTAGGTTTGTTCAAGTGTCTTTGCACAACATTAATGTAAATTTGTACTACAATTGGATCAAAACTACAGCTCCAGCCCCATTTTATTGAAAAATTTAAATTTGAGAAAAATTGAGTTTTTTGAAAGCATACATTTTAAATATACTTTCAGGTTATCTGCATTCCCAGAACTGGTTTGAAGGGTTGCAATGCGATCTCAAACAATGGAACTCGACCCAAACAAGGCTCGCAGTGTCACGATACGTATTGTAAAGCAATATTTGTTTCAAAAAGGGGGTATAGTAATGTTTTCAAAACTGTTTCAAAACAGGTATCACGGTGGGTGCTTTCTACCTGCCCTGTCAACTGCGTATCTAAGTATTTAAACGTGCACTGGCGCCTTAAAAATGACGGTACTTTATATTTTATTTATGCATCTGATTCCTGAAGTTCCTAGGTACATTTGTAAGTGAAAATCTGAAATTCATAAATTTTATCATTTTTGGTCGAAATTACAATCCCCGTGTCGCTTATGTACAAACCTTGGTCTTTAACATCGAAATTTTGGGTCCAATACAGTGCTTCCCCTACTTAGTATACGTAGTAGAGAAAGTAATAAAGATAAAGAAGAAAAAGACAGGCTAGGCCTGCAACATACAAATTAGGAACACCCCGTCAGTATAGTGCATGATTTTCTACGTAATATTTGGACCAAGCAGGATGGCTCAGGAGGTAACGTCTTTGGTCCACATTCCGGAGGTCGTGGATTGGATCCCCGTAGCAGCGCACTCTGACGTGGGTTTTTCCGTGGTTTTCTCATGTCACCTAGGGATGCTTTCATCTTCACGGCTTCCTTCCCCTTCCTTTCTCATTTCCTTTCATTCATTTCTCTCATCTTTCCAGGTGCGGTTCGTAGAGCGGTTCCGGCTTTGGCAGGCAGATGGCACAGTTGCATGCTCATTGGAAACATACTTCCCTGGTTGTCCAGGAAGTTCCGCAAGGGTCGCATCGTCGCCCTCTTCCTGAGCGGCGGATATGCTTCGGGCACCAGGTGTCAATATCTGGAACTGTTAGGGACTGCTGTGCGTCTCTGGAGGCTCAGTGAGGCTCCGTTATCGTTCGTGTTTCCCGTTTCACTTCGCCTCATTCTTTCCCCCTAGGGCGGGGGGGGGGGGGGGGGGAGTGGTAGCCCGCAATAGATTCATATCAGGGTCGCAGTGGACGAGGTGTCCCCCTCCGTACTCGGCACACACACACGTAATATTTGTGGTGGTACGTATGGGTATGTGCTTTATACTGCATCATAAGCGGGATAAAATTCAGTACTGTAGTCAACATTATACAAAACCTGTTTGTGGCTACATGTTTTATTTGCAATGTTGTAATTGAGCTCTTGTACTTCTAAATGTCTTATACACAGATGCTACCATATATACAAATCAATTCCCTTCTATTTGTTGTACGTAGCCTCTCTAGTATTACAGCTCCTGGAATATTTGTTTTTTACTTGCAGAGTATTTTATTACGGTCGAAAGAATCATCGAGAACTAGTTGCCAGTTTGGATTCTGTTTCTGTTTACCCTCTACCATTGAAATTTTAGAAGTTAAGGATGCAGTCAATTCGGAAGCAGAATAAGCGAAGCGAGGAGAAACACGTTGTGGAATCTGAAACCGAGCTCCTGTATAAAGACATTTCGCATCCAACGGAATTCTCGCTGGGATCGCCACAACCGTAGCTGATTAACAGTAGCAATGTACTTCAAATTTCTTTGTGGACAAGTCAGTCAGTATCCTTATTTATGAGATATGCTTCACAATTACAGACCACTGACACCAGTTTCGCAACAATTATAATTATAATAATTATAATTAATGATAATTATCAATGAAATTTAAAACCTCATCGTTTTATGGTAGAGGTGAAAATTTTGGGACAAAATGTCAAAATCAGTGTGGTTATTTTTCTATAACTTTATTGTCTTTTAAAATTTCATTACAAATACAGTTTTCTCCACGTCGTTAACACAGTCTACGGCTTTTCGTGCTCTCACCACTCACAACTTTTACTTCCCGTCACCTTGCCTCAGTCCCTTCAATGTCTCTCTTCACTTTCTCTGCCTCTCATACACTAAGACGATGCAATCACTCGACGTCCGTTAGAATACGGCTGGGGAGGGCTCGGTACAAGTAGGTGCGCTTCTGTGACGTCATGCGACCGGTATAACGAGTACTAAACCGGGTTCTTTATTTGGTGGCAAGTTTGAATGTGTATAAGGGATTACCGGATACAGCATCGACACACTAATTACGATCTTTCCTTTTCTGCTTATGACTAGCAGAAGTTTCAGTAATCTTGTACCAGGTGGCCCACTCCAGCCGGCTCTTGGGTGAGTAGATAAACTTTCGTGCGTTAAAAGAGTTGCAGAAATCACGGAGGTAAATCCAGTCAGTGGAGTGTGTGTGCTTGTAAGAGAGCGAGTGGCAGAGTAAATGCCCAGGCTTCAACTAGCGTTCGTAGCACGTGATAATAGAGAACAGTCTTAGAATATTTTCCACTTCACTTACAAGACTTTATTTTCCAGAGAATAAACTCATTCATGTATATGCTCCTATTCTTTAACATTACGGATTACAGACTGTGAATTGCCCTGACAAAATCTATGAAAACATGGGGTGCGCTGACTGAATTTACTCCTGTGATTTCTGAAACCCTTTTAACGCACGAAGGGTTATCTATTTACCCGAGAGCCATCTGGAATGGGCCACCAGGTATATACTAAAAACACTACTGTCTGACAACTTCTATAGTCTCTACTATATCTTGTCAAAAGATTATATTCTATGTTCTATATTATGTCTAGATTATATTCTCTTTAAATTGGTTTATAGGTTAGACAGTTACATTACCATTAAGAATTATGAGGTTCGTTGTCCAGCAAGCACAGCATCGTATCAAATTGCTTCACACTCAAACATTATAGAATATGTTCAAGTATTTATGTTACAGACATTTCTTTTTAACATTACATCAAAGGGTTTACTACTCAGTTTATGTTGTTCTCTGGAAAATCACACTATTTGACTCTAGTTTAGGCTATAATTATTACACAGCAGTTAAATTTTGGAGCTATACTTGTTAAAAAAGACCTAGAATATGCATGCGATTTCATAATCAACAAAGGTGAAAGTAAAATGGTGAGTTAGTAGGCTATTTACAGCTACTAGATGAGCACCGACATATCAGCGAATAGTAAGAACGGTGGGAATACCAATAAAAACAAAAGCATTGAATAAAGCCATTTAAGAAAACTCATCACACATCTACCCCTGTGATGCAAATGAATTCCTAAATATAATAAAAACATTAAATAAAAAGAAGACACTGGTATAGATGGTATCCCCTTATCATTACAAAAATTATGCAGACACGAAATCGTAAATCCCCTCGTAGATATAACTAACTCCTGTTTGAAACAGGGAATTTTGCCAGACAAATTAACAATTGCTAAAGTAATGGCAATCTATAAACTAGGCGACACAAGGGAAATGAATAATGATCGTTCAATATCAATCCTATCAACCCTCCCAACAATTTTTGAACGAGTAATCTATAAAAGACCAATGACTTTTTAAACAAGTTGAACTTAATAACTAAGCATCAAAATGGTTTTGTCAAAAATTGGTCAACATCAGTGCAGTCATTTAAAACATAGAAGAGATTATAGAAGGTATTGAGGCAGGTAAATACGCAACAACTATCTAATTAGATCTAACCAAGGCTTTCGACTGTGTGGAGAAAAGTATATACTATCTGTCCTGGGCATTAGAGTTGACTAATATGAAATAATACACAATTCTAAACTCAACAAATGGTGTCGCCGTATTCACTCCGACAATAATATTGATTAAATAAGTATAAGTTTGCACTTATGTGAATGTTTCATCTAAAGAAGACTCCACAGGAGTGTTTCACAATGTGACATTGAATGCGGTAACGTAGGTGTTTGTAGAGAACCAAAGAATCAGAAAATGAAGAAGAATATTCAAAAGTGGTGCCTAGATTGGGCAACGCCATCTAATTTCGCCCCTCGTTCGAGTAGAACCGCGGTTTACTCTATATATCATTCAGAGGCGCCACAACCGGAAAAACCGGATATCTCATTGGTTTTACTCGTAACGTTTCCAGCCCTACGACCGATGTATCTTTCACGACGACATACACAGACAGCTGTCTCACACTCTGTCTGTAAACGTAAACTCACTCACTGCTGTTTCCTGGCCTCCCTATATAGTGGGTATGACGTCGCACGGACCTTTCGCTAGCTCCTTCAAACACGCTGGTGGTGACGTGACCAGATGATTCTCGAAGGCACAGGAAAAAAACCTTTCGTGTAGCTGCTTCAATTGTGTTAATCATGAGCTCGCTCGCGTGAGTGGTGTGAGGAAGCTTGACCTAGTGGCCCGGCATGTGGCGTGAAGCAGCTTGCCGTCCGTCCTTTGATGTGCGTCGAGCCCGGCGTCACAATATATTTATTTGCTCAAAGGGCAGTTTCAAATCCTTCATCCCAAAATCCACCATCATATTACTGTTATAGAAACTACCTGGGAATAGAATGCCATATTAACAACCATTAGAAGCGATTTTCAATTGCAATGTCTGGAAATACAACTGTTGATAATAAAGATGTGTGCACGTTATGCAATGAAGATGGATATTCATCGTGGAAGTCAAGCGAAGTTGCACTGTCCTACAATCAGCAGGTGCACGATTCATCTCCCTTTAGCTGAAGAACCTCGCATTGTTACCTCAGAGAATTATTTGGTGCCAAGCATTTTGATGAAGAGCATGTCAGAAAAGAAGCACAGGCAGCATCTGTGGCTTATATACTCATCTGTCGATACCGGTAGACGTCACATAACTGGACGCATGGTGCTTAAAACTGGTGCATGGAGAGGGTACCTTCTCTTGTACGAGGAGTCCCGGGTTCGATTCGCGCCTGGTGGGGATGGGTATTTTTCTCTATCCAAGATTATTCTCTAGCCTCTCCAGAGTCTGGAAGTGTGAATAAGATTGTGAATGTGTGTGAGTGTCTGCAATTTAACATATCAATGGAGAAAATAATTAGAAATGTAAAGATAAACACAGAAGGAACAATATGCAATAGTTCAAGTCAATGTTTAGCTTTTACAGATTATATTGTAGTGTTGGGCAGAGCAATTAAACATCTAATACGAACTTTAAGAGAGATGACAACTGCTGTAGTAAAAACTGGTCTCAGTTGTTTGGCAAAAAAAATAAATATGGACAATAGGAAAAACAGCCCACAAGCGAAGGAGGTGGAATTAGGAGGTCAAACATGTGCAAATGTTGAGAGATTTAAATAACTGGCTTCATTAATAACGGAACAAGTTGAGATAAAGATAGAAATTAAAACAAGAATTAATCAGGGAAATAAATGCTATAAAGCACTGGCACATTTATTTAAAAAATAATTTGTCTCAAAGGTTAAAACAAAAGCTATATAAAACAACTATAAAACCTATTGGGATATGTGGAGCAGACTCATGGGCATTAAGAGACAAGTCAAAAAAGCAACTAATGACTTGGGAAAGGAAAATACTTCGAAGAATTTGTGGCTCAAAATTTAAAAATGACATATAGAGAAGGCGAACAAACTTAGAAAATTATGAATAAATATAATGCTCCTGACATTGAGGCGTCAATAAAGTCATGAAGATTGAGATGGCTAGGACGTGTGCAAAGAATGAGCAAAGATAGTGTATTGAAGACGATTCTAGTGGGAAAGATAGGAGGTAGTAGAAAGGGTGGAAGACCCAGACTTAGATGGAATGATGACGTAAAAATTATTTAAGACAACTGGGAGTAAAAAGGTGAAGAAATAAGGCTTTGGATCGAGATATATGGGCATCTATCATAAAGGAAGCCGAGATTCAACTCAAAGGGCCGTAGTGTTACAGGTGATGATGATGATGATGATGATGATGAGGATGATGGTGATGATGGTGATGATAATGGTGATGGTGATGATGACGATGATGGTGATGATGGTGATGCTGGTGATGATGGTGATGATGATGGTGATGATAATGATGATGATGGTGACGCTGATGATGGTGATGATGATGGTGATGATGACGATGATGATGGTGATGATAATGATGATGATGATGATGATGGTGGTGGTGATGATGATGGTGATGAAGATGATGGTGACTATGATGGTGATGGTGATGATGGTGACGATGGTGGTGATGATGATGGTGATGATGATGGTAATGATGATGATATGTGCGTGAGTGACAGAGAGAGATAAAGAGAGAGAGAGGGGGGAGGGAGAGTTCTGATGTACCATTTTTCACAAAAGTAAATACCCAACCCCAGTGAGACCTGGCCGAAGGGTCACCTAATTCTCAGGCGTTCCTAAATAGATGGCATGAGAATGAAATTTGTCCTATATGCTCCCCTTGCTGTTCAGGGGGCATGGCAGCCATTGGTTCACCTCGCAGCTTTGAAAAGCAATATTTCAGCATTTCATTCTACTTTAACACACAAGTATTGAAAATTCAACATTACTACACCTGCACAAAATATATTATTATCGGCTTTTGATTAAATAGTGGACCAGAAATAACAATGTCGTTGTTGAACCTTTTGCTCACCAACGTAACCTTAACCCTCCACACCAAATTTCTGTACTTAGTAACAGCCGAGCGTATTAACTTGCATCAAATTCCATGTAGGGCATCTTATCTTTTTTTTTTTCTTTTGCTTCCTTTCTGTCTTAACGATACATCATTATTTATGTTACCTGTGCTAAATATACTATTATACGGTGGTGTCATATTGCTGCAATACATTTGAAATTTTAAAACTAAAAGTTTTAAGGGTATTGCTTACAATTGCTGTAGATAAAACAGGGATTACGCCTATTTCAACTATCAATAATTCCTCCAGAAAGTAATACATACCTAATATTTTCCTTTCAATACGCAAATTCAAATGTCGAAGATTATTACTATGTTAAAGAATTTACTTCCGTCATGCTCTGTTACTGTTTAATTAGCTTACAAAGGATACAAGAAATCATTATATCTCGTTCATGTTAGAAAATATTAATATGCATGAAAAGTAAATGCTTTCAGGCACAAGAAGCGAAAGTAATTATTTAAAAAATTTAATCATTCAGCATGATCACATTCGTTTATACTTAATTATGCAGTAATACGACACAAATATCATATTATGCGAAAATAAGATTCAAAGCATTGAGGGAAAATGAATAGTGTATTAAATAGCATATCACTGGTCACAAAAACGCTTAGTTAGAAGAACTGGATGACAACGAATAAACAAAGTTATGCTGTATTAAACAGAAAGAAATTAGATGTACATTCCTTCAGCGTGAAGCAACCTTTGGACCTGGCAGCGTTGTCATTTTGTTTATTTCCAAGCACTACACAATGTTGCCATGTGTCCCGTAACTCAACATATAGATGTGTGCCTTTATCCTGATTCTCTACTTGTGATAAAAAGCTCTGGAGAACTAAAGCCGTTGGTTTATTTTCCATTTCACAAAATAAGCATGTAGGAGGCAAAGTTTGAACCACCGACACTCAGCACTTTTAACTCCTACCAATAGCCACCCAACGGCTCCGGCTATTTCTGAGTTGGATGATATGCGCTCTATTCACATGATATTAAGTTACATTCTATCATTAAATTAGCAACACATTTCTTTGAAAGGCGGAAAGTTCGTAGCACCATTTTTTGTTTCTAGATATTCGTTTACATTTATTTAGGGGAAAAAAGAACACTATTTAGAACAAAAATGAGTATCGCAATGTTCAGTGTGCACGGTAACTTCCTTAAGTTGCCTTTATTAATGGCAAATACAGATGAAACGATTAAAATAATATGATATTTAATACACTCAACCTTTAGTACTGCACCCCACTCATGATGATTGTAGTGGGCATAGGTGGAGGACTCAGCAGCCGAGCGGTAGGCCCAGACCCGAAAGGGCTGTTGCGCCACGGGGTTAGTTATAAATAGGCAACATAAGGATATGTGTTAACATTTAATGTTAAGGTTTAAACTACAGAAAGAATAGAAGGATGTTACAAGCCTTGGATATTAACTGTATGAGCACAATGGAAATGACTGTTTATTCGTATCCTATCATAAGCATAGCATCTAAACTCATGTGTAACACTAAGCAAAACAGAAAACCGAATGCCCAAATAGCGCTGTTATTATTAGATCAATGTTCATATACCTTTTAATGATTCTTATTTATGTATGTTCTTAGTTTTGCTTCGTGTTTTTAAGTGAAAATGGTACTAAAGATAGCAAATGGCTTATTTATCTGGTATAGGAGGTTGATACCGGAATTGTTAATTGGCGTGATTTATAATTTTACAAAGAATTAAACTTCTCTAAAAAGGGGCCAAAGCGTTCCCAAGTGGCTTGTCTCGTGTAGATTATTTCTTTTGTGTTTTTTTTTTTTTTTTTTTTTTTTTTTTTTTTTTTTCCAGATGTTTTTCCAGAGCTCGCCCATGACAGAAAATCAGAAGGGGCGAATCCACCTTCGCTTTGCTGTCACAATGATTAATAGGGATGGGGGATGAGCACTCAGCTGTTATCGGCCTGGCTTTGGTTTTAGGGGCTCCTATGGGGTGGGGGGGGGCGGATGTGTTAAACCAACTATCGAAGAATATCTTGGATTCTGAAAGGTGGTGGCTTTGGATACATTTTAGATAGGTACTCGTATGTACAGTACAGGGGAGACTGCCCCAGTGCCGGACGCACCACTGTAGCGCACACTACCAAGTTCATTGGTCCCACTAGGGTAGCAGAAGTCTACGTTTATACACATGTGGAACTATACAATGAAACGGTGCCTACTGCGCCACACAGTCCTTCGGTTCGCCATTGTGGAGATGTGTGGAGCACGTGTTATGTGAATTGCGTGCTTAAAGCTTGCAGCATTGTTAATATTGTTCATTAAATCCATTATGCGTTATTTGAGATTTCATAAATTTACGTAACATGTGAATGTGTTACATAAAAATATCTGCCATATATTTAAAATCCAAGCCCTTTTTCTACCCTCACAGGTGGTCCCAATACCAGATACCACTGATGTTCCCAATGTTGGACAGAAAAAAAAATACGTAACAAACATAATAAGCCTATAATTTGTTTTTAGGATCTCAAAACTTAGAAAATACCAGTACAGGTTCAAATGACTCCAAGGATACACAATATCTCATTTCTGCAGAATCCTTTGAGGAAGACCGAGTGCAACATTGTACCTGTAGAGGTTGAGCTCATGTTAGGTGTGCTAATAGTGACAATATAAACTACTTCGTGTGTGAACATTGTACAATATGAGTCAAATTTTTCAACAGATGTTAATCAAAACTTAATCTTCATAATTTCTTCTTAAGTTTTACTTGTATGTTCGCTATATGTAGGCTTATTAACAAAAGGATAAGCTGTTTGGTACTGTCGACAGTTGTTTGAGTAGCAGAATTTGTATGACACCAGAAATCTTATGAAGACGCATATTAAAGCAAGTTGTCTTAATAATCTCGAACTTGCATCTTAGTGCTTTTATTGCTGTTGATACTCAGGAACGCTTTTGTTTAATTCATTGACAATTTCTGAGCTTTAAAACCAGGACAGACGGAAATGAGGTTAAACTGTCACTGACTAGATTAGACTGTGTCGTAGAAAACCAACTACCCTCCCCCACTCCATTTCTAACACATTATTTTCACGTTAAGAGTCAGCTCTCGGGTAGGTTTTGCCTGCTTGTCACTGACTCTTAGACTCCCTTGTTGTGCATTATTTATACTGGAAAGGTGTCATTGTAGATAACTTGAAATCAACTGTTTAAACCATTCTTTGCGTAATTATCTGACTGAGGTGCTGTTCCAGATTTTTCTGTCCTAATTGTCAAATGTCTGGAGATCGTTTAAGCTTGCCTGGAACATTTTCTTCCCAAGTTTTCTTTACCAGCAAGCATTTCATGCATCACCAGTATTCACCACCTGTCAAAAAAGGGATTCCTCTACCAATCTAACACTTCAGTTTGAAAATTAAAAGTTACTTTGTAATTGTGTCGTCTACACTGAATTTAAAACCAGTGGTAGAAATTCATTATTACAGTTAAATCCGACACATAATAGTGAAGCATTTAACGGCCACAATTAACTAAAACATCCTTTAAGGCAAGTGGAGACAGAGAGAGAAACAAGAATCATATCATCGCAACTGCTAAAACATCAGAATTAAGCTATTTATTTGTATAGAGGTTTTTCAAGTTTTCTGCAGTTTTAGTGATATACCGGGTGGAAGGGAAGTCATTACATTAATTTAAACCAATGGTAGATCTCGGTATTTCGAAAACATTTTGTACCTTACGTTTTTATCTCTGAACATTTTCTACAGAGATATTTTAGTTTTGTCGAAAACAACCTGGCAACACTGCACATTCTGTTGGTGATCACTTTCCCTAGCTCAGTGCATAAACAAACAGAGTAACGGTGCGACTTGAAAACAAAATCATGCCCTGCCTTGTCCTTCCCTGTTTACTGTGGAGTGTAGGCCAATCACAAGCGTTAGCTCCTAGCGAAAGCGAAAGTGCCCGACATGTTTACATTCACAAACTAGGTCAATTCCCTGACCAACCTCAACGCAACGTTGTCGATTTACCTCATGTCTAAGAGAGCAGCTCGGAGTATTCCTTCGCGACTTTTAAGTGATTTATTATTTCAAACCCTGTGTGACGTCCCATAATTATTACGGAAGCTATGTCAGAAATAAGTTACTCTACGCATGTTAGAAGTAACAAACTGTTATCTTCGCACATTCTTGTGGAATTACGCATCCAATTGCGATCAAAAACTATTTATTTTTTTCGAAATCGTTAGAAGGAATGCAATGACTTCCCTTCCATCCTGTATTTTAACATTTCCATTTTAAGTTGAAGCTTTTTAAAGTTTGATTTTAATCAATGATTTTGTTAAAGATACAGAGACTTTTGTGTGTCTAACAAAGAGGAGCTTAATGATCAGTTATGTGTAATGGGAAATATAGGTAGGAAACAAAATACACAATTCAATTCATTGAAATGAGCCATTCGCTGTTACGCTGCTCATTTATTTCCCTTGGAAAATATACATTGGCCCAATATTCCAAATAAATATTTTTGTAATTGAAGTTTCTACTGGAACTAGCCTTTTCGCAACTCAGGCACCCTTTAAATGAATGTCACTTTGAATTCGTGTATATTCTGCTAGCATTTCGAATGAATGTTTTGAATGGAAGTTTAGTACTTAGTAATGTATCATGTACAGATACACAGAAGGGGCGGCCTGATCTAAGAACCTCCTTAACGATTCTGTGTACATCAGAATTTACCCATAAGAAGTTTTCGGGGGCATCATTCATACACATAATGACACAGGAGCGATTGTAGGCGGGTCATTAACTGTATCGGACATGGAGGGGACATTCAAAACAAGACGAGATAAATACTGGCGTCTTTACATTTTGTACATATGAGCATGTCATAGGTCTCGTCTCACGCATGTAAACGCACCACGCTGTTATATCACGAGTGATCTAGAAACTCTCCTTTGGCAAGCTAGCCAAGTCTTTTATCAATCGGGGCAACTGATACTCTTGGTACATGACAAAGCGAGGAAAGGGTATGTTCTGACGGATTGACCATTGCACACTGCAACCGACGAGTGAGGCAGACCATCTTGTCTCTAAGAGAGCTAGTCATCTCTTCCGTCATATCCTTCACCATGAGGGTCTTCATGCACGGTGCCTTAGGTGAGTATCAAACACCTCTTGCGTTTACAACCTTATTCGAGAGCTATTTTCCTGGACTGTGTCATTGTCATTCAATTATGCTGACTTCCGCGTTCGGGTAAATTAATTTCTTTCACGTTTTGGTGTTGCATATTTCTTCCATATTAGCTCCTAACTGTGACATCTATTTTTTTAACGTTTTTTAAATTTTCGAGTAGCATCAGGTTCCAGTAAACACTTTTCTGGTGTTGCACTGGTTCTACAATGAAGCAGCGTAGCATATTTCCTTTGCTAATAAAATGTTTATTTACAAATGTGTGCACGGTATTTAGTAAGAATACATATAAAAGGAACTCATAATCGTTTGAGTGTGTAAAACATTTTAACCTTTGATCTACTGAACTAAGATATTTCCAAATTGTGCTGTACCTGCTATGTTTTTTCTTTCTTTTTTAAGTTTGAGCCGCATTTTATATTGTAAATTATTATCTTCTCTTTATTGCGACTTCAAAATACATCCAGCCACAGTTTTGCATGTTAATTACCGAACTTACATTTTTATTCAGATTTATTTCAAGTACATCTTAAAATAAAACTTGATTTAAATTTTAGAATTTGATGTTTGCCTTATTTCTTTTATTTCTACGTCTGAATGTTCACTGTAACACTTTTTCCTATTGATTTCGTACTTTCTCCATAGGAAGGCATTTTCCTCAAGTAAATTCCGCAGCTGTTAGTGTATTGCTTGGCAACAATCAACTGAATGCAACGTTCATTTTTAAATGAAGAGATTCGCCAGCAGCGAAACTTAAAATAAAAATTAACTACAACAAACACTAAGTGGGTACCAATTGGGGCACTTTCATTTTTGTCAGTGCATATATGTATGTGTAAATATAAGTTTGGTCATATGTGTGTAATAATAACACCTTAAATTACAAATACAAAAGTTGCTTAAAACTTTATATCATAGAATTTAATAATAACTCAGGAAATATATGACCTGGATACAATATGTCGCCATTTAGTAAATCAAAGGTTAACCAAAAACCAACATGCTATTCTAGGAAGTGTATCCGTGACTGTGTTCTTAAAACAGTGCCTGCTCCGCGCCATTTTTATTTATTTTTTATTTTATTTTTTGGAAAGTGAGTAGCTTTTGGCCATATGGCTACTCTCCCAAAATCATCTAACAGTATTTAAGCGAATAAAAATGTTAGTGTACGTTTTTGCGGAGCACGGAAATCCCGTTGGAAAATATGCAATTATCCAGTACGGGGATGGAGCTCGGGGCTGTAAATTTGCTACTTGTATGTCACGCTGTCTCATCAGCCATTCCTTCTTACTTTAACTCGATGCTGCCGATTATTTTAGATACTCTTGCATTCTCAGATATTGTTGTGTATGCTTTTTTGTTCTCAACGCTGTTTAATGATTGTAGTTCTTAACATACCGGTATTATTTAAGAGCTATTGGATGAAGGGTTTTGTAGTTCTGCTTTTATATAATTCTTTAGCATTCTGCATTCGATTTAGGCGCTTATTATTTTAGTGTAAACAAACAAATGCTTCGTTTGTTAACGCCACTGTCAATTACCAGAATCATATGAATGACAACGGTGTGCCGGAATTTCGTTCCGTAAGCGTTCTTTCACGTGCCAATAAATATACTAACATGGGGCTGTCAATTTTAAGCACACTTAAAAACCATCGGTATAAGTCGGATTATGCCTACAACGTTTCAAACTTTTTATAAAGTGAACAGATGGAGTGACATTTCTGATTAAAACTAGAATTAACTGACATGGCTCCTAATCTCGTACAGTTCACCTGAATAACTCAGAAACAAGTGCAAACCAGCGTGTGGTCCCAGAGATATTAGAAGCGTAATTGAAACCTTGAACCACATAGCTACACATTATTTATTCAATTTGTGCATTCAACTAATATAAAGGGTGGCACATTATCACCTTTTTACCGAGCAGGTAGACCGTGACTTTTTACCATGAGATCATAGCTGCATAGTGGAATATTTACCTCTTAAAGAAAAGCGTGACAGTTTGACCTCTCTGCTATAAAAATACACCTCTCTAGTATTAGCTTTTCTGTGTTAATTATTTATTGTGATATAAAGAATTGTTTTATAATCATTTGCATTGCTGTCTATATTAGAACTCTGTTTTAAACTGTTAGACTCTCGCGTTTGTTGCGAATGTTAACATACAATTTACCTGACATTGAGGTTAAACAGTTCTTTGTCGTGTTTTCACACAAACTAATTTCTCCATTTTTCCATTAATTGTTTATTTGGCATGCCTATTGCGGTGTCAGGATTTGTTTCTTTTGTACGTACATTTTTAGTTTCACGGGAACAAGGACTACGCTCCCCTTTCTTCCTTAAAACGAAATTATAAATAACTTCTTAAAAAGCACACACATACCCAGTGTACATTTGAACCACGCAGACCAGATCAGAAATGAGTTCCGTGAGCTGGAAGGGAAAGTGCCACATCGTTTGTTGCTGTGACAGTTTGCTACTGTTTGTTGAAAGGTTATGTTTATGGCCTCTATCGTTTAGTTAAATGCCAGGTACTTGCATTTTTGTGAATGCTATTTTAAAGTTTGTCGCATTCTTCAACCCCGAGTAGCAAAAAGCGACAAAGGTGATAGTAACTTTAATATTTAAAACATATCTGAACATTCAAGACTCAACACAATCCTCAAAATACATGTTAGCAAGCACTATTTCTAGTAAAACTAAGTATGGTGTTATTATTAGAGCGTTATTTTTTATAAAACAAATAAAATGATTTTAGAAAGCGCAAGCATATTAGAAAGTATGTTTTTGCAGTGGATATTAGTGTATTGAAAACCTTATACTTGAAGCATTTATATATATTTTGATGACCCTGTCAGAAGAGGTTTAGTCATTTTACAAAAAAAAAAAAAAAAAAAAAAAAAAAAAAAAAAAAAGGCACCATGTCTTTTATACCCCTAAGGTCTGTATGAAAACTGAAGCCTATAGCATAATTTCACCCATTGCTCCCCCTTAAAGTCATCGTCTTTATTACTGAGGAATAACTTATCTTTACAGTTTGTTAGAGTTCACTTGCAATGATTGCAACTTTGTTGGTTAAGTGAACCGTACAGCCAGTAACAGTCAAGGGTCATTTGCAAAGACAATAGACAGGCTGACGTTATGCAGTAGTTGCCAATATGTAGCATGTGATATAGAAAACCTGATGATGGCCGCCGATGTGACCATTGAAGTTAAATAGAAAAATAAATAGAGGGGAAAAACACGAACTGATGAATACGAATTAATCAAGTCATTCTTTTAGTCACTTGCTGTTGCTGAATATTTCCATGACGAAGAGGCTTTTCGTTTTGCTACTGTCTACCATATATCTTTGGCTTACTCGTCAGAATATCCCTTTAGGGAATGGCTTTGTTCCAGTATAAATATACACTATTTTTCTAAGTGAAAGTTTTTGCTAAGGTACATAGCGCGGTAACTCTGGCACTAACGCTTGAGACTCGCATTCAGGATGTACCGGGTTTAATCCCCGGTGACCGACCAATCCGACCAAAGGTTTTTTCGCGATTTCCCTTGGTCACTGGTCGAATGCTGAGTGGTTGCTTTCATTATCGCACCTCCCGTCTTTCCATTTCATTTCCACCCTACCTTCAATACAATCTCTCTAGGTCGAAAATGTCGTGCTATGGTACTGAAGTGCTGCTGCTTTGTGAATGTGTTTAGTAAATGCTGCTCTCGGCGTTATAGCGGCGTTGTGGTCCCTGTCCTAGCGGGGGCGACGTTTGTCGAGACCTTGGGACCCGTGATGTTGGCGGCTGTGTGCCGGAATTAAGAACTTTCAGCACCCATTAGGGACCTTCCACGGTAGCTTGGGCCTTCCTGTGCCTGGTTTGTGACACACCTATTGGACGCTCTCATCTATCCATCCTCTGGATAAGAAGTATGGCATTGATGGAGTGTCAAAATCATCGTGATTGCTAATCGCAGCATGAAAGCAATTAAGCAAAACTGAGTTTGCATAAATTAATCATATTGGCTCTCCAGCAAGAGCATCAATTCAGTTTCCGCTTGGAGGTGTGGGTGTAGATTGCTTAAGACTTTCCAAAATTTTGATATGAATGTCTAACTTCTTTGGTTAGGGCAATAATAATCAGTAACAAAACTATTTCTTGTAACTTAATGGGGAGAATTGACCTCTGCTACCCCTAAATGACGCTCCTGCTCATCAGTGTTCTAAATGCGCATCCAATGTCTTTGAGGAGAGTCATTTATAAAGTAATATTTCAAATCGTCAACTACCTGCGAAACAGCAGAGCTGTAATTAATTTCCCATCTGTTTGAGCTCAGCATGCGGGGTTTATTCAATCCGTAAAAAGGAAGAATGTATTTTCCTCGCAAATTAGATTCTCATTAATCAACTATTGATGTCATGCATAGCATCATGCAGACAAAACCACATTTGTCGTTCTAAGAAAAGTTGCATCTGGTTGTAACGCTCTTTGAAACACGCATTGGAAGGAAACAGTATAATATAATTTTCAAAATTGCCAATAATTAAGAAGAAAGAAAAGAAACGTTTTGTTGACATAAGCAGATTATCTGAGTGATTGTTCTATGTGATGCAATTTAACACATGCAAATGACATTCCGTTGGAGTACTGAGAGCACGCGAGCCTGTCGTGAGTTCTAATAGGTTTGTTGACAGCAATTGCGTATTATGAATGCTGTGCCATGGTGTTTGAGATACGTTCATGCGGAAAATGATAATGATGTATCTGTACTTCTTATCTCATCAACCTGGATCATCTGGTAGATTATAAGGTTTAATTCATCGCTCACGTTTTGTTTTATTTCTGTAAAAGCGTATCTGGTTAGATAAGTCACTGTTTCAGAAGTAGAAATGCATAGCTTCCACCTTTGTGTGCTGTACAGAAGAACGAAAGAACTAAGCCTTATACATGTTATTTTCTCCACAAAACTATGACAGCTGATACATTATATTTGAATGAAACAAACAAATTTTGGTGGCAAAAACTGCTACTTCTTAAAGGAATTGCAAAATGTAATGATAACACTGCTCAGTATCAACAATGAAGTTTTCAAATGAATTAATGTTCCAAAAAATATTTTTTTCTGAGTTGACGGTATGGTTAGTTTTTTTTTTCTATCACGTCAGGTTTGTGAGAAAGTCAACTATTTGTGTTTCATAAAATTGAGCCAGTTTCTATGCGCCCCATATAAAGACAGTGAGTGTTTTAAGTATATATATATAGTGTTTATCACAGAATGATCCTAAATAAACCGAAAGCAGGTGTCCTTACTGGACTTTAGATCAGGAAATTAACGTGACTCCAATTTTGAGTATACAATAGGCCAAACAGAGAAGCAAGCTACAAATATGTAAACAAATTCCTAGGAAGCAGAAGCAGTCCAGATTATAAAATCATTGTGAACAAAGTGTTTGGAATTTTGAGAAAACTGGATTTGAACATGGTTTGAAATTACACTTCCTATATGTTCACATTGACTCTTTTCCAGATTATCGTCTTAGATTTTACACTGAGAAACAGGTGAATGTTTTCTGCTAGATTTGAACGATATTGAAAGAACACACTATGGTAGTTGGGCAGTTAACATGAATAGAGACTACTGTTGCTACCTGAAAAGGGAAAGTACTTTCCACGCTTATGGAAGAAGTGCGGAAAAATAATTCTCCCTGTAAAATAATATTAAGCATTTCAATTTTTGCTAGTTTTTTTGTGAAATGTAGGTACCTTATGTGTACAATTACATAATTTTAATATGTACCACATTCTTAAGAATGATAATTATCTTGTAGACGGGTATATATGTATACGTATACACCAGGTGGCCCATTTTATCCGGCATTGCGGTAAGTAGACAACCCTTCGTGCGTTAAAAGACTTGGAGAACGCACCAGGGTAAATCGGCAGTAAGTGACGTAAACTTTGTTCTGCCTGCAATAATAGACGAGTGGGAGAGGAATTCCCCAGGCTTCAACTATCGTGTGTAGCGCGTGATAATAAACAAGAACAATCTTAGAATATTTTCCACTTTACATACAGGAATTTATTCTCCAGGGAATAAACTTATTCCTGTATATGCTCCTATATTCTAACATTAGGGATTACTGTTCTTGCTTATTGTCACACGCTGTGGAAACTACTCTAGCAAACTTATTCTTCTATTTCATATTAATTGTGACAGAAATTTGCGAAAACTATCTTATTGCAAATTTTGTTATACGTGCAAGGGGAATATGGGAATACAGTAGGCTTTAAGCAATAGCAAACTCTTTTAAGAGCTGATAGGTATGTGATGGCTTTGGAACTCCGTTCTCCTTGTGTGGCCAAGAGATAAAAGAAAAGAAAAAAAAAGACAAACAGAAAGAATAACATATTCCTACTTGAGAATGGTATACGTGTTTGACTTCAGCACTTCGACTTAAGAGATCGTTTGTGTCCCCGGGAGGAAGGGGCGAGGTGAGAGGAGACAGAGGGCGACCAGACCACAGGAGACTAGGCACAGCAGAGGGTGGTGGTCCCTACGTTTTCCCTAGGTTTAAGCTCCCCAACACCAGCCGGTACACCGATCCCCCGCCGGTTCGCGCAGAGCGCCACCTGCAGTGACCCCTCCGTGGCTTAGGGGCCTCAGTTAGGACTTGAGCCGGAGCTCGGTTTTTGTGACAGGAGACGGAATTACTCAGAGCATATCTTCCCCACCATGCTGCATCCGAACCTCGGTTACAATTAAATAAATCTTGTCGTTGTAGGTCAGTAGTGCGTTTTAGCCCTCTTAGGAAATAGAAAACAATAAAGTCATTGTATAATAGACAAGCGTGACGAATTTATACTTAAATGATGAATTCCCAGTCGTAACCCAATAGTGATTCTTACAATTAGCCATTTAGCGTACACTTTATTTTGCTAACTAGTCACTATTTTATTAATGAAGTAAACGACGCAACTGAGATATTAAGATAAGAATGCTGGTAATACAAACCTACTCAGGCTTGATGTCAACCAGGGCTCAGTTGGCCCAGAGTGCGAAATATTAATTACTTTGTTAAACTTAACACCACAACGCTATCAACTAATATAATGAAGTTATAATAGGCGGAAGGTTCAATAAAACTTCTCATTATAAAAAAGGCTATAACAGGCCCCTAAGCTACGGAAAGATAGGTAGGTACAATAAAATCAATATACTTTACTTCAGTAGTGTGAAATTTATTTGTATATACAAAGCCTACGCTTAAAAAAGGAAACAACATTGGCAATTAGACAAATGCTGAGCTCCAGTTATGTATAACAAACAGCTTGAAAGCAGACAACCTTCCCAGATGCGATAATAAAGATTTTCTTCAAAATTATGTAATGATAACTGGATTAAAAGTGACAGTGAACTTCTGCCCTACTATGTTTAGATCCAAAACTACAGATTTTATCACACAAAATTATAATAAACAGAAAAAATCTGATTTGTTGCACTCGCGTGACTTTCTTTACTCTTATAATAGAATATTAGTTCTGTTCTTACAAACTCTAATTCCTCCACCTTTTTCATGTTAGTTTAGATAAATATTTGCAGAAATTATCTTATTGAATATTTGCTTGTAGGTGCAAGGGGAATATGGGAATACAGTAGGCCTTGAGTGATAGTCAAATCTTTTAAAGCTGGTCGCTATCAGACGCCTTTGAAATGCCATTTTCTTCGCACGGCCAAGAGATAAAACGTGAAAAGCAAGCTTCCATTTGAGAAGTTTAAGTATTGCAAAACTCACACAAATAACACTGTTCTACCAAAAAAAAAAAAAATAAATAAATAAAATAAAAATAAAATAAATAAATAAAAAAAAGTAATAATAAAAAAAATAAAAAAAATCGTTTTTCCATTTGTGGAGGGAAATCTGGTTATTTATATATAATAGCTCGACAGATTTGAATAGTTCCTTTTTTGGTTTGCTCGCCTGAATACTGGGATGGTTTAGTAAAGGAACATTAGCAAAAACCTAAAGCAAGTGCCGAAAAATCGAAAAAGTCGAAATTAGTATTTTTGTATCGGAATTGCCAGTTTGGATGTTTGCCCTTGCATTCCGGAACTACTTGACCGGTCACCGTGAAATTCGGCGCATATATTTATTTTTTGGTGGAGAAGGTTCCTATTGTATCCATTTACTATACAACGTAACGTTCACATGGTTCTTGATACTCACTTTTCTTTTATGTACTACGTAAAACACATGACCGAACACCCTGAATTTCGGCACGTAGGTATATGTTTTTTTTTTTTTTTTTTTTTTTTTTTTTTTCGTGGAGAAAGTTTATGTTTTATCCATTTACTATGCAACATAACATTCACTTGGCTTTTACTACTGGCTTTTCTTTTACGTAACACACCACTTGACCGATCACTGAAATTCGACACGTTTTCGTATTTTTTTCATGGAGATGGTTTCTGTTCTATTCTATTCAACTTACTATGCAACATGAGTTTCACACGGTTTATTTCTGCTCGATTTACCTTTACATATTCAATTCAGATAGCCTTCCGTACTTGCCGTTCAACATACAATTCATACAATTTTCTATGACTGAAATAGAAATACCACATATTACATCCACACGCTTTTATCTACACACTTTTCTTTTATGAAGCACAATCACACTTCTTTTTCCACTCGCTCTTCTGCAAACAACTCATGCAATTTTTCCATATGTTTGAAATTGAAATGCAATGCATTACATTCACATGGTTCTTTCCTGACGTTTCTTTTATGAAACACAACTACACTTCTTTCTCTATTCCCTTTTCTGTAAAGAGTTCATACCATTTTCTATATGACTGACACAGAAATACAACGTCTTACATTCACACAGCTCACTCTACGCACTTTTCTTCTTGTGGTATTTGCGGTTGTTCAGCGTTGGTTTTGCATAGTGTTTTCCGAGTGTTTTTATTTATTTATTATGCTTATTTTGGGTTTTTTATAGTATCCAACGTAAGTCTAAAAGTTGTAGGCATAAAATCGTCAAACCACGGGCAACGCGGTGTTTCACGTATACATACCAGGTGGCCCAACTCACCCGGCATTGCGATAAGTAGATAACCCTTCGTGCGTTAAAAGAGTTACAGAAATCACCGGGGTAAATTCAGTCAGTAGCGTGGGTGAACTTTGCTCTGCTTGTAAGAGAAGCGAATGGGAGAGGAATTCCCCAGGCTTCAACTATCGTGTGTAACGCGTGATAATAAACAAGAACAGTGTTAGAATATTTTACACTTCACTTACAGGACTTTATTTTCCAGGGAATAAGTTCATTCCGGTATATGCTGCTATTGTCTACCATGACGGATTACAGATTGTAAATTGACGTAACAAAATCCATGCAAACCTCAAGGCACGTAACCAACGTTGCACACACACGGTTTGTGTGTTTAAAACACCAACAGTATGTTTGTTGGCATAAATAAATAATAATGACATTTTATGTTCAATTTAACCATGGAAGAAGGGCGGGAACAGATGTTGTTCACTGATGATGTACTGACAACGGAAGTGTACCATGTAAGCATTTCCTATCCGTTCTTGCTTAAAAGTGTGAAATAAACTTACCTTCAAGTATGTATGCCCTCAAAAACATTCACAATCATATAAAGAAATTCATTTTATTCAATACGATTGTCACAAAAGACGAACAAATTACATAGTTAGTACGACTAGTGTCTATGTGAAAATGCAGTCTATTGGCCATTAAACTGCATTATTTCAGAATTTGGTCATAACATTAACCAATGTTATGTTGTTCTAACCAGCTGTTCAGTGTTATTGCTTCTGAACGATATCTGAGGTATCTACCACAAATAGAAGTTTGCTTGGGTTAGTACCTGAGTTACCCATAGTATTGACAGGTAACAATTTAATTCCACCAATGTGTATTATGCGTTTAGCGAGTGTATATTGTTTATTTAGGAAAAATAACCATTAGTGTTGGTCATAAGGGAGTGTTATTTTAACACTTATTCGACGTAAGTAAATATGTACCTAATATTTGTACCTCTCCACTTTTAAGCTTTATTGGTAACTAGGGTCTCAACATTTATTTGCGAGAGGCGGGCAAAACTAGCTATGACACTGTCTCATGGCTCTCTTAATATTATTAATTTATAATATAATTTATCTTTAATAGATTCATAAGTGGGGTGAACCTTTGGTGTTTCCCTTATATAAGAGCAGCTATCCTGTGTGAATTTTCATCTCTGGAGAATCCAAATAAGTAAACTCTCTTGCTCTCTTGCTGTGATTTTGAGCTTTACCTGCCATATCATCTGAACGGTCAGAGCAATGTATAAAAAGGAATCTTAAATAGTAAAGTTAATGCTGCCAGCCAATTAAGTTACGTTTGTAAATTTGACAAATTTTCCGCAAATAAAGATTCTACATATGGTATATATGTTCAGATTATAGGAAAGCTATCCATGATAACAAAGTTTTGGTTTCAGATTTGCATTTACCAATGTGAATTCCTTTATAAGTACATATTTGCATGGCAGAAATAGAACCTTTGTAGAACAATTTAACAAGGAATGTCTCCGAAGTGGTTTACTCCACAAAAAATTACATTTGGGCATAGTTTTAGTTCTTAGCGAGATCTACATTTTTGTATAGTAAGGTTTGGTCTATCTCTTACGGTTTACCAGCTAGGCAAAAGTCATCAAGAGGAATCAGGACTACATAAGCTATAGCCAGAAAATTCAAAATATACATTTCATTTGCCATGAAAATGTCTCAAAACATATGCCATTCTAATCAAAATCATTAGAGCCATTTTTGAGACAATCAAACATTTTTCTAAAAATTGTTTTACTCAGGGGGGCCTCAAAACGGACATTTCGGGTGAAATGTTGACATGGTAACTTTCGCTGCTTACTGTACGTAGTAGGGAAAGTAAAAAAGAGTTTGAATATTATTAGCTTATACAAATGTTCACTAAGAGGCTCACTGAGACAGTATTTGAATCGGCATGTGAAAGAGGGCAACCATCGCCTCCCCCGTAAAAACGGAACTTTCTTCAGAATTTATGTACAGAGGGTAATTTGTTAAGTGTGTAAAAATAGAGTAAAAGGAAATCGATAAAGAATGAAAGGCTTCAGCCTTTGAAAAAGATTAGACTACAATATCAACGAACTGAGCATTGCTATACGATTAGAATGCGATTATTCCATGAAAGATGGTGTTAGTATATACCTACACCTTTGACTGCCACTAATCGAAATACAGTATCCGAAAACTGTGGATACAACAAGAAAATCTGAATGCTGACTAAAAACGATCTCATTTAATCAAAAATGACTCAGTCATACTGTTTATCACATGTACCCACCAGCCACGAACGTACCAATGTCACCCAATCTATTAGTGTAATATTGTTAATATAATTTTATGGAATTTGGTTGCATTTGTGTAAAATATTAACGAGGTTCATAGCATATTTTCCTGTAATAACTGAGCAGGTTATTTTATAACATAGCTCTTATTTAGAAATTAATGAGGAACATTCACCAACCTGAGAAGTTGCACTTCCACAATTGTGTTGCCTTCAAACAGACTCATTGGGGCTGCATTCAAATTCGTTGAGTGACTTTTTGATAATTACGCCTGTAATTAATTTCATTTTATAATAATTGTACCTATAATTCATAAAAGCTAAAATTGTCTTCTTTTCTTTGTAGCTAATTGGGCAAAATATCCCTGGATGTCGTCACTAATAATTATCTATAAGGCACTGAAATAACATGGCAGTGCAATCCGATGATATGCTATTCTACACTGACTATACCTACCTATGTATGAATGAATGTCTTCATTAATATGGCATAGAATGTTGTATATATTTAATCATTTATTTATGAATTACCAGGTGTTCCAGACAAGCCGTTTTTTGTAGCTTTATATTTCTCCCATTCATAACTGCCTTCGAGTCAGATCGTTCAGGCAAACAGATAACATGTTCACCATCATATGCAGAGATGCAATTAAGAACTAATGGATCATTCCAGGCATTATCATTTCTTCGTCATTCATTTCTCTCGCTGTAATTACGGCAAAGAAGAACTGCAGCGGACCTGGGGGTTCCAGAAATTCAACACAAGGGATTCTGAAGAAGCGAAAATAGCGTCCCTATAAGCTGCACTTACATCAACTGCATTATGGAAGGGACTACCAGAATAACGTCCCTGTTTGCAGAAGGCTCTTAAACTAAATAAATGAAAATCCGGATTTCACCATGCAGGTTTAATGGGAAGATGAATGTTATTTCTTCACTTACTCCAATGCAAACAAACATAGGTATTCTAATTCTTATGTCCCGGTGTTCTGTGAGACACCATCGTTGGACCAGTTCTTTTGACTCCTAGGTATATAGAGCATCTTTATTTTCAATACTTCCAGAATGGGACGAATATTGAGAATCTTCTAGAAGATGTACTACTTTTGTTAGGCCAAAAGTACTGGTGTCAGCACAATGGTACACTACCCCATTATTCTAGATAAGTCAAAGAGAATCTCAACAAGGTCTACCCCAGACGGTGGATAGGTCGTGGTGTTTGCATTCGGTGGCCAGCGAGATAGTCCTCTGATTTATTTTTCTTATGGGGATGTATCATAGCCAGGGTTTAGCCCATGGAACCAAAAGGTCCAGACAGTTTTAAAGAAAGAATAAGTGAGGTAGTAGTTCAATATCAGCAGATAAGTTATTACGTGATCTTGCTGACGCTGAGAGGGGTTTGTATCAATGCGTCCACCAAGACGGACATGTGTATGAACATGTTTATTTACTAACATCGTTTGATTCTAGGTAGCTTTAAATGAGCATAAAGGTATAAGAAATGTTGTTTTCTTTAATCTCATTAAGTTTATAGCACCAGTACTCAAGTTTTTGCCCAGCGGCAATCGTGAACACTTATTTATGGGCAAATCGTCCCTCATCCACACACGCGCGCATGCAGACATGCATTCTCAAATTCAAATAATTGAACTTGGGCATATTGTGGAAAATTCTTCACTGAATAAATCGTAAAACGATGGTTTATGGTTTTTATAAGCACAAATGTTAAAACGACTGTTTTACAATTTCAAGGCTTATATAGAGCTTCAGATTTATGGTTAGGAAAAAAAGTGGAATCAGGGAAGGTCACAAAGCCAAGGGGATATGAAAGGCAAAGTTATAAGTTACCAACACAAGTGTATCCTCCACAAGTCATAATAATTGCAGTTTCTATGTGGAACATTTCTTATAGCTCACATTCCTTTAGTTGTGTTCACAAACCGGTTTTTGAGATTTTCTACGGAAGTACACGAAGCTACAAAAAACTGGAAGTTTTCCACAATGGGGCCGTTGTTTCAACCCATGAGTGAAACATTCTACGTGTTTACCACGATGAAACCAGACAGATATCCTCAGAACCTCTTGCAAGGAGAACTCACCTCTATAGAAGGAAAATAGAAAATGCTTAATGAACAAGAATGCTTAATGGTATGCATGAGGTTTTTATGAATCCTAAATCGTTGTTTTTATTAATGCTTAGGGGTGCCGATTTTTATCTTTCTGAAATTAAAAACTGCAAAATTTTCATTTCTACATTTAGTATTTTTTGTGGCGTTTTAGATTTGCAATGTACCATTTTAGAGCATTTCCATACACAGGTAACACCTTTTGGCATAACATTAATATAAATATATAGCCGAATTTTAAAGGGTTAATGGTGAAATAAAATGTCATAAAGTAAGTTGCGTAATTTTTAAAAGTAATATCCGTTAGAGCGACAGAGAGAAAACCAGAATTGATACAGCTAAGACATACTTATTTGTCTACATAATTTGAGCCAGTTGCAAAAGAAACATTCATATTCCTTAAAAAATAAGAAGTGAGGGGGAAATATCAATATTTACAGTTCGAAAAACTGGGACCTTCTTCTTACTTTCACCCATATCTTTCAAACCAACTAACAATAGTCATTGAGAAGTTTATCAACTTCTAGAGAGAGAGAGAGAGAGAGAGAGAGAGAGAGAGAGAGAGAGAGAGAGAGAGAGAGAGAGAGAGAGAGAGAGAGAGAAACAACGCTTCATATTTTTGTTGTACTTACGTGAGCATTCCATGCATTTTTCTTCCTATATTTTCATTTGAAGAATATCTCATGAATTTCAGTATCGCATTTTATTATAATTTTTGCATGTTGTAAATTTTGCACTTTAGCTATTTTTAAAACACATGATACAGTGATTTAAAAAACAATAGCATTTATGAGCATTTAGCAATTGTGAAAAATCACAATCCCTAATAATACTGGATGATACATGATTAGCCTTTAATGGTTTTCGAGTTTACTTTCCTCTTGAATTAAATTGCACCCTACGCGGTGCACGCGCTCCCAAAGTCACAGTGACATTAACGATTTCTCACACTTCTGAAACGAAACAAAACGTTTGTCAGTTGCTTGGTAAGGAAACTTTCGTGTGTTTGTCCTTCTCAATAGCTAATGTTGGAACGCACGCCCATTGCGATTAACACAAAGAGTGCAACGGTGTGCCCTATTCTGCCATACTCCCGCAAAGGCACCAGCCATTTCTCTGGTTTAAAAGTTTGTCGGTCTAATTTTGAATAGTAAAGTTGTGATTAACTGTGATTAACTGTAAACAATGAGATGTTTATGTTTTGTTTGTGTTCTGCGATTGTTTCTTGGATTAAGATTGTGTGCCTTGCTAAGACAAATGCAATACTAATATGCATTGTTGATTTTGCTGTAAATAATTAAACTGGGTGGGAGGCAGTAATCTGTGCCATTAACTCGTCTAATACTTAAACGAAGCACCGCAGCGAAAAGCTTTCCTTAACAAAAAGTGTTTAAAATAATGCTATCTATCGGCACCCAATTTTTTCGGTATAATTTTGGGGCACTATATATACGAGCTTATAGACACTGCGGTGAATATTTCGACGAACCATCGCAGTAGCGGATGCCTGGTATAAGTTGATCATGTTCATGTATTCATCGAAGCCCACTTAATTTTGAGGCATGTCAACCAGTTTACATACCAGATATAAGAAAAATCTGATGTACTAAATTCATTTTTCTAATCTGTATCGTTTACTATTAGTTATACAAGTTATCCTTACGATAACTTATTTGTCTATCTGCTGCATTTTAGTCTAGTCAAACATTTGCAGAAGTAGTTAAATTACACATTTCGTTAGAGGTACAAAGGAAACAGTGATAGTCAAATGTTTAAGACCTAGACGCTATAATATTATGCTGACTCTAAAATTCCATAATCCTTCCATGGCATGGCGAAAAACAAATGAATATTGGCAGGAGTTTAAAACAATGACAACAATTCGTCTATTAACGGATATCTCAGAAATGGCTTGTACCACAAAAAAGTTATTGGAAGTGAGTTGTGTGTTTATAGAGATCTACATTGTTCGCGTAATAGATTTTTATCTATTGTTAACGTTTACCAGTTATATAAAGTTCGTAGAATTCTTTCTGAATGAACAGGAATTCACAGGCTGTTAGCATAAAAATTTCAGATATAGGTTTTATTTAGCATGTAAATAGCTTTAATACATAACATTTTCATAAAATCGTTATAGCTGTGTATTTCTGGTGAAATATCGATACCAAATTCTTGGGTGGCAAGCAATGCCTTCTCCACTTACTATGTACACAGTAGAGAAAGTAGAAATGAACTCAGAACAATGGGAGGGGGTACTACAAAAGAGAATAGCCCGTGTTTCAGACAATTCACTGCTTTCTGTGCAAAATTCGTGAGCTACCCAAGAAGTTCAAAAGCGAAAATCATTCAGATTTACATAACAACACATAGACATTGTCTTGATGCTCTTTGTAAACACTATCCCTTCTTAGCCAAACTTTATAAATAGACTCAACCTTTGAAAATAGAATTGCTTGAAAGTGCTTATAATGTATCACAAATGAAATTATCAATTGATGTTTTTGGAGCAATCCGAAATTTATACCTCATATTTATCAGAAAAGTTACAAGTTTCTAGTTTTGTTACTTGGAGAATCTATCAACGGCAACTTAAGTATTTTTGGAGTTTGAAAGCACTGATAGATTGTTCATGACTGACACAACATTCATTCAGAAGCCTTGGGGTGTTGTATAGTAAAACACACTGTGAAATCACTCTGTAAAGCCGGTAATATAAATATCATTTGCGTACAAAATTTGATTTGCACAACAGCAAAGTAAATATCTACTGATAGTAAGATATCAGCCACCATGAAATTTTGTGTCTGTCATATTTTACAAATTATTACTCGTTTTGCCGCATTTAGCATTTCTCAAACAAATTTAAATTTTAGTGAATTTCTTTAAGTGAGACAGCTGTGAAAACATTGTGAAATAATTTATAGGCTCGTGTTAGTTGAAATTTACGACACTTGCAACAATGGAATACCTTGTGTTAAGGCTTATGCACCTTCCTGTTTCTTTTTTTGAAAGTGGTTAAATACTTCAGGACCTTTTTTAGAGTGGGTATAATTGCATTGACTTCCAGAAAGGCATTTGGGGGATCTGTTGAACTATTAATGAAAATATTTTCGTAGATACTCTTGCCTTAGCTTGCTTATGACGGACTTCATGTACTTCTGCTAGCAAAGGTCTCGTTATATGATTTAAGTGTATTACTCACTATTTTCTGGTTCTTTATTCTTCCTTTATGCACGGAACTACTTTTCTCGTTTAAAAACTGTTTAAGAGACACGTGAGTTATTACTTATACTTCCAAAATAATTTCATTATTATTTTGGTCCATACGTAAGTGGATATTTTGAAGGCATTAGACTCATATTTTTAAAATGTCACTGCATATAAAGCCTAGCTGTGATAATGAGCCATCCTTTTTGTTTTTAAGCGACACTATTTATTCAGCGCGTGGTAATTATGTGCTGGTTCTTGCTTATAATATCCAAGATTATGGAACATAATATACAGAAATTTTGCTCAATGATTGATTATATGGAATTATTTAGCGCAATAAAGTAATTAGGAAATAAAAACTATACCAAACGCGTAATATAGAATTTAGTACGCTTTTGGCAAATAATTCTGTCATGTATATTTGTCTAATATGCCTTAACTAAAGTTATGGTTTTAACAATTCCAACAATACCAACAAAACAGATGTTATAGCTTAACTTTCATGAAACATCTGCGTAGTTTTAGTGTATTTATGTAAACTTAAGCTTAGTATAAATATATATAATGGGAAGAGAGAGAATCTTTGGATTGTTTGTATGTAAATAATTCCTGAGGATTACCTACAAGGTGGCCACGCATGCCCACCCAAAGACACACACACACACACGCACACACACACACACACACACACACACATACACACACACATCACACAATGCTTGTGGCAGTGACTGGAAGGATATGAATGAGATGCAAATCTGCCATCTTCCAGTGTTTTGGCCCGGTTGATTTTATCGCAGTTCGTACCTAAGATTCAAATTTCTTGAAATACTTACTGGGTAATTTTTGATACTCCTTAGAAAAACAAAATGTAGGGAAATTAATATTTGAAGCACTGGCACAATGAAGGAGTTAGCCTGTGTATAGCTGCATTCGATTTCAATGAAACAAATCTTGAACTCATGTTAATTTGTAAATTAATTCATTACGTCCATTGTTATGAAAGGCGCTGGTAGAAGACTAAATTTGAAGTGGTGCGATTGCAATGATGGTGATAATGATGATGATGATAGAATCAATGTGTAATACTCGTGAAATACATTTATTGCTGACTATCGATAATACTTGAGAATTCAAACAGAGCAAAATGAGCATACTCAGAATTTTTGCGCACAGAGCGTTCGAAATTAAATTATGTGTTTTCAGTGCCATACTAATCGTAGGTTTATTGACAATGCTTTTATATACATACTAAAGTTAGAGTTAATTTAACTTTTTCAAATTAAAGCTACAGTGTTTTAAACAGAAATTGAATGCCCGGTGATTTATACAAATATATACCTGTTCCGAAGATTCGAAAAATTTGTAAGTTAAACATATAAGGTCATATCCGAGCTCTAATATACTGCAGGAATTTAAATTTAATTTTTTTGAAATCTAAAAATTCGGTCTCGGGCTACCTTTTCGTCAGAGCTTATAGCTCTCTGTGGTCCGTGTCTTTTTTCTTAACAACAGAGAAACAATAGGGCAGTTCACACTCGTCTGGAATTTTACTAAAATGCTTTAATAAATCATGAGCTAAGACGTAAGCACCATGCTGGGCACATGACAAAATTAGAACTATGTATTCATTTCTTTTTTTCCAGTTTCGCAATTTCAGTTACATATATATCAAAACATGGTGTTTGCTCGAGTCCATATAAACAGCTGATAATCCATAGCTTCCTGAAGCAAACACGTGCTTGAACGATGTGCAGACTAATGTCTACGGCAAACAAGCGCCTCTTTTTTCATGTCGTGTTGCAGCTGCTGGCGCCTTTTGTGTGCGCACAAGTGTTTACTGCGATCAATCATAGGCAGGCGCAGTGCAAGGACCACGCTCGGGTTATGTAAATTTAGGGGTCACCGGAAGGGAACCTTCCGCTTAGTATTTTTGTGACTCATGGCAACGTAAGTTTCGTATTGTAACAATTTGACAATTAGAAGGATCCCACTTCTGACACCATTGTGATAAAATGACAAAAGACCAGTCGAGTTACTTTTTTTCTCTCGTTATTCTACTCCAATTTTTTTTTTTGCTCAAATACATAGTTCTGTTCCCGACTTTAACACAGTCTACAGTCCTTCGTGATATTACAACTTACAGATGTTTTCTTTTCATAACATTGACTCACTCCTTCCTGTCTGATGTTGCTGATTTTGACGTCACAATCAGTGGTGGCTCATTAACTCATGTTCCTTTCGACGTGACTTTAGACACGGAGCCGATACACTCACAGTCGACTCCCGACGGCTCATGTCTGTAACTCTGCTGCTCATTGCCTGGGCTCCTTATACAACGAGGATGACGTAACATGGACCTTTCTCTAACTTCTACAAATACGCCGGCCACTGGATACTTCTCGAATAATCACGAAAACACCTTTGATGTGCCGCGCTCATTGTTATTACGTGTTCACATACAATCGTGCGGGGCAGCTTGAACTTGAGCGTCTTTGATGCATGTACCATCTGTCGTGGTGTGGGGCAGCCTGCCCTGACTGTCCTGTTTTGTGTTCCGCGGCTGGTATCATATTAATAGAGAAATTGTTTTTAATCCGTAATATTTGGATACGTCAGATGTTAGCAGATTTAACAGTTAAAATTTCGAGTGATAAGATTCAGAAACAGTTCATTTCGTCAACTTCAGTCGGCAACTGACTTGAAGTAGATAGTTATTAGTCTTCCTTAAATTTATCAGTCAACTTAATCGGTGTTTTCCATTCTCCATACCACGCTTATGCTGAGAAGCAATCTCGTAACACCACTGGAACAACAGGAGCAAATTCTTCGGGGAACAAAATTCGAGACGGAATCAAAGGTGCATGGGCGTCGGCAACGCTGAAAGTTTGCTAACAGATAATATTCATTCATTATTTTGTTGTCAAAAGTTATTGTATTTGTTGCAGATAACCGTATTAATTGGTGCTAAATAAAAGTTGTTCGTTACATCAAAATTAAAATAATAGTTCAATAGTCAGCAATTGATTACACAATAAGTTTACCAACTTCCATGGGGGGGGGGGCGGCACCCCTTGACCCCCCCCCCCCTCGCGACGTCCATGCAAAGCTGACGCAAGCATTATAACGTCATCAACATTTGACTGCGCTCTCTCACTCTCATTGTCTCTCTCCCTTTCTCCATAACTTGATAGCCTGCAGTTGTCCTTGAATCTAAAGCACAATTGATATCTATGAGACAGTTTGTTGTTCACTCCCCCACGGGCAAATGAAAGTGAGAATGAATTTCTCTGTTAGCGTGCTATTTATTGATTGGTTGACTGCATGCTATTTGTGTTGGTATACGTACGGACATTGCATATGTATGTCTAGAGATCTCACGTGTGAAAAACAAGTTATTTATCATACTATTAATTCTCTGAACTACAACTGTATGAACTGAACATTTGGTTTTAACTTAATTAGTATGCATGGAGTAGACATGATTCGCAGTTGTTTAACTCACTTCGTTCTTATTTTAAGATTTAGAGATATTAGCGATAGCGAGAGTCTTGGAAAACAAATTCAAGTTTTGTTCGACCTTCAAAACTCATGTGGCTCTAATTGTTTACATTGTATTTTAGTTTAGAGGAACTACAATAAGAAAGAAAAAGTGGATGTTTCAGAAAATTTACCTTTGCTTGTGTGCCTGATAGTTATTCTAAAATGTTAACTTCCGCATTAGTAATTTACACAGGCAATTTTGATATGTAACATTGTATTTTCAATAACTTCAATCAAAACGTAGTTAACCCTAAAGCAGGCGTGCTGGTGTACTTTACACTCCAGATTTACGTTATAATCCCTTGTGGAAAAATACCAAATTTGACAGTCACCTACTTATTGATGACTTTCAGGTCATGGTTTAGCTTCAGTTTTGCTACTGTAGAACGATCGTAGCATCACCAGGTCAAGGGCAACAATAACTTGTACGCGAAACATGTTATACACCGCGCGCCTCCTTAAATAATTATTACTTTTTTATTTGTATTTTGTCTATATCTAGCAAATATTTCATCAGAAACTATAATACACGAACTTTAAAATTGCGCTGAGTGAGAAAATCTCATATACAGGGACGAATTATGTTTCAAATATAACTAGGGGATGATAAGGTTGGTCTATGCAGACTTATTGCATTGCACTGTGAACCTGTAGTTCACATGCTATGAACCCCTAAAGTTTCCAAGGGACGATAATCTGGATCATATATGGAGTATAAGTATACATAAAATGATACTAAGGAAAACAAGGGAAAGGAAATTTACCATTTCATTCTCAGGAAAAAACATGAATGGAAACAAGAAATTAGTTCAAGGATTCAAAAGAAACCAATATGGCTCTCGGATGGCTCCAAAACTAATGGAGCAACTGAAGCAGAGGTATGTGGATGTTGCTGGAAACTTTCCTTTAGCCCTAAATATGTCACTAAATTTCAAGCGGAAATGTATGCCATAATGGCTCAAATAGGGGAGGGTTTAGGTAAGGACTATTAAATTGCTGACTTGATGTCAAGCAGCTCTAAAGGCTCTTGAAGCAAGGACCATAAAATCTAAATTGGTCCTGGAGCCCATGGAGACCGCAGTGATACAGAGTCAACACAATGGAGTAGAGCTGATGTGAGTGCCAGGACATGCAGGAATTCATGGTAACGAAAGGACCGACGATTTGGAAAAGAAAGGACCAAGGGGTCGTTCTACTGGTCCTGAACTCATACTTGGGCTACGGTATGACTTTGTCAAAGCAGTAATCTAGGAATGGATGAGGAGAAAAAGAAAGCGTAATAAACACTGGAATACCTTGTAAGGATACAAGTACTATAGGACTTTCATTAAAGACACGGAAAGAGCAGGACACAATTACTACAAAGTATGAGTGCAATAACATTAAAGTGGGCAATTGGACATATAACTGTACATTGCCAATATGTGGGCATCTGTCTGTACAAAACCGAGTACTTAGTCGATCCAGTTTGTAGAAGATGTAGAAGAACAAATGTAAAGAAATTCTGATTCGCTATGTGACTGTAAGGCTCTTACAGTCATTAAGTTTATATACTTTAACCAGTAAACCATGCAATCACAAGGATTTCCAGAAGTGACAATAAGAGACTAGCAGGCTTTGCGAAGGAGGCAAGGGTCTTAGAGTAAGTGAAGGGACGCACAATAAATAAAGTATGGTTACAGTGCTTTAGACAGTTTTTGCCCTCACCTTCTTTATAGAACGCCTATAACTATAAACTCATTCAGAATTATGCATGTAATTATATTTAATTAATTACAATTAACATTATCAATTTGGGTAATTTAATGTCGTAGAGGTACGGCATTAAATGACTTCTACTTATAGTGCTACATATAATTCAATTGTCAGTTTATTTATTGTACTTTTATTCAAAGCGATGTGGCACAAAACAATATATTTTAAGCCATCCTCTATGTTATATTATTAACTCTAGCGTTACCAAGCCGTATTTCATAGCTTAGATTACCAAGAGAGTAGGGGCGGGGGGGGGGGGGGGTTAATTTGTGACCACCACCAGTAACAATATTTTTGAGCAATTTTTAAAACAAACCTATTTTAAAATTGGTATTATATCTTGTCATGTTTATAAAGGTAATATTTAACACTGTTTAACCACTACTTTTTACCTGAATCACATTAGAGTGAGTGAGTGAGTGTATTGGGTTTAAGGGCCCGTCGACAACTTGGTCATTAGGGCCCCAAATCACATTAGATGTTATGCAATCCTTATTACAGAGCTTATACTATCAACGGAGGTGGACACCACTGGTAACAAGATATCTCAGCAATTTTTAAAACAAATCTACTTTAAGATTCGATGTTGTATCTTGTCATGTTTATAAAGGTACTATTTAACATTGTTAAACTATTCCTGTTTTTCTTTTTATATGAATCACTTTATACCGACGGGGCAGTGTGTATCCGAATTAACTTTAGCATAGCTCCGAGAGAGCCATTAAATATTTCAAAATACTGGCTGAGGATCTAGTACTACACCACAAAAATGCTTTCATGGTGCTCCCAAAACCTTGTACCCATTTTGAAGTTATACCTGGTAGCTGTACGTGACGCACCGGTAATGCTGGAAAAGGCTATAAAAAGAATATAATCTTATGGATATTTGAAACTGCGCTTCTAATACATGCGTACCTTCGCGTCGTAGCACCATATCCATTACGCTTAACAGACAGGCTGCGGAGTTCGTCCGCCTGTTCTCTCATCATGCGTTACAGCTGCAGTGGACATGATCAGGGATATGCATAGCCTAAAAAATTGTAAGACACAGTTCTGTAATTTGTAATCCTAGACCATAGGTTTTATATCTCAAATTGATTGTCTATGAACCGTCTATCGCCAGTAAAATTCGTGCCGTGTTATTCATTTACATCCTCTATATATATGATTATATATTTGATATACTGAATGACAAATGAAACCCATATCTTGAACTTTGTGGGTGTAGCCTCTAAGGTACTCTTCGTTCTACATGACTTGCCAACCTCGTAAATAGTAAGATATATCAGTAATCTTGCTCCACAGAAAGCGTGGAGCTCGTTATAGCATGTACTTTATATCAAATACATTTATTATGGAGTTAACGATTTCCAAGAGGTTGCTTGTCATTTTTTTGAGTCTTTCAAGTCTCATACTTTTATCAAACGGAAAGTCGTTATTCGTTTTTCCTTCTTTTCCCTCCTGATCATGAAAAGAGAACGGAATTTCAAGATCATCACATAGAAATGAGCTCTTAAAAGATTTGACGATCGATTAAAGCCTACTCTACTTCCCTATTCCAATTGTTCCTAGAAGAAAATATGTAACAAACGCATTTCTGAAAATTAGCATGAAGTAGTTAGAAGAATAAGTCTTAAATAGCTTTTTGAAGAATGAAGTCACATGAGTGCAACATATTAGATTTATGGCATTTGCACTTTTATGTTGCCTTTATACAGAGTTGCTTAGAGGCAAAAGTGAACGGAAAACTTCACACTCCCGCATAACGACAGTACAATGGTTGGCGCTGTTGATTTCAAGTGCAACTCGGCATTTTTCGGTCACTGCACATCGATAAGATAGTAAAACGGGGCTAAGAAGGCCATAGAGCGATTATAGTTCAGATGTGATTTTTGGATGCTTTGTTACAAGATTATTCCTTAATTTTTCCTGTGATTGAAGAGATGCAGAAAGTACTCACTTAAATAATGGGGAATGATGTTTCTCCGACCTTCTATTGTTTTTTGTTTGTTTGTTTTTTGTTTTTTTGTTTTGTTTTGTTTTGTTTTCCAGAATCAAAATGCAAAACTGGAGAAAAGAAAAACAATTTGTGTGCACTCGAATTACCTTCTCTACTAACTCTTGTACCAACTATTCTTTAAAATGCTTATTCTTTCATCTATTTCATGTGAGTCGAGATAAACGTCTGTATGAATGGTTTTTATTGCGTATTTCCCTTAGATACAACGATAATAGCAGGACGCAGCAGGCTTAACGAGTTCTACATGTTTATGCACTATGATTTTGTCTATCTCTTACAGTTTGCCAATTATACAAAGTCATACAGAACGAAAGGGGCTTCAGTGATTATTGTCATAAAATTCAAGATATACATTTCATTTTTCCTGAAAATATCTTACACATATGGCATTTTGATCAAAATCGTTGGATCCATTTTTGAAAAAAATCAAAAGTCTCCAAAATGCTCCATGTAAAAGCTAATTCGGGATACGGTAATTTTCTTTAAAGTCTTCCTGTCGCATCGTTCGAAGATGCTGAACTTAAATACCATGTTTATTTTAACCACTTTTCGTATTTGTTTTATGCTGTTCACATAGGCAGGTAGATATACACGCGCGCGCACAAACACACACAAACAGAACTTTTCTAAAAAGTTTTGTTTTTGGTTCAGGGATCCTCAAAACATATATTTCCCGTGAAATCTCGATATATAATTTTTGGTTGGTACTTGTTATTTCGCCTACTTACCATACCTAGTAGAGAAAGTAAAAACGTGTGGATTTATGTATATAACAAGAATAGGAGGACTATTCAACAGCCAACTTGCTTTAAAAATCAGTTTGTAGCTAGTCGATGTTACCTGGTGAAATTCAGGCAGCATCAAAGAAAGACACTTGTAGGATATTTAAGTTCGTTATGTTTGTAGTGCAATAGACAACGCTCTATTGGAATAATCTCTGGTCGATCGAATAACCGCCTTGCTTGCCTGTTAGATAGTAGCTACAGACATTCAACCTTCTTTCGAAACCAAACAGACATTAGCAGCGGTAGCTACGTTCATTTTAAAAACATGGGACTACTGCCCACCTGTTGTAATGTATGTGACTGAAATATTATGAAGTTAAGACATTCTGGAAGTTGAGCTGCAATTTCAGAAACTTAGATGATTGTTAAAAACTACATAAACGGACACACAGCTGATTACCATATATAGGATTTTCTAAGCAGTTGGCTTCAAGTTGGTCAAACCCAAACCATGATTAGTACATACAACGTACACAACTTCGACAATGAGTCGTTAATGGCAGTTAAAGTGTTGGCTAGGGATTCGTGTACATAAACCAACAGACTGCAAGAGGGTTGGGGGATAGTTTGTTATCTATAGCGCAGCAGCGTATTTTTTTTTTTTTTTTTTTTTTTTAAATTAACGTCCTCCAACATTGCGTCATATCGGACGGGCAGCAGCGTACATTCCGTTAACAGTTCAACCTGATTTTCTTTCGTCCTGGCTTTAATGCTTGGAAATTCCTATACCTGCGGATTACTAAGCACAAAATGGAGGGAAATTGCAATATTCACGGCTTGTAAGGCAGGACTCAACGATCACTCTGTGCCTGAATGGCATCCTGATGGCCTCGTATCCACAGAAAAAGGAGGTGGAGTTTTTTAGTTCTTGGATATACATAACATCCGTATTAATACACTACTCAAATCATACTGTTACATATTTTAAATTAAAACGCACAAAGCAAATAACAAGGGGCTTGTGGACTTCCCGATGTAGATGTTGCACTTATTAAAACTATGTCCTTAGACGCAGACGCTTGAAAAAAGAGAAGTGAAAGTTCAATAAATGATCCTGAACAAATCAGGAAGTTTTCAGATGCCTTATTGCTTGTTATCTTTGTTTATAATTTAGGTTTAGAGTTCAACGTGTATAAGGCTGCTTCTTGAAAATGTTGAGCTATTTAACCCTAACACAATGCGCTATCGTGAATGTTTTATCTCAGTGGCAATTAACAAAATATCATAATTTTCGATCAGTGATTAATATATTGAAAAACGGGAATAAACAAACAAATAGAAATAGACCACTTTGTTTGAAACGCATTTAGTCACACCCTTATTTAGGTAACAGACGGAACAAAATGAAAAACTGGGGGACCTTGTCAATTGGTGTTCCAAAAGTATAAGGGAAGACATTAAAAGACGAAAAAAAGGTCAGTAATAACTCTCTTAAAACCCTTAGCTAAACAAGAATTTGTATAATTATTTGAAATCTTTTCTATCGTAATACGGTGATTGTAAAAATACTCTCTTGGGCGCGTTATTTGATACTTAAGCTGAAGACTGCACACTTTGCTTTAGTCGGCTGTTTTCTTATCTATAGTGTAATATATGTGATAAGGTCTTTATGGTGGGGGTACTTCTGTTAAGGGGAGAGTAAGATTAGTGAGATATGTAATGTGCTTAGCAGTTTCTTCAACTAATGTAATTCATTGTACTTGACTTTGAGTTTTGACGAAAAAATTATGCAAGGTTTTGAATTTTAATGATACAATGAGGCAGAATTAACCAGTGGAGTAAAATGTCTTAAGTAAATTTATATGTTGAAACATGGACAACCTGTCAGTATTATCACATTATTATCACAATTGAATTGCTCAAAGTTCATTCGGTTACGGCTATTGAATGTACGTGTAGAGAATGTCTCAGGCATTGCTCATAAACGCAATGCCGTTTCTTTACAAGAACTATCCTAACTTCAGCAATACATAATTGTGCTAACCCGGATGTTGGGTTGCTTTAGAGCACACACGCTAGTGGATTTTAGAAAGGAACAAGTTTCCCATTTTGAAGTTAAAACCTATGATTTAACCTCTCCATTACACAGGTTTTATTCAAATGTGTTACACACAAATGTGAAGTATTTTACATGATGACGTCTTGATGACGTATACTTTAGAAATTTGTATAGAGCAAGTTAACAGAGCCCTGAGTGAGCCTAGAATTTCTTACCTTATTCCTCATTTTATATAAATCTCATTGTTTAATCTAGAGTAAAACCCCTCTAAACCAAACTCCACAGATCCGAAATTCAGGACAAATCGAACCCAAAACCGATAATTTAAAAAGAAAACAATAAAATGTTCATTTTTAGTGTAGATAAAGCATATTTTGTAGCAATTTCCCCGTTGTCAAGTCACTTAAGTACCTCCCGTTTTTATTTTAACGTATTTTTTTGTTTGGTTGACATCGTAGTGCACGGTTTAACATAAACAAACACCTGTTCTGTATTAATTTATGACCAAGAAACATAAATTACTCTAGCTACAATAGCGAAACAAACTGGACCACCTACGTACCGCCACTATCGCATGCGATCGCCTACGTTCAAAAGGCAGAACACATTTTCATTATCTTGCGTTGTGAGTTCTTCACATCGGTACGCTACGTTACCTTGTACCTGCTAATCACATAGCTGAATTTATACACATTTTTTAATGATCCAAACATTTTCAAATCCAAACAGACCACACCACCGATTAACTCGGTTTAGTGGTGTTCTTGCGTAAATATTTCGCCGAATATGATCAAATGAGATATACCAGGAATCAGCAGTCTTGGCCAGATCTCCACTCAGACGTTTGAACCCCACACTGATTGGGAATCACACCTTTAATCGGCGAGTTTCTCCCACAGTCTGGTTTTCCGTTGGGCTATAAATAGCTCTTTTCGCCTTAAAATATAACATTTCTTTGGAGGCTGCTTCAATCTCAGCAGAGGAAGGTTCTTTGATTTCCCCCATTTCTTCTTACTCCGAAAGAGTTTGTCCTTCTTGAGATGGACCATGTACTTCTTCTAACGTAAACATCGACTCAGTACGACTTGGTTGTTCTGATACTACTTCTGACTGGCCAGTCTCTTCATTACCTCTTGAGTTTCTCGATATTTAAACGTTTTAGTTGGCTATGAGAAAGTTTGATTAGATATTCCTTGTAGATTGATTGCTCTTTTTGGTGTAGCAAGGAGCAGGCGGAGATGTGATTGGGCATGTACCGGAATTAATCCGAGTTCCTTAGTCCTTTATTTCTCACTCAGGCTGGGGAATTTGGTACTGCCCAACCCACTATACCAAAGTCCTAGGGGCTCTTTGTGGCATCGAAAGTCCCCAAGGGCTTTACCCATGATACACTACCCGCCACAGCCAAAGGGTGAGTGAGTGACTAAGGTTCAAGGGCCCGTCGACAGCTAGATCATTAGGGCCCGCCACAGCCAAGGAGGGTGGCGAAAGAGGAAATAGGAGAAGACCTCAGCAGAAATAAGGTAAAGAAGGAAACACTCCCTAGTCCTTATGACATGAATATTCAAGAATCAAGAACTGGTCAAGAGTTTAGTGCAGGCGAGTCTAAGTAATATTTATTTCAACTCAGGACCCCGTAGTCATCATCAACGTATATACTCGTAAGATATAACTCCTACAAGTAGATATATAATTGCAACTGCTAATAATAAACGAGCTATAACTGCCTGTTCCCTTGTACCAGACACTGCATTATAGCTCTGCTATATGGAATAATATGTTTACGGATAAATGTAAACGAAGTATTTCTGTAACATCTTTTTTTGTGTGTGTGTGTTAAAAGAGCAGTTTAACAATTTTGCAAACATATACAGAGAAATAGATATTTGATACAATAGAAAACTTCTAACAACTTAAATAATTATTATTTTAAGCTTATATAGACTCAGTCAGCTGCTTCATTAAAACAAAGGTTTATCTCTCCACAAGTGCACCCTACCACTCGCGGAGTTGATATGTATTTATGCAATTATCAGTTTTTTTTAATAATGTTTAACACGCGCCCCTATTACATTCGGTACCATAGATTGTGACACTGGTGATGAAATGAAATGCGAGTTTTTACAGTAAATTTGAGAGATAACGTTTAAGGCCTAAATTTAGGGTACCCCCCAATATTTGCCAGTTTTGAGAACTGAGGAAAACCTGAAAAAAAAAACTCGGTCAGGCCGAACGATCCTTGAGAGATTTGAATAATTGTAGACCTCTGATGCCTTGATGATCTAGGCTCTGGTATTGGTAAACTGTGAGCTGGAACTCAAATAGTTAAAGAGAGATTCTCGTTATGGTGAAACTATCCTTTCCTCCTCGAGGTCTACAAAATTACCGATCACCAATTCAAAGTCAAAGCATAGTTTAACTTCACCACCGTGGCATTAGCACAAAAAGGGGGAAAATAATAACTCTACCTATATACACAGGAGCTTAAAGCGTGTAATTATAAGAGTTGGGAGCGAAATCATTATGAACTGTTGCTCCTGAACGAAACATAATACAGCAGAAAGTTTTTGTACTTCTTTTGTCCTCAACTGCCAATTAAACCTGTGATGGTGCTGAGGAGCTTATATTATTTAGGATTTATAAAGGTCTGTAATTTGTGCATTATAATCCTGAATATAAGCACAACAATTTCTTTATCTTCGAGAATTTTAAAAGTTAAAATATAAACGTGGTATTTCCAATAAAGTGTCGTTCACCGATTTCAATAGTGTTAGGCTGCCGCATTTACGTAAATCGCATTAATGAATATTTTTTGTTTTGTAGTGTTTAACGCCCGTTTTTACTTCATACGGCACCGCAGGCGGTTACACTGATGATACATGGAATGAAGATGGAGCACCGGTGGAATGAGATGGCGAGGGAAAACAAAGAACCCGGAGGAAACCCGCCCCAGTACCGCTTCGTCCACCACAAATCCAAAATGCGGCTGCCTGGGATCGAACCCGGGCCGCTTTCGTGAGAAGCTAATGGTCTAACCATTCGGCTAAGCCGCGGCCGTGCATTGATGAATATGAATCATATGGTAATATCGTATTGTATCGGTAACATTAAATGTCACTTCCTAAACTGAATGTATCTGTGTTTACACACACATACGTTTCTTGAGGACTCCCAACTAATTTTTAATCATAATTTTCTGTCCCAAGATTTTCTTTCGTCGGTTTACCTCACATATTTCAGGTTTGTCGCAACCCGGTGACAGAAACTCATGCGTTGTGGTAGGACAGTGGAATTTGCCCTGTGTAAAGATTTCTGCCCTATGGAGTGATTAGCTCCCTAAGGCTCCTTCCTGAGAGCAAGTCGTTTCATTTGTGCACTCCCAGGTTGAAGATGACCGGCATCGGGATTGGTGTCATTCGGTAGAGTAAGGGTGACGACCTCTTTAACTGTCGTGGTGTAGGTGCTGCGTACCCCTAGCTCTCGTGGTGTTTCTGGTGTTACTAGAACAAACTAGTTTGGAGCGCCTGAGCCACTCAATTTGAGGAGCAGTTCGGACCCATTTGATCTTGACAGCACCAAGGTTCCCAATACCCGCGTGATATTGGGTACGTCTGAGCGGCGCAGCCTTAAGTTCCTACGAGGTTTTCAGTAGTCTTCCCTTTTGGATTTTACATGAGTAAGTGGCGTGTCCACTTCTGTCCATGTGAGTGCAGGGCGGCATTAGACTCAAGTTATTCGTATAGTTGAAATATCTACAGAGGGGGAGCTGCTCGGTTGGCACCCTTCACTGGTACCAGGAGGATAGCTTCTGCTCCAGGTAAACCTTTGCTCAAACTTTTAATCCCACAGTCATCAGCAACCTTAACATCATAGCGCATATCTTCATCCGGATGTGGTCACCTTCCGTGTCTGTCCTTCATCCCGTTCCGTCGAAATCACAAAGGACCTACTAATGTCTGTGAGCAGTGCTGTGCTCCAATGACTAGAGACACTTCCGTCTAACTAATCATAATCCGAGACTATGCGTGTTGTTGGCAAATGTTCAACTTATTTCTGCCTTTCAAGGTAAGGGTGCAACAATGAACATAGTTGTTGCGGTGGTATCTTGATTTCTCATTTTTCTTGTGAAAATAAATACTAAGTTTACCAGGTCACTTAGCCTTTTCGGTTTTTTAGCACAAACCGAGTTCGAGCAGCAAACTATCTGCGAAGAATTTATTTTTCTTTTACCTCGTGCAAAAACTGATCGCTCATTTGCGGCAGTAATTGCTCTTTAACGATTGTTAATGATGACGGCAACACTAATGATTTGATGATAATCCAGTGATGCCTCGACATAAACTGGTTTGATTCAAGGACAGGTTATTCTATATTCTTGTCTAGGAAGTGCATTTTATTTTTGAAAAGGTTGCTTACATACTCTGGAAAAAGTGTAAAAGGAATATAATTGCTTTCTGCTGTATAGAAAGTAGTGCAGAGGCAAGAATTATTGGAAGAAAAAGTGTTAGTAGATTAATGTAGGGAGTATGAATTAAGCACTTGATGGCTGTCTTGCCACATCAAGCATGAACCTGCAACAACCGCTAGCAGCAAGTACCGGCTTAAGGTTTTAAGTTTTAGGAATCTCTGCTTCTGCTATGGTATTCTGCTGCAAGACAAAGTATCTGAGAAAAATCACAATTCTGCAGTTTTATTCTGACGGTTCTGAATTGTTTACCGTACACTCAGAACATGAAGTATATAGTCCACACACCATTTTAGTGGGTTATGTCAAACCGTTGTTCAGAAATAACTATTTTTATTAATAACTAATAACTTTTTGATATGGATGTCCATTTACTTAGAGTTGATCTATCCACAGCTGGTGTAAGATACCCCAGTTCTGTGGCAGCTTTTATGGCAGCTATTGAGAATATTCTATCCAAGGCACCCTCAACATGAACAAATTGTTCCAATGCAACTTCCACATGGTATAAAGCCTTTATTATTGATCAGAGCTTCACGGGTGATCAGCCGTGTTAAATTTAAGAAGGTCGAGCTTTCGGCCCTTATACACTCCATGGCCATCTTCAGGACTGAAAGCTCGACCTTCTTAAATTGAACACGGCTGATCACCCGTGAAGCTCTGATCACTAACGTTCACCGTGAAAGCTTCAAATCTTACAGCCTTTATTATGTTAGTAATAACAGTGCAATGCAGTTCCTACAGACCTTCCAGACAGATATGTACATTGGTCTATTTATAAGAGTTATTCCTTAATACACATTCCCTAATGTGTCTATCAATAGGTAAGTTTCTACATCTCTTTCAATAAAGAAGATAAAAGAATAATCGAATGATAAGCTTTGGTTCACTGTGTACGAGTAAGACACCTTACTTGCGTACAGAGAGAACGAATGAGCCGAAAACCCAGTCCAAATCTGAGTTTGTAACAAGGATTACGTATCGATACAGTCAATCCGTTGTTGTAACAGTCCAGAGCCAACTCATTTAGCTCTGCCGATTTAAATGTTTCAAATAAAATGTTAGCCCATCGTACTCCTGTTGGTTGGTGATAGCTCAAGACAACGTTCATGCTCCAGGCATAGCGGTGTCTGTCCAACTACTTTCCCACAAATAACTACAATACAACCTGGAAATTGAACTCTGAACGTTTCTGCAAGACTCTTTATTTCACTCCTTGTATAGTTTCCATTTCGAGTTTTACTGTGCCGAGATTGTATACATTGTTTGCTAGTATCTTCAGGAATCTAGCTCCGCTAGATATATTTGCAATATTCTGGCAGTGCTACTTCCCTGAAATTCGCTTAGGCCCCTTAAAACTATCTTCGTAATGGGTGAATTCGGTCTTTTGAGTATGTCAGTCACCAGTCAATTCAGCTGTTTTAAATAGTTTCCAAGGGTTGATTTTCTATGATTTAACATCTATACTTTTACCTCCAAGGTTCAAATTCCTAATTTTTAACACTTCATTTTTGGACCTTTGCCCTATTTTGACTGCCATCCGGCCCACTGTGCAGCATTGGGAAAGCTCAGCATGTTCTACTAATCTTTGTAACAAAATGCGATGAAACAACCTTAATCAGATAGTTAAAATAACTTGCGTTACCTTGATTACGAAGTTAGGTAGATCAGAACCTAAAGGAGAATTCTCTCTGATGAGATGGTCCAAGTAAGGGGCATACAATGTTTACTAAATATGTCTCAAGTAATCATAAAACACATAGCTTGGCTTGTTACCTCTAAAATTTAATTTGTGTAGGAAAAGGTGTTTTCCGTGGGTAAGCCTAGAATGCAGAGTTTTTACCGCGCCATTTTGAAGGTTACAGCTCGAGTCGTAATTATGAGGAAAACGCGACTATAAGTTATGAAAACAAAAAGCAAATGCTATGCCATGAGTCATTTTATTTACATCGCGAACAGAGCTGCGTTACACTGTAATAATATGGAATTTCGCAACAAATTACAGTGTTCCTAGGTGCGCTGTACTCCATGACGCAAGTAACAAAACCTGTAGTTAGCAATAATACTTGCTATTAACAACTAAATTACAAAACATGGCACACCGTTCATTTTGGAGCGGTTCGTCAGGAAAATGAATTTTACACGCCATGCAGTGAAGCTTTGCATTTAATGGTAATTTAGGTCTGAAAACAGCAGTTGTTAAAAACTCGTTCAGCTTTCAACTTTAGATCCTTATTTAATTACCTAAAATGGTTCTTTCCAGACACGAGGGAAAACCATTTCACTGTGCTTTTTTTTTTTAACCATTCTTGTGTTATCTGGTGTAAAACTGTACTAGTTTGATTCTATATTTTAAATAACTGTAAATACATATACATTTGGAGATCCCATAAAGTTACGTAGAGAAGTCCGTGCAAATATATGGAGTTTTATTGATTCCTTTAAATCCAATTTTTCTGTTTCTATTTGTCCGCCCGCCTGCCCATCTGTCTGTCCGTCCGTCCGTCCATCTGTCTGTCTGTCTGTCCGTCCGTCCGTCCGTCCGTCCATCTGCCTGCCTGTCTGTCTGTCTGTCTGTCTGTCTGCCTGCCTGCCTGCCTGTCTGTCTGTCTGTCTGTCTGTCTGTCTGTCTGTCTGTCTGTCTGTCCGTCTGTCCGTCCGTCCGTCCGTCCGTCTGTCTGCCTGCCTGCCTGCCTGCCTACCTGTCTGTCTGTCTGTCTGTCTCTCCCTCTCCACCTGTTTCTTTCACAATTGCTTACCCTCTATTCAATACACGCACATACGAACACTTTGTCTCAAGGTAGGACTCAAACCAGCGTTCTCCTATGCCCTGAAACTCCAAAAGGAAATGCTTTAGTGAACTTGATCCGTCAGTATTCAGATCTGTTGTCTCTTTTCTGTTCCTATGAATAATATCTAAAGCCCGTTCTTACTGCATAGGGCCCCATGGACGGTGGATAAATGATAACTGGGTACCTCGCGGCATTTATTAGTTATGAGGACTGTGGAAAACTGAAAAACGCCTGACCGCAAACGTTCATTCCCTTGTTCGTGTTTAAACGGCCTCCGCCACTAATGGTGGTGTTCATCTCTCTGAACAACTTACTTAACTCAAGTTGCTCAAGCAGCGCATATATCACATTTCATTTTAAACGATATTAGGATTGAATTTTGAAACATCTACCGTTTTAACCTGATGATTTAATAGTTAGAGTTCTTAATATTAAATAAAGTACAAATTCTGAATTTAATTGAACAAGAAATTGCTGGGTTAAAAATTCCGAGCTTATCTATATGGAACAATCCCTTTTAATATCATCTACGTTTTCAGATGCACGTTTCAAATGCATGACATTTTTGTCAAACTTTGTATGACATTTCTTGTCCTGCTGAGAACTTATTTATAACAAGAAATTCGAGGCATATGCCCCAGAACTTTGGTATGAACGTTGATTTAAATTTCGTTTGCTAGAAGCTTCTATTATTACAGTAATATGTAAGGCCCAAAAGTTGATGTTGAGTGAGATATTACAAAGCTCCAAGAAAATGTAACAAATAAATTTGTTTTAAAAATTACTCAAACAGTTTGTTACTAGTGGTGGTCACGAGAGATAATGAAAATGATAGCAGTTCAAGTGAAGAAGACGGGGCAGAAATGCCGGGAATAGAAAAAATATAAGCAAATTAAGTGTTAACATTTATAGAGATTGTTGGCGTAATAAATGTGACTGAAATCTCTAAAAGTGAGATAATAAAATTTGCTTTGTAGTTACTGTGGTTCTTCAATGTAGAAACATGAGAGCAACGTACACAACATCTGACTGTCGTTACTGCTTTTCTGTGCTGGTGAGTAAGTGAGTCGCTTTTAAAATTTTCATTCCTCAAAAACTAACGCGCAACTTCTACGAAGTTTTGAATAACATATGCATCGTTACTATCAAATTTGTTGTTGAAACCAAAGCTAAGCTTTAATACATCCTTTTCCATGAAGGTGATCTGACGCAAAATTAGGTGATAGACTATATCGTGCTTACGAATTCCCTATTTGTTTTTCATCTGGCAGTGACTCCCATTATGGGTCATAAATAAACACTACGGATCTCCTCACATATATAAAATCGAACAAAAATGAATGGTGACAGTTCAATCAATGTTCGGATGGGTGTTGCCGCATTAATCTTTATTTGATTTGCCGAAATACCCCTTTAGATCTAGTCTTCAAACCTCCTCACGTTTCAGATTGGATATTGCCAGGAACCTATTAGAATTGCTTTTTCTCCTGAGGAGTGCTGTTGTATAAGGCGTGGAAGTAACCTTGGGTTTGCCAAGAACCTCATGAAACGCAGTAACACAAGCAGAATTAGGGAAGAGTGGGTGAAAAAGGCTAAATGGTAGAAAGTGCAGCCAGCTGTTAGTCAGAATAAAGCTATTAGGTGAAAACTATACACTAAAACACTGGAAGGCTATGCAGGTCAAATTGGAGAAAAACATGGATCCACAAGATATATTTAAAGAAATAACAATTGGGGAACATGGGAAGAAAGAAATAACAAAACTAAGGGCTTCTGCAAAGAAATTAGAATAAATGTAGAGGACATTGAAAAGCAAGAAATTATGTATAATCAGTTTCAAGGAGAAAGGGACATTATTAGAGTGTAGATTTTTAAAAATGGAATAGGAAAGGCAAAAATACATGTGCATGCAACAATGGGTTTGCATGGAGAGGACAGGTGGGTAAAATGGATTTGGGTGGCTCAAAATGGAGATCAAGTGGTGAGAGATGTTCCAACTGTAATACGTTGCATTATAATTGGCATTTTATTCTCTTAATGCCAAAGAAATGGAAAACTTCTTCAAAAGAGCTACAGTTTTGAAAGATCTTTAATTTAAGATCGAAGGAATATGTGGAGAAATCAAGGTAAAGTTTAGAACAAGTATGGTTAAAATGGTTAAAGGAAATGAGAAGCAAAGTGGAGAAAATACGGAAAAGTGGTAAAGAGATACAAAAGCAAATAGTGACTGCAACAAACTTCTTCATTTTATTTACAACATAATGTTAAGTATAAGGGGAAAGGATGAAAATAAGCAAGTCCAATAGGGAATAACGCATTGTGCAAATTGTATGTAAACTTTAAAGTCAATAAACCATTAATTCATATAAGGAGTGATTTGCTCAACTTGACCAAATCTACAGGCCGTGGACGTACTGATACTTCCCAATTTGAATCATGCTCTCCACAGTCGTATCAGAAGCTATACTTGTTTTCCAAGCACGAGGAACAAAGTAGTTGTTATTCTCCACTTTCAGGTGAACCTGACCTGCAGACCTTGTGAGTTTTTGGTTTGGTTTCGCAATAACAAGTAAATATTACATTATTTAAGTGTCGTAACCTCACCTTGAGGGTCAGTTCCGCATTACGCTAACGGCCAGCAACCTACATATTGCGGTCAGGTTCAACAAGGACAGCTCCAGTGAGCAGCAGTTGTTTCTTCCATTTCACTTTCATTAACAATAGCAATACTTGAACAAGGAGGAAGATACAGGGAATTTGAAATAATGATTACGAATTACAAATAACGTTTCTCCTACAAAACTACATATTCAGCTATATTCACTTTTTACCGAGCGGGATGGCTTAGGTGGTAACTTAGTCTGTGGCCCGCATTCGGGTGGTCGCGGGTTCAATTCCCGTGGCCGCGCACTCTGACATGGGTTTCCTTCCGTGGTTTCCCCATGTCACTTAGGCGAATGCCGGGGTGCATTATTTCATACCACGGTTTACTTTCCATCATTTTTCTTCATTCCATTTCCTTGTTATCTTTCAGGTGTACTTTCAGGCGTGGGGTTTTGACAGTGCCGGACAGATGGCGTGATTGATTGCGCATGATAACTGTTGTTCTCGGCGCTAGGTGGCGTTTGGCCGGACCTTGTCCTCGGTCGGGATAGGGGGGGGGGGGGGGAGGGGGCGCTCAGTGCGACACCGGATCCGCCGTGTGATGGCTGCTTGGCGGGGCCTAGCGCCATGTTGAAGATATTTCAGCACTTGTTAGGGAGTCCGCGCGACTCTGTGACGACCTGTGTGGCACCTTCGGTTCTCTCATTTCATTTGTGCCTCCTGGGAGCTGGTAGCCACAATAGATCTGTGTAGATCGAAGTGAGCGAGGTGTCCCCCTCCGTCTCTGTACCCTTTACATTCACTTCTTAATGATTAATACAATATATGCAACCCCATGTTTGTTTATTAATGCATGTGCTGTTAAATGCTATCGAGAAGGATGGCCCATGCCAGGAGTTTTTCGTGGTTTCCAACTTGTCACTTAGGAAATGCATTCTCCCACCATGACTTTCCTGTTTTCATTACGTGCTTATCATCCATAACAGAGTTAAAAGGCCAGGCGAGGTGTGCGGCGGGTTGCGGCTGGGAGGTGGTTTGTGCTTTGTAAAGTTTCTATGCTGGCATCGCTGCGCCTAAGTAGAAGCAACTGAAGGTGGGGGGCGCTGGGTCGGAGGCGGTAGCATCTGAAGCGCTCTATCTAGAATTATTAGGGACCCCATCCATACTTGAGCTGTTCCCGTCATCCGGATCTGGTCACCCTTTCGCTCTGTCCCCTCATGTTAGAAGCACAAAAGGGCCTAAGGGCATATATGTGGTGCTCTGCCTCGTTGTATGTATCTATACCATTCTACTAAATGCTAATAAGTTAATTACATCTTATTTTCAAATGTCGGCCAGTATACCTTGAGGCGAAGCTCTAGGAAGGATCTAATTAGCATACACTTTAAGGGTATAAGGTAATAATTGAGGAGGGCTTCAGCATCACTACGGAAAGATCTAGACATACTGCGCTTATTCAATCTCCGAGAGGAAGGGATGTGGTGAGGGAGATCTGGCATCGGTCAGATCTCGTGGCGGCAGATTCAGAGCAGAATTATGTATCCTGACAAAGCGCCCTTCCACTACTTCCCCTGTTCACAAAGACGGGAGCAAGTCGAAGGTATCTTTGCCAGTTTACTCCTCAAAGCACATCTACAACACTGCTGCTCTTCATCGTTCATCATCACCGACACTGAAAGATGAAATGAGGGAATGAGCTATAAGAAAATTCGTGGTGCGTAAGAATCCTATACAAAATCCATCATTTGGTAGTTTCAATCTAGCCCTCAGGAATGCCTTTCTCAAATGCTGCCGCCTAAGAAAACTCACTCAAGTTCAAACCATCATACTATGCTATACAATTAAGAATACCTCTGAAATCTAAAGACACTAAAGTCCTAATTTCTAAACGAATGTGCTTCCTCCTCATCTTTCAGGTGTGATTCTAGGCTGTGTGGTGTGTGGTGGTGCAGAACAGAGGAAGCGTATAATTGCTCTAAAATAGGGTAGGTACTCCCCGAGGACACTAGAGGGATGCTCGCTAACAGATGTGATTCACCGCGCTCTCTGACCAATTCCAGTACTGGGTCGGTTCTTCGAACCAGGAAATATAACGGGACTTCCGCGCGTCTCTGTTGCCCGTCGGTCTGCGGCGCTTAGCTTCCTGTGGTTCCTAAATTTTATCCCTCCCTCCTGGTGCTGTCAGCAGCAATAGATCTCTATAGGCCGCATTTTGCGAATTATGCCCACCCGTTGTATACTCTATACTCTAGTGTAATTTGTGCGACCGTTTGGTCTAGTGCTTTCACAACAAATATCTGAATTATATAAACAGAAAAATGACGCTATGTAACAGTCAAATACCCATCTTATGTTAATCGAACTTAAATCTGAACTACACTATGTGAAATTGAGTGACAAAGGGATAAGCACAATTTTCCTCTCTGGTGTTCAATCAATTCAATACTCCGTTTTGGAAACGTAAAATAAACGAAGGTATATCTTGTATAATGTCTCAGAAACCTTTGCTTCGAAGGAGTAAATTCCATTTGAACCAAGGTTTTTCTTGGAACCAACTTGAAGCTGTAATAATTCATTTGAATAACTACCACATTTAGCTGGGTGAGAATGTCTCAAGAGATTTGGTGCGCGAAAAATTAAAAGGAAATGAAATTTACATACTCTGAAAGAGTATAGTGGCAACACTGTTTTATCTCCACTCAGGGATTTTTATATGAGCTGCGGTTGGCAACACATGTAAAGGGTTAGTGGAGCTATACAGCTCGGGTTGGGGCGTTAGCGTAGGTGCAGAAGTGATAGGAGTGGTGCGTGTTGAATGTAAGTCGTCAGGTCACACCGCCCTAAAGGAGATGTTTACCAAGTTCGAAATGGGTGATATCGATGTGACCCGTGGAAAAAACGCAAGAGAGTGTCACTCTAGGCTACCTGAAGCATGCGGTAAATGAGGTTATGCAGTATTGAACTGTGGGACGTTGGGTTGCAGCTTTTCGTGCAGGACGTGATAGTGTGCATCAGGAACTAGGTGGAGGTCGACGTGGGGTCGAAAACAGCGTAATTGAATTGATTCAATCTTTGCTGATGTGGACACCATCTGGAACATCGTGTTCGTCCAGCACTGTGCAGGAAACGACCCAACTTCCTAGACAGGGATCCACCCATTGTTTTGCAGGACAACGCCCCTTGTCACAACGCAGTAACTATGCGGAACCTATTTGCTAGATGGGGGTGGAAGGTTCTAGAGCACCCTACCTATTCACTAGACATGTACCCGTTCAACTTTCATCTGTCCCGTAAGATGAAAGAGCCACTGAGAGGGATACGTTTCCGCAGCATAGAGGCCATACTTCGAGCTATAGAGCGTTCTCTTGCAGACATCAACAAATAGGGCACCGCTGCTGGTATCTTGCAACTTCCCTTCAACGGATGCAACATGTGGTAGGGGATTACTTGACGGCACGTAGAAGTATCGTGGTTGTACAATAAGTAACTCACACAAGATTTATATGTTATCACTTATTTCTCTCCAGCACTCATACTTCCGTATCCCATTTCACATTCATCCACAAAGAAAACTTTGCAACCACTAATCAGGTAAAATATATGGCCGTGAGTAGCCGAAAAGTCAGTTTGATGTCGCCCATGTGTCGAGATATTGCACACACAATTACACACAGTGGCCGAGGAGTTCATCTTGCATTCTGTGATATCCACACAAGTTCTGGGTTTGCTCATGTATGCGCACTTGTATGCATTATTAAAATATTGAACGATGATTCTATATGCAATTTTAAATAAGTTTTTGGAATTAATTAACTATTTTCAGTAAATTTTGTAATGTTATCTTTGCTATATAACAAGTGACACCAGTTGCTGCTAAACACACATTATGTTTCACTTACACGGTTAGTGTAGACCAAACAATACATTTGAGACACAAGTGAACAAAGCACAACTGATCCGTCAAGTCCAATCCCAATTGAACTGTTAGTCATACCTCTAAACTGAACCCTGCATTGCACTCAACTGAACTCTCATTGTCAAGAGTCTGCCGAAAAGCTGTCCATTTCACTGTCAATATACATATATTGGTATTTCTGTCTTTATTTGTTTCTTTACATACTTAATTTGTCTATTCTGTTCTTCCTGGCTTCACTCCATCCTTAAATTCTGTATGCTTCTCATTGAGGAATTCCCTGTCGCTGTTTCGCTTCCTACCTGTCCATTCCAAATTTACTTTTATAATTTCGGATGTCATGCTTTTCAGTTCACTCAATAATTGTTGAAGTAACCCTTCCATTCCAACTCGTCCAGGGAGCACTGGTCAGTTTCTTATATAGGCCCAGAGTATCAAGGGAACGTTTTAGGAAAGAAACAATTTCGGAATTGCCGAAACGAATCTTCTGGAGCAGGGAGACGCACACTGTGGCTATTGTTCTGTGCTGCTATTGTTATCCGGGAGAAAGACTTCAAAACAGGTAGCCGGGCCGCTATGCACTAATGCTCACGGAACCGTAAATAGCTTCACTCCATAATGACAGTATCTACATAGGTTTGTGGGCATTCGTTTCGCTACATGATAAATATTAATCAGAATCAATCATGGCTCAGGTGATAGCATCGTGGTCCGCATTAGGGAGTTCGTTCGATTCGTGGCCAAACTTCCTGACAAATGGATATTTTCAGGGGTTTCCCGGATTATTTGGTGAATGCTGGGAACGATAGTCACATTCCCCGAATTTCTTGTCCTTCCATTCTACCACCATTCTCATTTCTCTTCACTCTTCATCAGGTTGGTCCTTTCAGGGTTGACCTGTGTTGACAGGTGTCCCAGGTGCTGCATGGAGGGGAATTTGCCCTTTGTAAACTATCGTTCCCCGAGGTGCGTTCTCCGGTTTCAAGCCTAGTGTAGGGCCTATCCGACTCCTCTGGGTAAAGCTGCCGATTGAACCAGACGCCACCGTGGAGATCCAAGCTGCAAACTGGAGGGACGCTGCCCTCTGATGCATCAGGGTTCCTGGATCGGCCGCCCTTTGGCTCCTCTCATCTCAAACCTCCTTCCCGGGTGAGGGTACATGTGGGGGAACAGGTACAAAAGGCTGTATGACACAGGCGCCTAAGTCTCACCACATAATCTTAGCTTACCTTACATTAACCTCTCTGAGATTCATTAAATATAATTATAAGATATTTGGATATTTAGAATAAGAAAAAGCAGAATATCCGCGTAGAAGGAAACGTCGCAATAAAGCAAAACCTATTTCAGTTATGTTTGACAATTACCATGTGCACATTTCATAAGGGACAACCAGCACGTCCAAGAGACAAATGGTATCCAGCAATGACTTTGAGAACTTCCGGTACGATACTTCCTGCTGGATCCGCATTCGCTGCTAAAAAGTGTAAACGTCACGAACCTGGGCAAATAATCCTTGACAGATGCAACACACTGTTGTCCCTTTTACCTTGCTCCACATAACATAGAGCTGAGCTCAATAAACCTTAATTGTTACTTTCCAATTGTTACGTTCTATATACTTCTCAGCCTATAACTAAAAAAAAAATGTTTATTACTGAATTCTCCACTAAAAGCCCTTTTAAATCCATTTCTTTTTCTTATGGCTTATACAATCACCGACTTCTAAATTTTGATTCTCAGCTTAAACATATCTACAAACTTAACTAAGTTCTGAGAGATTTGGATATAAGTTGAAATTTAACGCGCTTCTAGCTTTGAAAACGGTGGTGTCTTGTCAGTATAAGCTTAAATCGTGGTGAAAACTCCGCTAAAATTATTTGGTGAGCAGTGGAATAGAATGTACATTTTGGTAATTCGATTTATTTTTATAAGAATGCGCATTTCTTAATTTACGCACACTAATGATTTGCAATAAGGGGAAGGAAAATGGAGGCCCAACGGGAGCAAAATGTCTAGCATTAATCCATAAATAGTTCTTTTCGTACCCAATCATATTAAAAAAAAAGCTGTTCAAAATGCAGTAAGCATATATCAACTTGCAATTCTTCTCTAACGAATTTGTGAGCTATACGGTACATTTAACGCTATCATCTGTTGAATTTTTAAAAACATAAAAATTTAAGAGCAACTATAGAAATCTGGTATTTGTTTTTACTATCTAAGCCAGAAATCTCAGATTTTATACAAAATTGTTGTTTACTTGAAAGAACGAATTTGATTGCTACTACCTACCATTGTTTTATTTCATTTTATTTTGCTTCAGAAGTGAACCCTCCTATATTTTACCAAGTGAAATAGTTACGACTGTACCGTAGAAGTTACAACGGTTTGAAATACCACATATTGTGTTTATATCATAATTTAACTCGTGTTAAAGGAAGATATTCCAACATTGTAGGGTATTTACTTAAAGTACCGGCTACTCCAGGAGGTGTGGATGAAGTGAGGGAACCACAGAGTGGCACATGGTCGCAGCTAAACATGCCACATAGACGCGCGGTAGTCCCTAACAAGTGCAGAGACCTCTTAATTCCGGCGCTAGACCCCGCCGAGCAGCCACCATACACCGCGGGTGCAGTTTCGTACCGGTATCCCCCCTGACGGAGGACGGCATCTGCCCAGACGCCACCTAGCACCAGAACAGCTGTTACAATGCGCAAGCATACGCGCCATCTGTCCGGTACCGTCAACACCATTTGCCTGAAAGATTATAAGGAAATAGAATGAAGGGAAATGATAGAAAGGAAACCGTGGTAAAAAAGAATGCACCCCAGTGTTCGCCTAAGTGACATTAAGGAAACCACGGAAAAACCCATATCTGAGGGCGCAGCCACGGGGTTAGAACCCGCGACCTCCCGCATACGGGCCACAGGCGTTACCGCCTGAACCATTCCGCTCGGTTTGTACACAGTAAGTACTGATAAAATCATAGTACAACGTACTAACAATGGCGTTTACAGCTTTTTATAAAGTGAGTATTGAGCATTAAGAAATAATGGTATCATCGCACCACTACTGTTAACCGATGACCCTTCTCTGCTTTTCAGATTTGAAGTCAAGCTTGTTGTTGCACCAATCACCCTTTTCTGCTTGTTAAATTGAAGTCAAGCGAGCTGTTTGATACACCAATCAACCTTTTCTGCTTATCAGATAGAAGTCAAGCCAACTGTTTGATACACCAATCAACCTTTTCTGCTTATCAGATAGAAGTCAAGCCAACTGTTTGATACACCAATCACCCTTTTCTGCTTATCAGATTGAAGTCAAGTCAGCTGTTTGATACACCAATCACCCTTTTCTGCTTATCAGATTGAAGTCAAGTCAGCTGTTTGATACACCAATCGCCCTTTTCTGCTTATCAGATTGAAGTCAAGCCAACTGTTTGATACACCAATCACCCTTTTCTGCTTCTCAGATTGAAGTCAAGTCAGCTGTTTGATACACCAATCACCCTTTTCTGCTTCTCAGATTGAAGTCAAGTCAGCTGTTTGATACACCAATCACCCTTTTCTGCTTATCAGATTGAAGTCAAGTCAGCTGTTTGATACACCAATCACCCTTTTCTGCTTATCAGATTGAAGTCAAGCCAACTGTTTGATACACCAATCACTCTTTTCTGATTATCAGATTGAAGTCAAGCCAACTGTTTGATACACCAATCACCCTTTTCTGCTTCTCAGATTGAAGTCAAGCCAACTGTTTGATACACCAATCACCCTTTTCTGCTTATCAGATAGAAGTCAAGCCAGCTGTTTGATACACCAATCACCCTTTTCTGCTTCTCAGATTGAAGTCAAGCCAACTGTTTGATACACCAATCACCCTTTTCTGCTTATCAGATAGAAGTCAAGTCAGCTGTTTGATACACCAATCACCCTTTTCTGCTTATCAGATTGAAGTCAAGCCAACTGTTTGATACACCAATCACCCTTTTCTGCTTATCAGATTGAAGTCAAGCCAACTGTTTGATACACCAATCACCCTTTTCTGCTTCTCAGATTGAAGCCAAGCCAGCTGTTTGATACACCAATCACCCTTTTCTGCTTCTCAGATTGAAGTCAAGCCAACTGTTTGATACACCAATCACCCTTTTCTGCTTTTCAGATTGAAGCCAAGCCAGCTGTTTGATACACCAGTCATCGTTTTCTGCTTATCAGATAGAAGCCAAGCCAGCTGTTTGATACACCAATCACCCTTTTCTTCTTATCAGAGTTGAAGTCAAGCCTGTTTGATACACCAGTCGCCCTTTGCTGCTTATCAGATTGAAGTCAAGCCTATTGTTTGATAGACGATCACCCTTTTCTGTTCATCATAATTGAAGTCAAGCCAGCTGTTTGGTACACCAATCACCCTTTTCTATTCATCACAATTGAAGTCAAGCCAGCTGTTTGGTACACAAATCACCCTTTTTGTTCATCATAATTGAAGTCAAGCCTGCTGTTTGGTACATAGGTCACCCTTTCCTGCTAAAAAGCTTGAAATGAAGCCCGTTGTTTGATACACCGATCACCCTTGTTAGATACACTCTTCATTCTTTTCTCCTTGTCAGGTTTTCGGACAAGTCTGTTGTGGAAACCCAATCACCCTCTTCTGCTTATCAGATTTGAAGTCAAGCCTGTTGTTTGATACACCATTTACCTTTGTTTGATATACTATTACCCGTGATTTGAAGATATCCTGTTTTTGATACACCAATTACACTTCTGTGCATATACATTTTAAGTAAAGTCCGCTGTTTGATACATCCATATTTCCTCAATTAACTGCACCCTCGCATATTTAATTTTCGTAAACTTGTCTTTGTTCAAACGTATGCTTAGATACTTAAATTGACTGAGTCGCTTTGCTTGGCAATCCGTTGGATAGCAGGCGATTTATTTGCCATGCAAGATAACAGTGGCGATTCTGTAGAGTAAGGTTATGGATCTGCAACTTGCTTCCTTGTTACGTAACGCATTTACTTTATCGCCTGTGACAGCTAGCAACACTGATCCACATATCTATTGACTTTGATAATATTTAAACAACCGAGGTCACTGACACTGCACACAAACATGTGGTTATAGGTCTCGTGACTGCCTATTGATTTAACCTTGATCAATATATTGAGAAACGATGCACAGTATCACATACAGAGAGTGAGTGAGTAGTGGGGTTTACGGGCCCGTCGACAACTAGGTCATTAGGGCCCAAGTATCACATACAGAGATAAACTGTCAAACATTCAGTAGGTGGTAATGAGTAGTTAAAACAGCTGTGATAATATTGCTGTAATAATGTCGATGTAGTGAAACAAGCGAACACAGTTTAATGTTGACATTTCCTGGCAAATGAAGAATAAAGAGTCATCTAATGTGAAGAAATTTTCTCTAATTTATTCCAATACTACATGGTGACGCTGCTGCTGTCAATCCCGGCACTACTACAGCTCCAATGAAGATTCAGTAACACAATAGAAAGTGGGCTTCTGATAAGAAGTGGTCACCATTTGCATTTGTGGATGGTTGAAACTGGTGTATCTAGTTTTAGAAAGTCCTTAACTGCACGTCGGTGGCATTTGCTTTCGAAATATTTCCGGTTATCTTTCTGTAATAATTTCCTTTACGCTAAAGTAAATGGGTTTTGTCAGACCAGGCTAGGTAGTGGCCAACATTCCTTTTAAATGATACACTCCTAGAAGGATAACTCAATTATGACTTATGACAAGTGGGTGACACAACTGTGCTCGTCAAACCACAATCAGACTGGGATAATATATCACAGGGTGAATTTCACATTAGATGGTAGATGTACAGATAAGAAATGTTGCACTGGAAAGTAAATATATTAGCCACTTTTAGGTTTTAGTACATTTTCACGAATTTACTTTATTCAAAATTATTTCTCACCGTATGCTCATGTGTACGAGATATGTATATGCCTATATTACAGTGATCCAGGACAACATGAAATTGTTAGTGGTTAGGCATATTGCATAAGAGCCAGTCCACACCTGAGTGTAATTATTCACAAAGAAATACGAGTATTTTCAAACAAATATGCTTAGTGCTTGTGAACAGGCAAACAATTACCCAATGTTTGTAAACTAGGTATTTGCGTAACCTCACATTTTCATGAATGCTGAAAGAGTACCTATCCACACCCAGTGACGGTATTGCCCACTATCCCATATATCTCGGGAAATCCAGTATTTCAACATTTATTTTGACCCAAATACCGAGTCTCTATTGCGTTGCATTTAAAACATTATCTTAGTTATGCATTGTTTCGCTTTTTCGTTTTCTCTACTATGTATAGTAAGTAGGGGAAGTATTGTATTCGACCCAAAAATTCGATGTAGATATTTCAACGGAAATATGTTTTGAGGCCCCCCGAAACCAAAAATATCATTTTTGAAATATGTCTGCGTCTGTGTGTATGTATGTGTGTGTTTGTGTGTGTGTGTTTGTGTGTGTGTGTGTGTGTGTGTGTGTGTGTGTGTGTGTGTGTGTGTGTGTGTGTATGCCTGTGAACAGCGTAATTCAAAAACGAAGAGTCGGTTAAAAACCAAAATTGGTATTTGAGTTCTTTTAAAGATGCGGTACAAAGATTTTTAAGAAAATTCCTACACCCTACAGTACCTTTAACACGCAAAGTTTTCAGAAATTTTGATTTTCTCAAACAATGGCTCTATTTGGATTAAAATGTTACATGTTTGAGATATATTTATTGAAAATGAAATGTATATTTTGAATTTTCTGGTTATAGGCCATGTAGTTCTGCTTACTGTTGATGACTTTTGCCTAACTGGTAAACTGTAAGAGACAGACCAAACTTACGGTTCAAACATGTAAATCCCGTTAAAACACACAATTTATTCTGGAGTGAATTTTTTGTGGAGTGAGCCATTTCCGAGGTACTTCTTGTTATTTGTGTGATTTTTCAATGCCTATCTTTTCTCAAATGGAAGGCCATTATTCACCTATCTATCTCTTGATCGAGCAAACAGAACGAATTTTAAAGCCTTCATACCTATAGCTACCACCTTTAAATGATTTGCTGTCAGTCAAAGCCTACTATATTTCCATATTCTTCTTGCACCTACCAGAAAATTAGCAATAAGATTCTTTCTCTAAATGTTTATTTCGACTAATATGAAGAAGATAGATGAATAAGAGTTTGTAGGAATAGTTAGTACAAGAGTAGAGAACGTCATGAGATATTTTTTGGGATATGTTGGATTTTGAGTAGGTTAGCATGTTTGAAGAACATGTGTCTAAATGGAGAAAACTATGAAATTTTACTGGAGTTTGGTTGTATTTTAATGAAACCAATATTTCGGACTTGAAGTAGAGTCAGTAGTCTTGGATGTCCCACGCTTAAAGACCAGAGCTTCAATATAAACAACTTCAAAACCGCCCTGTCTACAGTGTCAGATGCTATACCTCGGGAAAAAAAGAATCCGTGCGTAAACAAATATTTATGTTAGTGGGTTTTGTGCTTAATGTGCCAATATCAAATGCAGAAGTAGAACGCTTCATTAGAGAATAAAGGCTCACTCGCTAACTCCGCCAGACTCACTTGATTCACGAGAGTGCTTGCTTGTATAGTCCAAGGACTTTTCCATACAGTTTCAGAACGTTTGAGATGGAGAAACATCCATTAGATTCTAGTGACTGTGCTTATTGTGTTGATAGTGGGTGAACGCGCTGCTTATCCGTTAATACTTCCGCTCAGCGCCGTCCGATAACCTTGGTCATAGCCGCTACGTCACAATATGCTCTCGGCATAAATGAAAACGGCGAGAAGTTCAGAATGAACCTAAATGGAGGTAGGAGGGGGGGGGGGGGGGGAGAAAATTACGGTTTTTTTTTTATTTTTTTTATGTATTTTTCTATCGTGGGTTTTTTTTATTTTTTTATTTTACTTAGAAGCTTCGTTTTTTTATTTGTTTTTTTATGTTTTTTTTTAGTTTTTTATTTTATATATATTTTTTTATTTTTTTTAATATATATATATATTATTTTGATTATAGTTGCATTGTCGTATTTAAAGTGCAAGGCGTGTTATGTACGGCTGCATTGATTTGCTAAGACCAGAAGTTATCAGTTGCCAGCGTGCCTGTCTCAGAAAACTGACCCAATCCTTCCTCTGCGCCACTGGGCCATTATTATGTTTAAGGATCCAGTACAATGTTCCCATTACCAGCCAAACTACACAGCGTTGGAGTGCAGTATTCTGAAAATGAAATTCCAAACGCTGGAGCTTCTCAAGGCATGGTGGTGCTTGCGGTGGGCACCATTTGGCGATGTAAGTCCGGAGCTCTACCCAGATAACTTCAACCTGCTTACAGGAAGCAATCCGGTGGTCCAGTGTGTCTACGGTGGCACAAGATGGACATTGGTTTGACTGTGCCCTTCCATGTCACCAGAGTTTATCCGCTGTCGGTATAGTCTCATTTAATACTTCATAGGTGGTTTCCTGCCAATCACTGGGCACATGTTTGCAAAATAAATTCTGCCAGATCACTTTCCACACCCTGGTATATTTCTCTGCCACTCTGGGAACCAGATGAACTGTCATGAGCATACGGTAGTGGTTCCGGGTGCATTCGAAGGCCGTAATGTCATCGTTGTTGTCCAGAATTCGTTTTAGGTGAAGGACAGTGGGTTTAAATCCGTTGAGTGCCACCTGAGGGTTATGCAGCTGTTCCTTCCAGAAATTTTGGTCAATTGATGAGCCAGATCCGCGCAATGATTGTGTGGCGGTTTTCCCCAATAAGGCCATGCATTTCTTGGCAATGTCCACTAAGCCGCAACCACCTTTGGACGGAGGCAAACGTAGTTGAGGCCGGCTCACCTTATATGCTTTTCCAGTCCACAAAAAGTAACCAAGGAGTTGTGCCAGTTTCTGTGCGTCACGTTTTGAAATCGGCAGAATCTGTGCCACATACCAAATTTTGCTTAGACCATAAGTATGCAGGTACCAGATGCGTTGTAGCAAATTCAGGTTCCGGATCCTCTCCATGGATAAGGAATGGCGTAAACTATTAATTTTTTCCCTCCAGTTAACTGCAATAATATCTTCTATATTTGCCATAAAGCATATACCAAGTATCCTTGTAGTAGTGACACATTGCATCCCCAAGGTCTGTGGCGGTTCCAGCCAATTTCCTAATATTAGGATCTCCGATTTCTCAGCATTTAACACTGCACCGGACATCGTTGTGTACTGCTCCAATTCCTGTTGCGTGGTCGTCATATCTTCATTATCTGCAGCCACCACAGTCACATCATCAGCATAGGCTGTAAGTGTCAACCGTTCATTGTGTACACTGACTCCTCGCATGGTTTGTTGCAACCTCTGGAGTAAAGGATTCAATGCCAATGAGAACAACCCCATTGATAGCGGGCAGCCTTGACGTACTGATCGTTGTATTCGTACCGGCCTGGAAAACCATCCGTTCCATAAGACTCGAGACTGTGCCGTGCCGTAGAGTCCCTGAATAAGATTGATTACCGGCACTGGAAATTTCGCAGCCGTTAAGCAGTACCACAGATACGAATGGCGCACTCTATCAAAAGCCTGTTGAAAGTCGAGATTGATCAAAGCCACCGCTTTATTTTCTCTGCGTAGATGGATCAACGTGTCACGCAGTTCCGCCAATGTGACAATAATGTTCTTTTTCGATATTGCCGCTTGGTTACAATGCATGATTTCTGCATATGCACCTTTTAATCGGTTAGCCAGAACTTTCGCAAATAACTTATAATCGGCGTTTAGCAGCGTTATTGGACGATAGTCCTTCATGGTGGCGGTTTTCTGTTTCTTCGGCACCAGGGTGATAACACCATCCGCGAAGGTTGCGGGAAACACTGCTGCCTCCCACAGTTCCGCATACACTTCTATCACTTCGTTCTTGATTATTGGCCAGAACTTTCTATAGAATTCATAGGTGAGCCCATCAGGACCTGGTGATGTGTGTCGACTGGCTTGTTGAATGGCGACCAACACCTCCCGCTCCGTGATAGGGCTGGTAAGTATTTTTGCGGATTCCTGGGTGATGCCGTTGTCAAAAAGTTCATGTTCCACACGCCTATAAGGGGTGTCTGCTTCTAACGCTTCTTGAAATAAAGCCTGAAAATGATCCGCTATAAGCTGGAGCTGGGCTCGCGTTCCAACATGGGCAGTTCCAGTGTGCGCGTCCCGTATTGTCTGAGGATATCTTCCATGTCCCTTCTGCCTGTGGCCTCACAATACCCATGGATTTAAATAGGGAACGAATCGCTGGTTTTGCCGTGTTCACCCACCAAAGACTCTTCCGAGTTGAACTTCTAAAGGCCGACTGTAACTGAAGCCATTTGATTTGAAATTGTTCCCGAATGTCTGTGTCCTCCAGCATAGAATTATTGAGTTTCCATTAGCCACGGCCGGCCGTCTCATGCCTTATTTCATTTATTTGCAATTGACATAGCACTGCATGATGGTCGCTAAAAGCCACCGGAATGACCCAAATTCGATGGACATTTGGAACCATTCCGGGAGATAAATACTGTCGATCGATGCGTGAGGCAGAGGTGTTGCGGATAAAAGTGAATTCCACTTCATTCCCATGCTTGATATCCCATGCATCAAGCAGTTGCAACTGTGACACTAGGTGTTGTAGCAGGATGCTAAAATTCGTAGCACCTTTTTGATCCTTCGCCTGCAGCGTGCAATTGAAGTCGCCTGCTAGCAGAAGTTCCTTGCCTTGTAGGAAATGCAGGGTTACATTGGTTTGAAAGAAACGCTCTCTCTCGTGTCTATTCTGTGTCCCAGCTGGAGCATATATGTTAACCAGGACGGTCTCTTCCAAAGTAGCGGAGAGGACCCGGCCGTCGGGATCCATCTGAAAATTCTGCAGGGGAAGTCCCTTCCTATACACTATTGCCGTTCCTCTGCCGTTTAAACCTAGGTTAACTTTATAGTCGTAATTGTAAAGAGCATCCAAGTTTTAAGTATTTACTTCTTGGAGAAAGCATATGTCAATGTTGTTCACCTGGAGGAAACTATTAAGCAGTTTTTGGGTTACTAGATTTCTGCACCCATTCACATTCACTGTTGCCACCGTTCGTAGATAGATCATGATGAAAGCGACTGTCACAAAGATAGTGTAACTCGAGCGCCTACGTTCTTGGCCTCGTGCATTGCTACTAGTGTGCTACTGTTCAGTCTCTGGATGTCTAACTGGGGTTCTCTGTGCCGGAGGATTTCCCTTAATCCTTGGATCACATAAGGACACCTGGGGCTTCCGTGTCACCTGAAGTAGGATCGGATACTCCGCTTCTGTACCCCTCGCATCAGGTTGAGAGGGATGAGATCCATCAGCCATCTCTGCACGCCGATAAATTGCGACTGCTTCAGCTGACCTTGGTTGGTCCTCTTGGGATCTGTGTGGCCGTTCGATTACTTGCGGTCGAGTATCACTCGCAGATGGTCGCGCCGCTACGGTGGTGCCGGGGGTGTCCTCCCGGTAATGGGAGTCGGCTCCTATCTCCACCGCTGGGCACCTCACACTTTGTTGTAACTGTGCTGCTTCGCAATCACTCTGCGGATTGTTTCCCGCGTCCCTCCTTGCAGGTAGAACCTCACAGGTGTTCCTGTCACCTCCCTCCTCCAGGATACTGCTACCAATCAATGCTGAGGCAGGCTCTTGTGTCAGTACTCCAGCCGTATCTACTGTGTCTGTGGACGGGACTTGTAATTGACGTGCCTCCTCATGGGCTCCTTCCACAGCTTCCTCCAGCTCCATTTGGTTATTCCAGGATGGTTCTTCCTTATGGACTTTGCTTGTCTTCGCCCGCTTGGCCCGTTTCTTCTCGGTCGGGCGTTTCTCTTCTGCTGCAGCTGTCTCCGTCACAAGTGGACCCACCTCGGGTGGTATTATCTCCTCCGGATTGGCCAGATGTACTCGTTTACCAGTGGTATCTCGAACTATGGAGGCATACTCCCTTTGCGGTGCAGACCTTGCTGCTTCCTGTTGACTGTCATTCACCAGGGACGTTTGCCTGTTTTCATCCGTAGGATGCACTCCCTCACTCTGCGTGTCCACTGCCACCTTCGTCGGTTCTGTTTCGTTTCTCCGTCTAGTCGCCACTGGGCGTGTTGCGGTCGGACGGTGGGGGCAAAATTCCTTTAGATGTGCCGTGCTACTGCACACGTAGCAGGATCTGGGTTGGCCGGCGTAGGACACCGATAATCTGTAGCTGCCAATGATGATAAAACTAGGGATGTTCGTCTTCAGTTGCATCTTAACCGCTCGTACCCCATTAAACACCGGGACGCGATATTGTCGGCTCCATTGTTCCTTCCGGACGTCATATACCGTTCCGTAACGCTGCAACGCTGTTTTTAAGACCTCTGCCGGGAGCTCTGGGGGTACATCAAACACTCGGACATTGACAGCATTACCGGTCACGTGTTCGATAAGCACTTTAGTCATCTCACCATTCATGTATGTGAAAGGTGTTTCCGTCGAGAAGGTATTGAGGGTTTTCTCCAGCAAGAGTGCTGATATTAATTTAACATAAATTGCCCATTCACTTGCGATTAACTGTATTGTATCCACTTGTTCCGCATTTAACCGTAATGTATCTGCTATGAAATCATGCACTTCATATGCCGACGGTCGCGTTGCACTTAAAGCAAACTTGATCCGGAGGGTATTTTTTCTCGCGTACATTTCCATTTCTTTTCACTGTTAAATTTAGCTGATCTACTCACTTTAAATTCCTACACTTGGTGATAGTCAATATCACTCACAGTGTGGTATATGTCTTTCTTGCTCTCACTCACTATCACGCCACACACGCTGTAGACAAAACAACCGGTTCTCCTGGTACGTCCGCTCTGTCCAAGCACTCGGGCTCGACTGAACGGTTAGTGGAAAAAAATGAAGGAAGCTGAAGTTGCAAATTCAAGATGAATCCCAGACATTGAACAGTGAGTGTATATTTTAGTATACACAGCTAAACCAGAAGTAGAAAAATGGCACTGTGCAGATATTAGAGAAATGCAAAGGAGGAACAAGGAACAATATTCTCTGGGCACATTCGAAAATTTACCTTCTGTCAAGCGTGGCATTTTATAGCAAGGAAAGTTGGACGTTGCGATGATGTGGACAAAAGGATTAGGAGCCATTGCATTGTGGATTTGTAAAGTTATACATGTAAAATTGATAAAGAAAGTAACATGTGAAGCTATTTTGGAAATGAGGGCCTTGTGAAGAACAGTGGCGAAACACAACAGCAATTCCGAGGAACTGCTTTGGCCACTGAAAGTCGTGAAAATGCTCAGTAACAGTTTCACTGCAAAGAATGGTAGTTGGAGAAACGGGTCGGTGTAGCAACGATACCATATGATATACAATATTCAAATACATTTGGAGATGCAGAAGAAAACGAGAAAAGGAAAGCAAGGGTGTATTCTTAGTTAACAGTAAAGGATCTACATTTCAGCAAACAAGTATTATTGAGTGGTTAAATGACGATTTGATATCAGTTAATGATGTTGATAATAATTAATCATTAATAATAATAATAATAACAACAACAACAACAACAACAATAATAATAATAATAATAATAATAATAATAATAATAATAATAATAATAATAATAATAATAATAATAATAATAATAATAATAATAATAATAATAATAATAATAATAATAATGATAACAATAATAACAATAATAGCAATAATAACAATAATAATAATAATAATAATAATAATAATAATAATAATAATAATAATAATAATAATAATAATAATAATAATAATAATAATAATAATAATAATAATAATAATAATAATAATAATAATAATAATAATAATAATAATAATAATAATAATAATAATAATAATAATAATAATAATAATAATAATAATAATAATAATAATAATAACAATAACAATAACAACAATAACAATAACAACAATAACAATAACAATAACAATAATAATAATAATAATAATAATAATAATAATAATAATAATAATAATAATAATAATAATAATAATAATAATAATAATAATAATAATAATAATAATAATAATAATAATAATAATAATAATAATAATAATAATAATAATAATAATAATAATAATAATAATAATAATAATAATAATAATAATAATAATAATAATAATAATAATAATAATAATAATAATAACAACAATAACAACAATAACAACAACAATAATAAATTCAGCTCTTTAATACAGCTTACAATAGGCAAATTCAATTTGTTGGGCATATAGTGCCAAAATTAAAGTAGGACGCAAGGACATTTAACGAATTCATTAATGCTACAAAGTGCATTATTACACAACCATGACTGGGGTTGACATTTGGTTTTATTTTCATTCAGTCATTCTACATCAGATTGTAATATATTACAGAATTTAGTTAAATTATTATTAACTTCCTATAATGTTCAATAATTATATAGTACACCCATATGTCACATTATTGTAACCTATTGTACAGAATCTGCACTGTCAATTAAAAATTCAGTCTGTGCGTTCTTTAATCTTGAATATTATTAATTTTGCATGTGTATCTGCAACTGTAATTATGAATATCACTTTTCGGTGAATAATCATTAATACTCTTGTGTGCATACATCATGAGTTCAAGTGTAACTCCCTCTTGTCTAAATGGAAGTCTTCCAGATGTTTCTGAAGATACATAGGTAGTAGAAGTAATATGCTTCTTTTGCAAAAGTACAATGTCCTTTTGTCTGCTACTATAGGCATAAAACTTCAAAACATAGTTACATATGCTTTCAAATAATGCATAATAAGTTTTTCTCAAGTAATTCACAAGAGTGTTGTTATAGAAGGTCTTTACCTATATAGTCTATATAGGTCTTTACCTATATACCCATATAGTCTTTGGCAAACTAAGCTATTTGGTCCTTCCAATTAAATTTATTCTAAAGAAATTTCTAATTGTTTTACTTTTTGATTAACCAGTTTTCCTGGAATTGTCTAAGATTAAAAGCAATGTTTTGCATCCTATTTGTGTTCAGCAGGAACCCGTTATAGCAAGACCACCTATTCATATTATGAATTGTGTCGTTACAATTATCATTCAGAATACCAATATAATTTCGTGTCATATAGCCGTCATATAACACACTTGTAAAGGTTACTTTAGTCATAAAATCATTTATCACAATAAGAAATAGAGACGGTCCCAGAATAGATACTCGAGAAGAATGACGTTAGATTCAAATAGGATAATCAATGAAACCAAGGCTAAATAAGAGCACAAACTTTCAGCACTTAATTTTCATGATATTCACATTTTCAGTGTAAAAGAATATTGTGAGCATTGCATGCGAAGTATTCTTGTAGGAGATAGCAGTATTCGAACACATACAATTATGTAATTATAATAAATTGCAGGGTATATCCATAAGCGATACCGTTTACCTTTAATTCTCTCAGCCAGTAAACGTTTAGAATGATTTCAAAACATGGAAAGTAGCAAGATAACTTGTTATTCTCGCAGAGTTGCATTGCGCAAGTGTCTCTGAAATCGTCTGCATGGATCAAATGGTACTACAGCTATTTAAAAAAAAGTGTCCAAAATTTAGATAGGTTTGGATTCAAGAAATGCATTTTGTCATTGCCTATCAATAATTAAAGGTGAAAGGCTCAAATGAAGAAACACACGTCCGCTAGTTATATCAGTATGATAGGTATATGCTATTCATTCAAGTCATGTCATTATTTGATGGATTCTAAAGCATAACTGAAAGGAGTTTAGCCTAGATAAGAAAACGGCATAGACTTTTACATGAGGGTTTGACGACATGGGCGCTTTTTCCCCCTTGAAGTTGTATGTTGCCTGAAACTTCTACTCTTATCCTATGGACTATTCAAGGCAGACTTTTGCTTTAGCAGTTGAAAAAAAAAAAAAAAATATGGACAAGGAAGCTCTGGAAAGCTTTAAGAAAGCTTGCAATTCCCTTCGGCCCTATAGAGTTTCCAAAAATTTGTCAAACTGTTCAAAGACATAATATGTAAATAATAAATAATATGAAAGTTACGATAAGTTTGGTGAGTAACAAAAGACGCCCGTTTTTCACATTACATTTCCGCAATCTAGAATGTTGGTCAGGTGCACTATAAACATACCAAGAGTGAACCTACTTTTCAGCTGAATCTTCCAGAACCAAGACAATTTTGTTGATTTTTAGTTAGAGCTTCTTGGGTTATCAACATCACACGGCCAATAGCCCAAGAAGCTCTTATTAATTAAAATTTATTTATATCTGGCAGCTAAAGTTTTTTGAGCTGATTGCCGTGTAGTTTGTTGGATTCGTTGTCATAGTTCTTTAAGTATCATTAGAACTCGAAGATTTTGTGCTCACTCCTAAACGAATTTAACTAGAGGACATTTCCTGGCAATCATTTTTACTTCCTCTACTGATAAGTGGGAAGTATTGTATTCCACTCAAAGATTCCATGTTGAGGTTTCACCGGAAATATATGTTTTGAGACCCCCTGAATCCAAAAAATGCATTTTTAGAAAGAGGTCCGCGCGCGCGCGTGTGTGTGTGTGTGTTTGTGTGTGTGTGTGTGTGTGTGTGTGTGTGTGTGTGTGTGTGTGTGTGTGTGTGTGTGTGTGTGTGTGTGTGTGTGTGTTTGTCAGTCTGTGTGTCAGTCTGTGGACAGCATAACTTAAAAACCAAAGTCGGTTAAAACCAAAGTTGGTATTTAGGTTTAATGTCTTTCTAGGATGCGACACGAAGATTTTGAAGAAAATAGCCTCACCCTTAACTACCCTTTACATGGAAAATTTTTCGAAAATTTTGATTTTTCTAGAAAATGGCCCTAACGATTTTGATTAAAATGTTATATGTTTAAGATATTTGTATGAAAAATGAAATGTATATTTTGAATATTCTAGTTATAGCCTATGTAGTCCTGTTTACTCTGGATGACTTTTGAATAACTCGTAAACCATAAGAGACACAAATTCTTAACATACAAAGTATGCAGATCTCACTATAACAAAATTTGTCTAAATGAATTGTTTTGTAGAGTGAACCATTTTGGAGATATTCCTTGTTATTTATGTCAGTTTCTGAAAATTTAAAACTTTCGTGAAATGGAACATCGTTGTTCATTTTTGTATATGTTAAGCGTGCAAAGAGAACGGGATCTCAAAGCTTTAATAGATTTGACTATTAATCAAAGCTCACTGTATTCTAATATTCCCCTTTCACCTACAAGGAAATAAGCAATAAGATAATTTGTACAAATGTTTAACTCAACTAACACGAAGAAGATAGAGGTATAAGAGTTTGTAAGAATGGTTAATGCAAGAGTAGAGAAAGTCATGTGAGCGCAACACTTCACATTTTTTTTTTTTTTATTTTAAATCGCTATGAACTCCCAATGTGAGGATCGGCTCAGGAATGAATTTGGCGAGGAAGGCCCATATAAGGCAACAACTTATAATTAATACAGCGGACTCAAATGAGATGGTTTTTCTCTCTTCTTAGTGATCAATTTCGTGAAAAACACCCAAGAACTACTGTTCTGATGAAAATATTGCCGGTGTTCGAGCAATGCTTGAAGATCAACGGACATATGAATTTATTTGGGCTACATTGCGCATTGGTCGAAGTCAAGTCCAAGACATTTTACATCAACAGTTAGAGATGAGAAACCTTTGTGTTCGACGGATTCCAGATAAATTGATTCCCGATCAAAAACCAAAACGCATTGATCGTTGCAGAAAGTTCTGCAAACACTTTAAGGTGGCATTTCAAATTTGGTTTGGAGTATCGTTACTGCTGATGAATCTTGGATTTATTGTTATCATATTGATCAATTGTCAATAGGCTCAATTGGTCTCTCAAACAGAACCCAAGCCTAGAATTCGCATGCGCTGGTTACACGATGTTTTAATTTGTTTATTGTAAAGCGTACCATATTGCTACTATATTAGTAGAAGATAGTTGTACCGTTACTGCCGATTGGTACAAAAATGTCTATTTACAGGAAATTCGTGAGAAAATCTGTGAAAAATTCTCAAAAGGAAAACTAGTTTTATTGCGTCACATACAGCAAAACTAAGAACTGAGTCCTCAAGGTCAGCACCGTAGACCTTCCACCATATGACCCTGACCTGTCACCTTGTGATTCATTTTCGTTTCCAAAAACTAAAGATAAGATCTGTGGAATCTTCTTTTGCACATCACATGAACCAGCGGAAAATTATAAACACCTGGTTTCTGACGTGCTCCAAGAACACTGGCTTCATTGCATTAAGGATTGGTTTTATCCTTACTGATGTTAAAGGAGAATATTTTGAAAAACAATAACATCTTTTAAAATGATTTAATCCTTGTTTGATTTTCTGAACATTTTCAGAATCTCGTGTTTAGCATTCTCTGAGACCACGGCCCTTATGCATTCAATTAATTAGCTATTCATAGTTTAATTCCTATAGCTGGAAAACCCAGATTGTGTTCCGTCTTTGTCTATAATGCGGAAACTGCGTCGCCCATTAAGCTATCTGCGCTAATTAACTCTCAAAGAGTGGTTAATTATATTGCGTGAGCGTATGTCATACTGCAGGAGAAGCGCTCACATGATGCAGAAATAAACAATTGAAAACGCTTCTGCATTGTGGCCTGGGAAAAACAACATAGAAACTCTTGTACATTTTGCCAATAGGCCCGACTAATGCTTTTCTCACAATTACGATAAGAGCAAAGAAATTGTGGGTAGAAAACGTAGCTGCCATCATAAATTGCTCTTATGTTGTAATGCACTTGATTACTATCTTTGTCTCTGTCTTTAGCATTACCTGTTCTTTTTTTCCCTTGGCGTTGATTTTTATTCAAGGCCAGGTTTTTAATTGACGTAAATAGGAGCAAGATTCTATCTTGCAAAGTAATAGTTGTGTTCATAAATATAGTGCTGAAATACAACTGAACCGGACAATAATAAGTAGTCAGAGATGGAGTAACCCCAGTGAACGTTGCATTTCTAAATCTCTGGAACAACCACAAAGTTCTAATGAAATGACAGCTCGAAAACTTTATTTTATAAAATTCATTTCTCTATTCTTGATACGTTCGCTCCATTAACGCTCATATTCACCTTATTTGAAGCTTGCAGTTCAAATATTTCCATAACTTCATTCCATTCAACCGTTGGAACCGAATGATAAAATTAAGCAGTTGAGTAGAAAATAGAATTAAACCTTAATACAAAAGCTGTACTAAAATAAGGAGTGTAATTCTAATTCAGGAATCTATGAAAAATAAACAGAAATTAAAAGCTGTGTTTCATAAAGTTTAACATGTAAATATGACTAATTTGCACAGAGAGTCATAAAAGGATTATTAATTTTATTTCACTGAGGTTTAAAAGTAGTTACAATGTTCGGTATACAAACATATTTGGCAGTTTTAAATTTAAGAACTTAAACGGCATGTTTAATTAATCATTTTTAATAAGTGGAGAATTATTCAGAAACGATTACACCTTATGTACTAACATTGCACTATATTGCTAGTGTTATACTTGTCCTTGAATAACTATTACATATATTTCCAACCTGCAAGAAAAATTATGCTGAGTTTTGTTAGAACCTCCTTTAATTCAGACAGTTCCCACTCTGAACCTCCTCAAACCCTTAAAATACTCGTTTATCTAAAAAGTGAAAGATTAAAGCAGGAAACCCCTTGCTTTGAAAATACACGTCTGAATAAGTTTCGTGTTTTATTGTTATTGTTATTGTTATTATTATTATTATTATTATTATTATTATTATTATTATTATTATTATTATTATTATTATTATTATTATTATTATTATTATTATTATTATTATTATTATTATTATTATTATTATTATTATTATTATTATTATTATTATTATTATTATTATTATTATTATTATTATTATTATTATTATTATTATTATTATTATTATTATTATTATTATTATTATTATTATTATTATTATTATTATTATTATTATTATTATTATTATTATTATTATTATTATTATTATTATTATTATTATTATTGTTATTATCATTATCATAATCCTCAAAAATATTCTAGTCCTAGCCTGAGTAAAGAGGAAATGTAGCCTGCACCTCCCACGATGGTGTATTTAAGAAAAACGTGTAACCTTGGTGTAGACCTTCTCCAAGGTTAATATTTCCAGTCATAAGTGAGCTTCTTATTGTTGTGTTAAACAGGATAATTAAATTTAACGTCATTAGTATAACATGCCGGGAATTCATTATGTAACCCTTACCCGGTACGTATGTTTGATTGTGCTTTTAGCGATGTATGTTTAATCAGTTACGTGTAACATACAACAGAAATTAAATTAGTTTGGAAAATAATACCTGCGATTAAGTTTCGGCAGATACGCGATATTTTTTGCCACTCCAGTCATAAAATCAAACGTTTTGCTTTATTCTAGAATAATTAATGGTAATAAGCAGATATCCTCGAAATTGAGTCCACATCGCAAACCCTTGCCACAGGAAGAGCACACAGAGTGACCTTAGGTAGCCATGAAAACTGATACTGGAATGTTAATACAGTGCTTAACTTTTAATAGAAATGCTAGGCTGTTTGTGTAATTTTTCTTTGGCTTCCGTTCATGTTCTGTTCGCGATAGAGTTCCTGGCTGAAAATAGTCTAATTTTGATGTGTAGTTTAAAAATTGTTATAGTAGCTTTGTGGTTTCTGTTAACTTCTTTTTCAGAAAAATCATACGAGAGACATGTAGTGATGCTCAAAGCAAATCCTCAATTGCTTTCAAAGGTGTACCTGAAGCGAAGTTTCTCTTTCCAGTGGTGGTGGATAATATAGTACTGATGTCCTCCGTGGTCTAGAAGTAACATGCTAGCCTCTGGCTCTCGAGGTCACGGGTTCAAACACGGCGGTGGACGATGGAGTTTTGAGGGTGTAAAAGTCCTTCGGAAGGAAGATAAAGGCGAAGATCCCATGTCTTAGAGTAGGGAGCGTCCATAAACATAAACAATTTCAAGTTAGCACAGTAGTGTATAAATAAGTTTCCTAACAGTCCTCCGTATTCTCCTGGTTTTAAACAATGTGAAGAAAAGTGTTTTAGCGCACACTCTCTAGAGCAGTTGCTTGTCAGTGTTAACACGCCGGAATATAGCATCTTAGTGACGTAATAAACAAAATTCAGTGTTTGACTTTTCATGTAAATAGGTCTGTATCACATCTCACTGCTCACCTTGCCTTAAAGTGCATTAGCATTTGGCAGCAACTCAACTACAACCATCTTTTCAATCACAAGATTGTTGTTTAGAAACTAGTGCTCAGAATAAGCATTGCCATCTACATCCACATCTCGTATTGTTATGGTCAACGCTTCCAGCAAGTGATGGAACGGCTCATAGCGTAGGATATAGGTGGCTGAGAGAATATGTCAACAATTGACTGACTGTGACTTATACTTACACAGTGCTAATGTCATATTTATTTACAGAGTTTTTAGTGGAAACCATTGTACGCAAAGACATTAGCGATCTTTACATATAAATAGCTATTCTGTGATACAGGTTGATTATCTATAGCTGAATGTGCTGGTCAGTTGAGTAATGCATGTGTTCGTAACCCTTTTAGAAATGAAACTAAGAGGTGGGCCACCCTAAAGTGTGTGCCCTTATATCTAGAACAGGTAAAAATAAAGGGAACACCTCTCTCTGTGGGACAATTTAAACCCCTTTCCTATTTAACATGACTATATACGATATTACTATTCCAGTGTTACTGAAATACACAAATGGTGTATTACATCACAGGTTTAAAGGGGGAAGTTTGTTTCATCTCTCTAAGTCAGCGATGTTCAACGTTTGCGAAAGAGGGGAATTTAGGTTTACCTCCTTCCACTACACGCGGACTTTGCCTCCCTTTAACCTCTAGTCGTACATTGTGTTGCAGTGGTGGGTTGGTTACAAATTTTCAAATCTTGTGCGATAAACATCTGTTCATTAGTGACTTCTTTGGTACTGCTTACGTTTTAGAAGTGAATCACTATTTGGCGACAAGTCGAAGTGCATAGTCTTAAAAGATATACCAAGTGATCGTCGCATAACATATTGCGACTTTTAGTATAGTTCAATTTGGAGAACTGTTGGCCAATATATGTTGAGCTATACTCACTCTTATACAATAATTATTCCTGCAAATGGTTATTTCTCTGACTAATACATTTTAATCGACATAAACATTTTCAGAAACTATTCTTTGCTAATTTTGTTGTAGATGCAAGGGGAATGTGGGAATACAGTAGGCTTTAAGCGATGGTGAAATGTTTTAAGAGTTGTTTCCTATGCGATGCCTTTCAAATTCCGTTCTATTTGCAAGGTGAAGCGATAAAAAACCAATAACATATTGCTATTGGAAAAAAAGTATTAGTATTGGCAAATTCAAACAAATAAGAAAGAATATCTCGGAAACGGTTCACACAAAAGACAAACGAAGTATTTGAAATAAGGTGCGCGTTTTAACGAGATCCACATTTTTTATTTATTAAGCTTTTGTCTGTCTCTTACTGTTTACCATTTATGCAAAAATCGTGCAAAAATAAAGAGGTCTTCTGGTGAAATTCATGGCATGACTTAGAAACGGCCATGGAATTGCCTGTTTGTGTCCGTCACTGGATACTGACTGGCTGTCCCTCCGACTGAAGGAGTGGAGTGGGGATAGCCCCTCATTATGTAAGGTTCTCCAAAGAGATAAGTTTGGACATCCCTGCTCTAAATGATGGGGTAGCATTGCATCAGACATCTGATAGCAAACTCAATGAGAGACCATGGGTACACCGTTTTCGAGGATGTCCCTGGCTTGGCCACAGGTGGAAGCAGTAGGTGTATAGATATGATAGCTTACAGACCATCTAGTAAGAATGGGTTAATACTAGATCCGACTATACGCTTTGAGACAGACGCTGGCCAGCCAGATGAAGCGGACAAATAAAAGGCTATATATGTACCCACAGTAACATACTAGATGGAGAAATACCAGCTCAGCAACATCTCTATACATGGAATAATGATTGGCGTTCAAGGCACAATTCCAAAATACCTAGTCCAACTGTGGACTTCTCTAGGGCTGGACAAGAGACGGCTACACAGCATTAACATCATGTCAATACCGGGCTCTATAGATATTTTAAGAAATTATTTGTATAAGTTTTAGGTTGTTTCCCACCTTTATTGTTGTATTTTTATATATATTTTTAATTTGATTACCTTATATGTGCATATATTCGTTTTAGACTTTCTTTGAACTATTATTATCATTAGTTGTTATTTTCCTTGACTTACTAATTGTTTTATACCACCTCTATATATGTTCATCTTATAGAATTTTCCTTTTGTATACTTTGTCCTTAAAGCAGCCTCCTCGTTAGGAAAGTAGTTAGATAAATAAATTTCTTAAACTTTTAATAAATCTCTATTATCCATCCATTCAACTGGACTTGAGATTAAAAAGAATTGTATCCCTCCACGTCAGCCTCGTAATCGTATCATCTGTGAGGAACAAACATAAACACCAGCCCAGGCTGTTCCACGGGTTTGAGTATGAGTACAGGCGAGTACGCAGCAGTGTTGCCCGGAGCACGTCTTTGAGGGAGGGCGGCGAATAATGATAGCCAATACGTCGCTGAGCAAAGGTCATAGCAACCCTAATCATTCCCCGTTGCAAGTCTCCGTCAGTATCCACGGTATCGTGACGGCAGCTTACCCCTCATGAGAGCTGTGTTGCGTGTTGCCTTACTCACGCAAGGCGGCGAGTACGCCGTTACTCACTGGCGAGCAGCTTGGCTGGAACACATTGCACTAGTCAGTTCGACTCACACCTCGTGTTTATAATGCAATGTTCGGATAATAGTAATAAGAGTCATCATAAAAAAAATAATGACAATAAAATGGGCCATAATAATAACTATTAATAAACATCGCAATAAAATTTCAGTTGACATTTAATACAAGTTAATTAGAACAAATCTTAGTAAATCTATACCTGAACCACTATCGAGAAGAGGTGCGAACATTGGATGTTAATCACACGACATCCTCTATAAATAATTACATTCGCCTGGTTTCTCTTCACAAACCTAAACTCAGCTTCAAGCAATAGTTTATAGAAGGTCAATCGCTTAAAGGAAAGCAATGTAGGACCACTGACAGAGTTCAATTCTTTAAATTAGGCGATTCGCTATTAAAGAAACACTCGTGTACTTTCATAAAAAAGCACGTTTGATTACGTCATTTACTTTGTCTAACTCTTTCTTACATCTGTTACATTTCTTCCTTGGTGTTCGCAATGCTCCCGAATCCTTTAGTAATTGGTGCGCACATGCACATGGAAACGCTGGCATAATTTGCAGGTAGCTAGCATGTTAAACACGAGAGTTGGATTATGCTACTATGTACCAGATATACGACGGCAGCGCGGTACCGCTTACGTCATTCATTCTCGGTGCCCAACTAACCTGTATCGCACGCAACTACACACGGCTCCCCTCTCTGCTCGTTATGCTAACAGCTATGGCTATTCACCATTTAAATATTATTAATATATAGTGCTTTAATCAAAATATGTAGTCATTTTTGAGAGAATCAAAGCTTTTGGAAACTTTTCCATATGAAGGGTAGTTTAGAGCGTTGGAATTTTCTTTAAAATCTTTATGTCACATCCTTGGAAGGTCGTGAACATGAATGCCAATTGGTATTTAACTGATATTTGTTTTTAATCTGAGTTTTTCACAGACACTCAGACAGATGCACACACAGATGCTTTTTGTTGAAGAGAGGTTGAAGGGATCTCAAAACTGTATTTACTGTGAAATATCGACATCATATTTTCGGATAGAACGGAATTCGTGCTCGCCTTTCTGTGACTACATAGTAGAGATGATAAAAATCTAGATGCTTGTGGGAATAAGACGCACAAAAATTATACGTAGCAAAATGTTAATAAATCACATTGCATAAGAATAGTTTCAGAAGGCTCTGAGAAACAAACAAAAGAACTATTTGATAGCGAGACGATTAATGTAAGGAGTAAGCGACTATTAATCATTGCAGCCTAACGCCATCTTTGAATCTTAGGGAACCTGACCAACATGATCGTTTGAAGCCAAGATGTCCGTTGTATACAAGAAGTCTGACAAGCGAAGCCTAGGGCGTCTGATGCTAAACAGCATTCTTCTCAAGTTGAAAGACCTTACCATAATAATTATTAAACAAGTCAAGGGTAGTTGTTTAGGATCTTTAACATATTGGTTCAGTACAAAGGCTAATTCCAGCTAATTGAGTGATCAACTGTAACAGCTCAAGAAACCCAACACAGCACATTAGTGAAAACAAAGGCTACGCTAGGATAGAACGTTTCAGATGCTGCAGCAAATAGCCTGTGCTTTTACTGGAAATAAATTTGTTCATAACAACACCAATTATATTATCAGCCTTTGCCATGTTTGGATAGTGCTGTTTTATGTTCCTCATGGTATGGATACGTGGCTCTGTAACACCTAAAATGTCTTAATAAGCTTCTAAAATACTTTATTTAATGGGAACGCAGCAGGTTTAATTTGTTCACAAGAAAAACCTCTTGAGCTTCACAGCGGTAAGGCAGCATGGACAGCAGGGGAGAGTGGGTGCAATTAACCCTTTCAATGATAAACATCTCGTGCACCCAGCTAAAGCGTGGTGCTGACCCGGACACACTGACCTTTTTTGCAATACCCTAGGTACTTTACAGCCCGTTTGAGAATGTATCTACTCTCCTACAGGTTGTTTGCCGATAAAATTGCTATATCTCCCTTATAAGCCCATATTGGCTTTCAAAAGTTAAATTTTGTCGGGTTGGGATTGGCTATATATAAATGGAATACCAAAAAGTAATACGATATGACATCGGATTATCTAAATTGTACTGCGTTATACTGAATATGGCAATTAATTCCTTTGTTCAATGTATCTCAATGTATCTCCGCACTTTCATACCTAGCCCAAAATAATGCTTCACCTTTGTGCTGTTAAATGTATTTGTTCAATAGTTCATAAACTATGCTGATCAGCATCAGGAACGAAGAAACGAGTTACAAAGAAGTTTAGGTTCGGAAAAATTAATTAATTGGCAACAAGAACTGCTTGAAGTCGCAAATAACTGGAACTAAATTGAGTTACATTTTAGAACACTGAGGGAGACAGTTCTTTGGTAACCCATGAGGCTCGAATTTGAGAGGTCCGGGGTTTGATTTCCGACAGCCTGAGCTTGAGGTTTCCTCGTGGTTTTCGATGATAGGTGAATGCTGGGGCTGTTACTCTTGAAATACTTATTTCCTCTCCCCATCATTCCCATTCATATGTTTCACCTCATTTTTTCAGGGTTGTATGATCCGGGACTTATTTGTCTGCCGCTTAGCAGATTGTAAGTTTGCAGTACTTCTTGTGGCTTATTTGTCTGGTACCTTTGGAAATCATCTTGGTCTTATTTTCTTATCATGGGGTTTTATATTACACCTGTAAATTAATTTAGCAATCATTACAGTTAATAATAGTAAAACCTAGCGCCAGAGTTCTTCATGGGACAAAGCTTAGCGCGACGCCGCTGCGTTCCCCACCTCTGCCCACCAAAGGTGTCATGAGGGGTGCAGAACTGGAGGGTGTGACGACGTCAACACCCTCCCGGGTGGTTACACGGCCTTCGCGACCTATGATTGCTACCTCTTTATCAAGTAGTTCCTCAGTTGGCCCCTCGGGAACCTAACTCGACTGAGTGCACCCCGTGCCAGGCCTCCTAGAGGGGGAAAAATCCCCATGCTGGTACCGCGGATCGAACCGGGTCCTCCGCACCTAAGGCAGGCGCGCTACCACTACCCTACGGAGGCAGTCTTCACTACAGGTAAGTGATGACTAACAATTGACTATCCAAACAAATTATTTTGTTGTGTTTGGGTAATATACTTAACTTGCGATTGTTCACAAAAATGTTGAAACACTCAATAAAGAGCAACATAAAGGCTATAAAAGGACTGAATTTATAAGTTAAATACGAACCCATGGTGTTTTGGATTTGGGTAGAGTATTTAATTTAAATTAGGACTTGCTTAATTTAATAACATAAAATGTTTTGGAGATTTCACCTGTGGCATGATCTCGGAGAATTTACCACATACTATGTAGTATGCTTTATGCCATGTACAGTACTCTCGGTGTGGATTGTGGTGTGTGATTTTGACTCCTTGCTTCGTGAAGCTCAACGGTGTGTTCAAGCTTGTCGAAGCTTAGGCCTAATTACCTTAGGCCTAATTTCTAAAAGTGATTGCCTGGTGTGGGCGATGACCGACCTCTCAACCAAGCAGCATTCTAGTGTCCACTTGGACTACTCTTTCCTTTGAGAAAGCATCCCTGCCATCTGTTCGGCACCTCCATACGCCACGAAACTTAGAACATCGGAAAGATAAGAAAGAAACGGAATGAAGGGGACATTATGATAAGGAAATATAAATAGATAGTGAACCACCAGAGCTACCGTCCAGAGAAAAGCACGATATCACAAGATCAAAGTGGGTGGTTGTGGGGAATTGAACACAATACCTTTCGAATACGAGCCTCACATGTTACCATGGAGCCCTATTCTCCGATTATAGCTTACCTTAGTCTTGAATTGAAATAAAAAATTAAAAATAATATGTTGACTGTGATGTTTTTGGGGCACGCATCTGCAAATATGATTGCAAAGACCCCTTGCTTGTGTTCACTGCTACAATTGTTAGAAAAATAAAGCTCTGCAAACGAACCGGCAACTTAAATCTTGAATTCCTACTAATTTAAACTCAGTGTTGAAGTGAATAATAACACAGAATTTTTTATCATTATAAATTCAGTCGTTTAACGATGGATGCTATACTGCTATGATTTAAACATAGTAACAAACATAGGAATATAAAAATAATAAGTGTAATTCTGCATATGCACTGGTGTGAAATTGAGATATGGACCGAGGAAATTACCCATAAAGCGTCAGGGGACTGACTGGTCATTATGAGCTCATAATTTATTATACTTACATTTCATGGAAAGTTGGTACCTTCATTATCCTTTGTAGACATTTAACCAGGTTTTATTATATGTTATTAATGCAGCATCAGTTTTGCTGCTCACCTGACCCATCACTTAACCCAAAGACTTGAGAAAATTGTAATTGATTAAATAGTGTAGTTTACTTCCACGTGCATTATTTGCTGTGTCCAATATATTACTGCTATTTACATTTACAAGAAGTAACATAAGTATTTTTAAATTAACTGTTGTATGTACACTTTAACACATCTGACAGAATAACCCAAAGGCCATGATTTCCGCCAACGTATGATGACTATTAAGGATATTTTCATCGATGAAAAATGTCGAAGACTGCCAACAAGCGGAAATATAGACTTTAACGTTATTAAATGCGACAAACTTTCTGTTTTAGTTTTGCATAGCCTTTATACCTTAGGACCTTTCTAGGCATATCATATATATATTTAAATGTCTGCCTGTAAGTCTTGATTCGTATAAAACTGGGGAAAATATATTTTCCCACATTAAACTGAACAAATCATTAAAGAATGGCCTCAGAAATCTTCAAAAATAATAAATTAGCTGAACAAATCATTCAAGAAGGGTTTCAGAAAACTTCAAAAATATTAAATTAGCTGCAGAGGAGCAGAGAAAGACGGCGGGTTTGTATATGCACTACATGCTTTTTAAACAGCATAGAGTTAAACAATGTTACTCTAGCGTCAAAATTTTTAAGATCCCTTTCCTGTGATTTTTAATTTGTCAATACATTCTCATGTTGAAATCGTTCCACACGACGTAATGTTTCGTATAAATTAATAAGTAACTCCTTTTAAATAATGGGATAAAATTTTGCAAATGTTTAAGCAAAAAGCAGAAATGCCATAATGAACATCCATTTCCTTCAAAATTAGAGAAAAAGGTCTTCTGTTGAGTTATAATATGTTACATTTTTTCACAAAATAATCGTATCGCGTACATCATTTTTTCAAAACAGTGAGAAATAACAACAATCAAAATTTCTCAATCTGATTTAAAAATAAAGTGCAGTTTGATGTTCTTGCATATTATACATTAAACCCCAATTACTGTGTTAAAATACGAATTCAGCTCAAAATCCGGATTTTTTCAAATTTTGCAGATGAGTGTGCTTAAAGCACCAATATGTGACAGATGGAGCCATTTCTAACTCTCTATTCTATTTGTACCAGACTAACAAATAATAGATTTAAGGACACTGAGACTTAGTTCTTAGATCCAAGTAACCTTTTTTATTTTTGAATTATACTATGTGAGTATTGTATACACAACTATGAGTCATTTTGGCCAAACATTTATCACAATATGACATTTTTAAACGCCCAGCGACATGTTTTACACGGAGTTCCTGGGAAGAAAACCACGAGGTGCACTTTCTCTATTGGCACTTCGGGTTACAGGAAACTCTGCAAGTCCTATCTACCACCCGTTTAGTGTAATATGCTCATCTACTGAACCGAATAATTCGCAATTCCTTTATGCCTAATATACTGTCACTAGACGTGTCGCGACTTAGTGGCACTTGGCAAGGTACTTCTTAATAACGTGACGTCCATTCCCGGATTCGGTGACATACCCTCACCGTACCCTCACCGTACACCTGATAGCGACGAACTATGTTTTTTCACCAAAGCTTGGCTCAAGGCAGTGGGGAAAGATATCGAATTTTCCAACATAAACAACATTTCTCTCGCCAAAAGCTTTGCCAACGGTCTGCAAAACTGATCTTGCTTTCTTGAACGGGAAACTTGCAGATTTCCCTGTATACCTGATCCTGTGTTTATTTATTCATCTTTATGAAACTTAATACTTATAATTCTTCAAGGTCTTTTGTTTGATATAATTTTCAAGGAAATTACTTCAAAAACATGGATAATTAATAAACTGGATATTGATTAATCTTCCATATTTCCTTAGTTATGACAGATTAAGGTTCCATTTCTGGACACCCATTGTCAGACGGAAATACTGCTACAACTGGACAGCAAGCTTCCCAATGACGGTCAACACCAGTCCCTAGATGAATCCGTATTGATGTAAAAAGTTTGAGACTCAAAACATTAACCTATGAACACTAGTAGATTTAAGGATTAGAGCAACGGAAAATGGGTGAGACGAACATTAAGTAGAGTGCTAAAGACATTTATGTGTTGGGGACTAGGTGTGGCAGAGCTGGTGCAGTGTTTTTTTAGCAATACAAAAGCTCCAAACTATTTCGACACGACTCCATCCACTCCAGTGTACATCATCATTCCTGAATGTTAGAATTATATTCACGGAAATCATCTGTATGTTCAAGTCAATGTGACGATACGTGCCGATAACAAGACATGCAGTAGACATGAACAATATACCTTGTGCATATGATGCATATTATGACACTAATTATCTTTATCATCCTAGTGACATTATCTTAATCTTGTTTATCAACATATTTTATGTCATTACTGGGCACATTCAGGAATAGCGCTGGTTTGATTGCACAGTTATCGTATTCACATATAAGTAGCCTGTGTTCACTATGCACAACAGAGATGGTTGCTGCATTGGCTGCAAGTAAACAGCGTTAATGACATTTGTTCAGAGTAGTATGCGGGTTCAGAAAAGTCATTGTTCTGTACCCCGCCATTCATTCGACCAATTGCTCCATTATCACCCTTCCAATCATCCATTTCGCCTGTTTTTCATATATCATCCTCTTCCTCACTATCATACCTGGTGCTTGGCTGACCACCTGCTTCCAGGTCTTCACTCTGATCCAGAGATCCCTCTGCTCCCCGACAGGCGTCTGACCCTAGGCACTGGCTTGTAAGTCCTAGGGGGTGTAAGTCCTATCCTACATAAGGGGAGGGTAATCAGGGAAAGGAGAAGAAGAAGTTTAATACTGCATATTCATTAGATATTTTTACTTGTGTATTACGAGCAATTTGTGATAATGTTTAACTGCCATTTTTATCGCATGCTGCACCATAGACAGGCGGTAACGTATGTAGCCCCCATTCGGGACGTCGCGGGTTCGATCTCCGTGATCTCTTCCTGACCCTTGGAGGTTTCCCCGGAGGAAGGATTTCCATACCCTCCGAATTTCCTGCCCCTCCATTTCATTACATTAAGCATTTCGTTTCACCCTTCATCCCGTTAGGTTTCTTTTCGGGCTGGAAGCGTCGGCGAACGTCGTAGTAGCTACATGACAGGGGTATAAAGCCGCTCTGGAAATCTGGCCCCACGGACTGGAAGGCAAGTCACTAGTTTCCGGGGCCCCATAGGATGGTACAAGCCCGAGGGTTGGAGGGGAGCTAAGCCAGCCGCTGGAGTGCTTGTAACTGGGAAAATATAGGGACCCTCTTCTCCTGCTCTGTCGTGGCAACGTCCGGCCGCCCTAGGGATCCTTTCGCCTTATCCATCTTCCCGGGGTGACCCCTGAGAGGCAAAAGCACAAAAGATCGTCTTTCGTTCGAGAGCTAAGTCCGCCTCCCCAAATTGTCACTTAGTCATTGAGTCATAAACGGTAGGCATTAATGATGCATTAAATTACAAATTAAATAACGTTTGGGACAGGACATTTGGGGTAAATCGTTCAGAGGTAAATTTAGTGTGCCCCCCAGGCATTTATTCGTTATGTAGCATGGGGGAAAACCTGGAAAAAAGGAAAACCATCCTCATTCTGGGAGCACGGAACTTACAGAATTTGAACCGCTGATCCTTCGTTGACAATTCCGCGTCTTAACGATCTAGGGTGTCCGTGTTAGTTGTGAGGCATTAAGGTTACAGCTCTGAAAGGGACAACGTATGCTATAAATATCTGTGGAAGACAGTTATTTCTTGAAAAATGCTGTATTTAAGCTGCACTAATGCACATGTGAATCAAAGTTCCTTATTGCTCGCTATTGTGCAGAAACAGTTTGACTTGGATACCTGGCATATCGTGCTTGGATATTTCTTAATGCCACTGTGCAGCGATTGATATATGAAAAGTAAATCCGCGTTTATGTATCTTATTATCTATTTATATAGAATGCGAGCATAAGGATTAAGAAGTTACTGTCAAATTAACCATATAACTGTTGATTTTAATACATATAAACTGGCGAGCTATTTGCCCATCATTTTTTAATTTGAATAGCCGGTTACCTAGGAGATGCGCGTTCGGCAAGCCTTCCTCGCAAATTTTATTACCAATTTATTTATGTATTTATTCATTTATTCGTTTATTCACTTATTCACTCAGTCACTCAGTCACTCAATCAATCACTCACTGACTAACTGAATCACTGACTGATTCACTGACTCACTGACTGACTCACTGACTCACTAACTGACTCACTGACTCACTGAGTCACTGACTGATTCACTGACTCACTGACTGACTCACTCACTTACTCACTCACTTACTCACTTATTTATGCATTTACTTATTTATTTGCTTATTTATTTACTTATTTTTACTTACTTTTTGTGTATTTATTTAGACTAACAGACAGGCAGATAAAAGTCCCACACTTCTGGGAAAACTGTTTAAAAGACAAGTAACTTTGAGGTGGGATATATCTGAAAAGCATAAGTCCTTCGAATAGAGCTACACTAGCTTTATAAAGGATTCTATAAACTTTCGTTATAGTATTTACCCCCGAAACCAATTCTAGCAGATACAACATTACTATTCTCTTTCCTGTTGCGCAAATAAATTTTGTGGGCGCAAATATTTATATCACCGGCTTCACAGCGAGAATTCACGGTGCACACATTCCATAAGAAGTAACTTATAATATTATATGAAATCCATTGGCGTGTTCTCTCCACTTCACATGAGGACTGGCCAGTTTTTTTTTTTTTTTTTTTTTTTTTTTTTTTTTTTTTCTCCATTGTGGTGGGTGGGGAAGAAGGAAAAAGGCACTTACGCCCTTACCACAGGCAAGCTTGCGAGTGTAATTGGTGCCGGCAGAGGTGTCCTAAAAGCCTTACCTTATAGTAAATGCTGCTCTTGCACTCAAACAGGCAAGCACATCCTGTAATAATGCTGCCATGCACATGTATAAGCTCAGCCGTAGGAATCCTTGTAATATCTTGCACGATGTTATGGCTAACTTCCTCTATTATACGAGGATTTGCACAATACACTCCTTCTTTCAAGCACCTCTATAAATACGAATCGCAACTCGTTAGGTCGGTGGAACAAGGAACCACCAATCAACATTTATAATTCTACAAATAAACGCCTCTCTTATTTCACTTGTCTTAATGATTTGGTAGGTGTAGCAAACTCTTTTTCAGGTTATAGTTCGGTGTTTCATGTTTTCTGAAGCCCAAAGTCGGCTGTTGTGAGTTTTCACGAGTCTATTTAAATGTAATCAGGATTCATTGGAGACGAACAAAAGCTGTCAGCCAATGTAACCACGCTCTACAAATCGAAAACAACAATAATTGCGGCAATTCACTACCGTTCCCTTGCACTCGTTTATGGCAATAGGTTCGCAGTTTTAAACAGACATGTAGCATTTCTTGCAGCAGACGGAGATGCACGTGTTTGTTGAGTTAATTTCTTCAGCAATTTTCAACGCTATTGCTCCAAACTGATACCGATTTCATCGTGTTTATTTTTGTTAAAACCATCTTGTTCTAAAATGTTTCTTGTCTAACACAGAACCTAAAGCTGAAAGATTATTGATGATCGCATGTGCAGTTCTTCTTGCAGATGTACAAGTTTGGAAACCGTTCAACAAACTGCCTGCAGACACAGCGACCGCATTCGTGTTTAGAGTGAATTTTCCAAATGAACACGCATTCTTCCAGAGATAAGTGACGAACCATGTTTAATGTAGCGACAGAGACACCTGATTTACTGGGCGTGACGCAGCATTAACAGTCAGCCATGGCACCAATGGATCTTCAAGGGAGAATTGCATTCCAAAGTACCGCTCGATGGTGAGGGAACAATGAAAGAGAGAAAGGCTGTGGTACAGTTACCATATAATATATAAGGATCTTATACATGCAATTGCCGATCGTCTGTAAGAACATTCTGTAAACAAAGTCCCTGCGCTTCCAAAGCTCCTAGAAATGCGTGCAACGACATTTGTTCTTCAGCCAACACATTGTCGCATTTTACACGTCGGAAATTACAAGGGCAGTGGTATGAGGTAACTGACACTTAATCCTTCTTAGGCGCAGCAGTCGCAACTGCCACTCATTACTTCAATCACGCCGTTGAACGAGCACCAGTTCTATGCCCGGGACACGCAAGTTTTTGATCGATTCAGTTTGCATTCTTTGGCCGGAAACCAGAGCTCCACGCTCCAGCCCACTGCGCCACGTCGCAGGACCTCCTGGATGCCTTTGAGGTCCTATAACACGAGATACGGTTAGTATGTCATATTATCTGCATAATCATGGTGTTTGGGTAAAACTTTTCCGTTCAGGTGACAAAGAATTGAGACTCAATCAAATTTAAACGGAACGAGATTTGAGCCATTGATCTTGGAGTGCAGTTAAGTAGCTTTTGGGGCGGTAACTCCCCACCTTATAGGTATCTCCATGAGGTGATCTTTCTCTACTATTCTACTTTCACGTCTACGCCAACTTTTGTTTCCTTTCTTTTTTCTTTCTCTTTTGTTCCTTTTTTAAGTTTTTTGCGGCTTCTTTGCACATGTGCAACAATTACCAATTGACGTCGGTTAGGAAAATGGACAAATGTGGTACTAGGACGTTAGCTGTAGAGAATGTACTTGTTTGGAGGACTGAAAAATGCCTTTGCTTCAAAATATAATGAGCGAATTGCATAGATGCAGGAAGCTAGGGTCGCCAATTCACCTGGTATTTCCCCAGATGCATTGCTGAGCGCATAACATGTGGTTGGACAAACGAACTGATATGCAGCAGCAAGCAAATTACCTTGCCCATCTCCGACAGTCATTGTAGCCAATAGGAAGAGAGCTGCAACTCTCTAAAAACTTCTGACGCCAATGCGAATTAACGAAGCAAGAAAACATAGTTATTAGTTTTTGTGGACAAGAAGGAAATTTATAGTTGCTGAAGGAAAACTGATATGTTATTATGGAAAATGCTTTCTGAAGCAACTATAATAATTCTTTCAATATACTCAAAATTTGTCCCAGAAGATATCTTACTTAAAGGCAGAGAGATTAGCTAAGGAATCAAAAAGCAACATCTGTAATATGTTATGAAGTGGACACAAAAGTGTTAAATATGATTTTTTAAGGTATTATAACTACAGAAGTAATACTTTACATAGGCATTACTAGTGTATAAACAAATGTCTGTAGAAATGTTCATATCAACGTATAAAGGCATTCCTGATAAATTAATTAAGTTATGCAAATTCTATTACATATAATCAAATTCTATCGCCAGCAGATATTGAATTAAAGGTATCTTTTTCCACATTTGTATTCTTTAATACCTCAGTAAAAATATTTCCAGCTTCCATACATTGCTATTATGGCAGATACAACATTTAATGCGGCTGATAGCTGACCACTAATATTCTCTTTCCTGTTGTGCAAATGAATTCTGTGGGTGCAAATGATATTAACATCACCGGCTTTACAGTGTAATTTCACAGCACGTTTAATTATACAACACCGCAAGGCATGACAAGCCTCTGATCGGAGGTTGTGTTGAATCACCCGCCATTAAAGTTTGTACCAGTCATAGAAATGAAGTTTTCGTTTTTGTAACGAATGCCAAAAATGGTGGCTATGAATCTGACTAAAGTAAGTCCCAAAGGTGCGTTAAGATAATGTACAGAGGTATTTTTTAGAGGTGGCGTGTGTCGTAATGTTGCGCAGTAGTTCATGGTCGAGTCCACTTGTCTATTGCAAGATAAAAGGGGTGTCTGGTTAGTACCTCTTCGACTTCCAGCCCACTAGCCCACTAGCCAGCCCACTAGCCAGCACGCTGCTGGTGGAAACTTACCCCCACCATTGCTTTGCATGATGCTCGGATATGCGCGAGTGACAAGGTCACGCGCCACCTCTAAAAAATACATCTGTATACGTTTGAGTGCATTCGCTGTGATATTATTTTCTTGGTATATTTTTCAGCATTCGTTTTAACATGACAAGTTGACTTACTGAAACAAAACCTACTGATAAGCAATTGTTGTGAATGCAAGTTGTTTTGAGTGTCATGTGGCATAACCATGGGCGAAGGTCACATACCCTTGTGCACGTGGACGGGGAGTAATACAAAAAGTTTCCTACAACGGATCCAGTGTAATTATTGTTTTACAAAAATAAATATGGCTGTGCAACTGGATATTTTGTTACCCCCGCATAATGAAATGCACTGCGAAACATTTGCAGACCTGTACCTATACCTTTGAGAGGGAAGACAGGTTTCGAATATAGCAAAAAGAAAGATAGAGGAAAGAAAACTGAACTTGAAAAAGAGAGGAAGAAGAGTAATTTAAATAGCGCGGCGTTTTGAAAATTGTGTCCCAATATATTTTATAAGCCCGAGAGGATTTAAACCTCACATATATGTAGTTTGAAGCATGGTGCCTTTCTTCGTTCCTAAAGATTAAAAATTGCGTTATTTTAAGTAAATTAATAAAATGCCACTTCGGTCTCCCGTTTTAGAATGTTCTAGTCACTTGAAACAATTATCATGCACCTTGTGGCTTTACAACAATACTGTCCATTTGACATTGGCGTGGTCCTGAGGTGCTCTACACATCCTTAGATAATCCTTGTTCGTTTCACATTTTACCTATAGAGCAAAGGTGACCAGCCTGTTCTTGACCTTGGGCCAATAAATTGATAGAATTTGTTTGAAGGAAAATTTAACAAAATTATATTAACAACTATTTTAAATTTAACATCAAGATATTGTATAACTATTAGCAGGTTACTCAGATAAGTGTAACTGCAGGCCGGTATATTAATAATATTTTAACTCATTCAGTTGTTCTTATTTATAACTTTTTATTTTGAAAGAATGCCGTATAATCTTTATGTGTTTTAAAGTGTTCATAAAAGGAAATCCTTTAAATTTTACTATAGGTACTCCTTATTAATATTTTAAAAAGATAGTTCAATGAATATTGAAAATCTTTAGTTTTAATTTTAGTTCTGAATTTGATTTTCATTGAATAGTTTCTCAATATTAGGCGTACTTTTATGTGTACAGAACAAGATGTGCATCTGTTATAGTTGAACGTGGCAGAAAAAGTTTACTCACAAATGTATATGGAGTGAATTTTAGGAAAACGGTCTGAAGGGAGGTATATATCAAAATTTCAGTCAGTGGAAGAGGGGGCTATACCAAAATGTTCTTTAAATTAAGCGCAAAGTCTTGAGGGGATTGAATATATATTATTTTCATTTGTAAAAAATGGGGTGTTTGTACAGTGATATTCTCGTTCTATATTATGCTTAAACTTGTATAAATAAATTACGTGCAGCTACTGTTATTGGAGCTTTGCTCTGTTTCAGCACAAATGAATGTATGAATAAAGAAACAAACAAACAAACAATTGAATGAATAATACGGCAAAAATCCAGTTGTGTTATTTTTCCATCACTTCATTGTCTTTCAAAATTTAATGACAAATATACAACTTTCTTCTCGTCGTTAACACAGTCTACATTATTTCAGGTTATCAAAACTCGCAACTGTTCTTCTCATAGCCTTACTCCGTCAATCCAGTGTCTTTCTTTACTTTTATTGTCTGTCAGACAATAACAATAATGCCCTCGACGCTCGCAGATCTTACGACGCACACAAGACAACACAATCACACAGCTGGCTCACACTCACTGACTTACTGACCGACTTACGACCGTTGCTCTAACTCAAAAATTTAACTAACTGCTCCTGTTCTTTGCCTCGCCTCATTTTATAGAGGGGCTGACGCCACACGGATCATTCGAAAACCTCTCTCACGCATGCACCGCGATAACTCAGCTACAAATCTCGAGAAGGTGCTAGAAAAATCCCTTTTGTTTCTGCATCTTCCATTGTAACAGTCACGTACACACAAACAGCTGCGCAAGGCAGCCAGGCATCGAACGCCCTTTTGTCTCACCGACCCGGCATGTGGTGTAAAGCAGCTTGGCCACCGTCCGTCCATGGTTGTGCGCCGAGCCCAACGTCACAACATGAATCTCAGACTGAAATGCAGAGTGGATTTGTAAACACATTTGTATTAATCCGTTCAGATTCGGCCAAATTCGAACAAACATTTGCTGTGATTCTTGTTCTTCACCAATGAATGACTGTTATACGAAGAAACGCCGCAACTATCATGGGGATACTCCTTTTGAATGGAGAATTATCTCAAGGCTTCCATCACAGTCGGACCTAGCCACAAGAGTAACAACTTGTTGACACATCTCAGCAGCACAAATATAATCCTGCCGCCCGGAATGAAGCATCATGTACTGCTATGAAAGTGTTGTGCAAAGCTACAGTCTGTACACCAGCGCATGGTCTTTATCAGGAATGCAACGAGTCAGTCCATCAATAAATAGTTATAGGCACACAGCGATATATGATGCTTCTGATTGCATTCACCTTGCATGCATTGATTTCTGGATTTTAATACCAATTGAAGACTTACTTGGATGTAACACTGGACTCTGGGCATCACAAATTAATGGTATTTCCGGCTAAAATTTATCAAATGAGGTTATTTCTCACGAATGAAAGATAGGGAATGATAGTTAAGATCATGGGTCGAAGCAGTAGACCCTTAATGTTAACATTGTGATTTTCATTTCATCCTGTTGGTGTATTGCTTCATGTTTCAATTATTTTCTGTAGGAAGTGGCCGAAAGTATTTAATTACTCTTACTACAAGGTTTCAAATACAGGAAAGTATTTAGAAACACGAGGATAATGTGAATTTTCTATTTTCAAGTGTAGTATGAAACTACTTAGCAATTAAACTACTACTAGTACCACTACCACTACAACCACTACCACTACTCATACTAGTAATACTACCAACACAATCACCACCATCACCGTGACCTCCACCACTTGTAATAACAAAAACACGAGTGGGTTATCCTATACTATCCTTTAAGGTAAAAGCTTCTGTTTTAGTCTTTTTGCTCATGCTGCAACTTGGAACTGTTACTGGAACTGGAACTAATGTCATCGATGGAAACACTGCTCAGCTTCAGTAATATTCTACGTGATTTTCTTGTCATATTAAGTGATAGGAAGTGCTTACTTTTGCCTACTATCACAATCTGATATGTGGTGTTCACTAGTACTTCATGCTGATATGTATAATCGCTTCTGTATACAGCAGTGTCTTAGTTAACTGTAAAAAACATATTTACATTCTATATACCGTGTCCTTTGGTATTTTAAGGGATTAAGAATCATTAAGTTGTAAGTATATGTGTTAAAAGAGGACTATTTTGTTCAAGCTCTATCTATTCCTGTTTTGGACAGCTTATGTCACAATCTTGCTGACTTGCTTTAAATAATAACAATAAAAATATTGTCCTGTTCGTGCTCGTAAATATTAAAATACAATTCATTTTTTGCAAGATTTGTGTTTTTAGTTTTTATTGTCCATGTAGATGCAATAAAATAAGCAAAAGTTAGTTTAATGGGATTTTGGCATGTTACTTCCTTGTGAGCGAGGTCACATTGCAACTTTAAGTGGGCAGTGTTACTGTACTAAATGCTGAAGGCTATCAGCCACTTACAATCTCATTAGTTATTTTTCTCAAACTGATGTTAATGATGAGAAGGTTTCATGTTGCACACCTATTTCTGCAGTTCTCATAATCTTAATGAATGCACTCATAAAGGAGGTGCTTTCAACTTACTTTACTTTTACGAGTATTTATCAAGATTATAATTATAACACAACAATGCAAATCGTGCACACGCTGATTGGGGTTACATTTTCGACTTTAGTACATAACAAAGTATAATGGAGTGTTAAGGACCATTCTACACTAACCACAAAGTCTAGATTAATATTATTAAGAGAGCAAATGTATATATGTTTGTATGTGTATATGACAATCTACAAAAAGCGCTCAACCGATTATGATATTTCACCATTAAAGCGCCTTATTTTCAGACGGACATAGGATCTGAAACACGTAATTTAAGTTCATAAATCACTAAAAGACCGAAACGGATTTAAAAATGTTATGTACTAGAGTACTAAACAAAAATAATTGTGAGGAAGGCTTTCAGTTTTGGCTGAGGTTGCTATGGAATAGAAAACTTATAGATGTTGTTATTCCAAATAAAATGCATGTAAAGTAACACGAAAGCCGCCCCTAACATCCTGTATATACGTTAGGAGCATGTTAAGGGCATGAGTGCGCAGATTTTGCGTGATGGCAGATTCAGATATGGGGAATAAAAAGCAAAATAACACATCCATGTATCGAGAAAGGTAAATGAGATAATTTAACCATATTGAACACATTATGTGAGTGGTCTGGGAGCAGAGCAGCGCTGAAGTAGAAAATTCTTTGTTTACTACATAATGCGGCTACTGCTGTCTCGCATGCCTTCAAATCCATGACGAATGGAAGTCAAAACCAGGCCAGCCCTAGAAAATTGGTTTCGCCACGTGTATGTTTTCAGTTCCTGAAAGTAACGAGGGTACTCTCTGAGGCTTTCCGAGCACTATTCAGGGGACCTGAGTATCAACATTCCTGACCTTCCACCTGGCGCTCTTGCGAAGCGTATGTACTCGAATGTATTCCAATATAGGCGCTGAGATCCAATTATTTAATACAATTTTGTGCTAAACGACTCATTTTGGTAATAAATTGAAAATACACGAATAATACAACTTTTAAAGTTCAATCTCTCTATGATAATTGCAGGAGTAAAAGATAAATGAGTGGTGATATTGACAATCAAACATTCAGATGCAACTTCAGTTGCAAGAAGGTTTAGTTTTCAGTTATCCATTCTGAGATTAAATAGAAAATGATTGTCCGTGCTTGTGGGCAGTGGTCTAGTGGAAAAGCTCCTTTCAGGCATTTCGTCGAAAGCTGAATTGAACATCTTCAGTGGCGTGGCCGTACTACTTTTCTGATGTACTAGAGGAGTACTACGGTCACACCACTGAAGATGCTCGACGCAGCCCTTACGAAACGTCTAGAAGAGGCTTTTCCACTAGACCACGGCCGTAAAACTTAAGATTATTTTTTTTGTTAATTTATCTTTCTCGATTGTTTTAATGTGCAAAAACACCTCCATTAGTTAGCTAAGGAGGGATATTCGATACCAGCGAGAGTATCTTTTTAATTTTGAGTGGTAGAGATGAATACTAACGGGGAGGGCGGAGGGGCCCACAACCGATTCAAAACACCGCTCGTAGCCATTCCAGCCCTATCGTCACTCCTGGGTTGGACGCGAAGGGCAACAAAATCCGGATGACGATGTGTCCAAGCATGGACGGGGTACCTCCCGTTTCCAGTGGGAGCGTATCCGACGCCAGCTATGGCCACGCAATAACATCTAAACCCCAAGGATCCACGGTAGGAGTACCTGGTTGAGAGAACTTGGATGCAGGTACTAACCGAGCAGGCCCAACCGTAGCCAGAGAGAAACTTCTACAAAGCACACATCCACCGCCCAACCGCAACCTTACGAATATCGTCGCCTGCTCCTGCAACTCTGAAACAGACGACAACGAAGGAAACGATGGGTACAGAAGATGAGAGACAGAAAAGTTGAGGTAAAACAGGAACCACTTGAGTATTGGCCTATCGATCAGGAAATACCATGAAAAACGAATGGGTTAGACAAGGCGAGTCCGGAACCTCCCAAATGCGAGCCTTACATGTTACCGCAGAGCCATCTGCGTGGTATCTTTGGAAACAATTCTGGTGAAACTCTTCTAAGTTTGCTGATATCAGTGGTCATTAATCATGAATTAACTTGAATATTTATTGCTGCGTAAGTGCAAACACAATCAAGCTAAATGGCTCCCGAGTATATGTATGTGTTACTGGCGTAAACCACCACTTACTTACTCGTCACGCATGATTAACACGTGCTGTATCGCAGATTGTCACCTTGCTCTATCTAATTCCATCAGCTATGTCCAGTTTCTTTGAATGTTTCCGCCTTTTCTCACGTCCTTTCGTGTTCGCAATAGCGGACGTAAATTATCATGTACCTTGTAGTGGAATATTCCAACATTCCTTGGCAAGCATGCTTATGTCATCTCACAAACCGTCTAACATAACATAGAGTTTATCTGCAGAAAACCTTTCTGCGAAAAGCAAGGATTTCCATCTTTATCGTTTCCACATTATCAGAGAATGTGTCACATGTATCGTGCTTCAATGCTCGAAAAACTTAATACTCTAAGGGGAAATTCTGGATAACGGTTTTAAAATAACTTACTTTGCTACACATGCCGCTCTACCTCTTTATTCCTAAACCATTTTATATCTGTATCACAGCCACTTTAATACAAGTGATTTCCACAGGTGCGATAGCTAGGGCGAGGCGAAATAGACTGGCTATCCATTCAAAGCCAAAAGCTCCGAGTTTGAACTCCAGAGACACAGTCGGTGTGATGGCACGCGTGGATGATGTCGGAGTTACGCTTAATTGTATTTGCACAAATTTTGAATTTTATTGTAAAATACTGTTCAAATAAATGAATATTTAATATATGAAATAGCTACAAATACTTGTTTTCTTTCTTTAAAGACTAGTGTAATATGAAAGTAGCAAAAAGCACTACTCAAATATTCCATAACTTTTACTCAAGCATCACTATGGAATAAGGGTTAAATAATTATTTGGGATGGTGATTTTTGGCAAATGCGATTTAGTGAGAAATTTTCAAAAAATACTTGGACTCTCTTGAACAGATGTATTTTTACTTGTCACGATCTGTAACCACTGTTTAATCTATCGTGATAAAATGCGAAATCGATTCCACACGCGAAAACTATACTAAATTCTTTATAAATGCGAAACGTGTTGCTATTTTGGACTGTTTTTAAATGAAAATGTAAACAACAAAACTAATTTCGTAGCGCAGTTGGTAACGCGCTTGCCTCTGGCGCGGAGGACCCGGGTTCGATCCCCGGTATCAGCATGGGGATTTTTATCCCCTCTGGGAGGTCTGACACGGGGTGCACTCAGCCTCGTTAGCTGCCTGGGGGACCAATTGAGGAGCTACTTGATGGAGAAGTAGCGGCCCCAAGTCGAGAAGACCGCATAACTGGCCGGGAGGGCTCAGGGCGCGGACCACGTCCCATCTTCCAGTACTGCACCTCAGCAATTACGCCTGTGCTGGGCAGAGATGGACATAGCGGCTGGGCGGTAGGCCTTGGCCCTTCATGGGCTGTCGCGCCGGGATTTAGTTTTATGAAAAATTACTTAAGTGCAACGAAAGGTTATCACTCGTATGGAAAAATATCTGATGTGCTGCACTCACACGACTTTCTCTAGTTTTGTACTAACCATTCTTACAAACTCTTATTCCTATAACTTATCCGTGTTACTTGAGATAAACATTTGCAGAAATTATCTTATTGACTATTGCCTTGTAGGTGCAATGGGAATATGAGAATACAGTAGGCTCTGAACGAGAGTCAAATCTTTTAACGCTTTGAGGTCCCGTTCTCTTTGCACGGTTAAGATATAAAAATGAATAGCGATATTATATTTGACAGAAGTATAAGTTCTTCAAAACTCACACAAATAACAATGCATGTATCCAAGTTAATGGTTCACTCTAAAAAAAAAAAAAAAAAAAAACGTTATTTATACATAAATTGTGTATTTTAGCAAGATCTACGTTTTTCTAGATAACCCTTACGGTTTACCAGTTATGCAAAAGTCATCCAGAGTAAATAAGACTACAGGAGCTATAGCCAGAAAATTCAAGATATACATTTCATTTGTCATAAAAATATCTCAAACATATGGCATTTTAATCAAAATCGTTAGTCAGTTTTAAGAAAATTAACATTTTCGAAAAATTTTCCATGTGAAAGGTAGTTTAGGGTGGGGCTATTTTCTTGAAAATCTTCGTGTTGTGTCCTTCGAACATTAAACTTACATACCAACTTTGGTTTTTAACCGACTTATCATTTATGAGTTATGCTGTCCACAGACTGACAGACAGACACACACACAGACCTTTTTCTTTTTTTTATTCAGGAGGCCTCAAAACATATATTTCCGGTAAAATCTCGACATGGGATTTTTGGCTGGAATACAATACTTCCTCTACTTCACTATATGTAGCAGAGAAAATAAGGGAAAAAAATGGAAAGGATATTTTATTTTCTCATCCAAAGATTGGTAAACTTTACCATTCTGTCACCGCTGGTCGAGTCTTCTTCAGTAGATTTGAAGATCTAAGTAAAGATAACAGAAAAGTAGTACAATTTGTGTAGGAAAATAAAGATGTAGACTGCCGGCAAATGTTTTAGAACTTGTACCTCCAATACGCAAATTTGGCTGAAGTAGCTCTGCCATACACTTAGGATCCCAACTGTGGCGTAGACGCTGAAAAATATTTCAGTAAGAAGAACTAACTGTAATGACAAAGAGAAAGTTATTATAGAATAGCACATTGAGGTATTCATAGATTTTATGCAACATTGATACTAATTTATGCACTTGCATGGTTCTGCTCATTTTCTGTATTGTGTTCTCCTTACTCTTCTTTTCTTCAGACCCTTTCTTTCTTAATGTTGTTTTAGGCTGTGTCAATTCTATTTTTCTCTGAGTTGCTTTAACCTATATTAACTTTCCAAAACTTTTGACCAGAAGTATTAGTAATTTCAGAAAGACACAAGGGTACGGATAAACAATTGCAATAAATAATTTAGTATGTTCAAATCAATGCCTAATATAAGATGACCTACCAGATTTCCAGTGAAGGGGCCATTAACTTCCGTGTTAAGGATAAGCAATTAGTATCCACTACAGCTAAGGTAATTAGGGTTCTAGTGAAATTGCATCAACAAGAAAACCATTAGCTCAAGGCCCACCCAAATCAGTTATGCTCCCAAAGGCAGTACGTGGTGCTCCTTAGTATATAGCAAGTTACCGAGTGAAAAATTGTGTTTCATAGGGAAATGCAAAGTTTTGAATTTAGCAATATAAATATGAACGTTCATGGGAATTCAAGGTTCTAGGCGGGACTTAGGTGCATAGAACAACATGTATTTCTAAAATTCGTGGCTTTTCTTTCGTGTTTTACAGTCTTACAGAAGTGATTACTGTTATCGATTATTAGCAGTCCGTGTCGCCAAAAGACCGCTCATGGCCTATACAGATTTAGCAGCTGTCACAATGAAACTTAGCGATTAGCATTTCTGTGACTCGTGGCAACTTGCCTATTCATTGTTATTACAGACTATATGACCCCGTGATGTGGTGGCCGGGTGTAAAGGATCGCCCCAATGTAGCTCATGCATGTCCTAAAAGGCGACTAAAATGGCCACCCGGTGCCCGGGGGTATAACTGGGCCACCCAGTCCCAGGGGATATAAATGTGGGACCTGGTCCTCCAGGTTGGGGGTTGAATGTGGGCCTAACAACCTCACACCGTAAAGAATCATGTTGAGAAGCCAAAAGAGAAGCCTCGGAACGCATGGACTAACAGAAAATGACTGGCTAAGAAGTTGAACTTGAATTTTGGCACATGGAATGGAGCATTGGCAGGCTTAATATTCTAGCTACAACAAGAGATGGAAGGATGCCATACAGAGAGATGCTCAAGATATACTGGGAATACGAGGATGGAGAAGGAGAGCTGGAGAAAGAGAGGAATGGAGGCACCTGCTGAAGGAGGCCAAGGCCCAGAAGGGACTGTAGCGGCACTCGAAGATGACCCGGTGAACTTCGTATCACCTATAATTGATTTGATTGTAACTCTTCATAAGAGATTATCAGTCCTAATGAATCTTCCAACTCCATGGAATTTCAGTACAGTTTGCACGTGGAGCAGCTCGCCGCGCATTAGACTGACTGCGACGATCTACGACATCCTATGTCAGCTCGTCCTCTCCTTGGCATTGTAATCAACACTGTAAAATAACACGGAATTATTTTCAGGCACTCAAATTTGCTGAATTTACCTTGAGAGTATGACAAAATTGAAATTCTCAAGCTAACTCCTCGAGTTTTGCTAAAACACATTTTGTGGTTATATCTCAGCCTATCTTAGGGGACACTGGGCGTGAAAGTTTGGTCAAAATTGTCAAAAAGTCGAAAATTGTTTTTTTTACCTTAAAATGTTCCTGGAACACCTGTGCATGTGGCTCAGCTAACATTTTTCATATCCCCCACTCCATGTGGTCATTACGGCCCTTTCAAATAGTGCTCTTCCCTTAACGTACACAGTATTTTCCTATATAAAAGCCTGTTTTTCCCAAAACTACATTTCTGCATATTCCAAAAGAAGGTCGCGCCTGAGTTTTGCTTCAAATTCAATGAAAATTTCCAAAAGTATTCATAAATAGCAGCTAAACAAAACTATGTTTCAATATTGATGTTATCATTAACATGAATTCCAAAAACAGTTTTTTGTATAAAAAATCAATAATTTTTAAGATTAAATTTTCTTTGTTATTAAAAAAATATGTACAGCATAATCAGCAAACGTATTTAAAATATCTCTTCATACAATTGTTACCCATGTTTTAGAGTACCAGTTCTGGCAATATGAACCAATTTTCAAAAGTCAATAGACCCGAGTCACGTTTTGAAAATGTGCCTATTAAATTCATAAAATAATTTATATATCATAAACGAACTATCCAATTTTAACGAAATTTGGTGCACATCATATTCTTATATAAATACAAACACAGTAAAAATTTCAGATAAATCTATCAATAAATGTGGAACTTTCAAATTTCACTCCCAGTGTCCCTTGGGACCTAAGTCTTGAAATATTAATATGTGTATTCTTGAAATAGAAATATATAAACTCTTTCAAACCACATATGTAATTTTCAAGTACTTGTATATAGGAGAACGTGAGTATAAAGCATTGTAGCTTAATAGTAACCATTTTGAAGACAATTAGTTTTCGTCACTTTCCTTGAATCTTGCAAATAGTACACACTAGCCTCGTTTTATAATAATTCATTTATTATTATGCACTTGTGCTCGTTCTGAAATTGTTAGTTTTTAAGATTGAGCTTAAAGACGTACCGTGTTTTCGCAGTTTACACTTTTGATAAATTACCTTTGGGTGGGAATCGAGACTCGTGTTTGTAAGTAATCTGTAAACTGCAAGTTGCAATGCCAACTATAAGGTACTCTTGGAAGCTGTGGATTTGAATATTGTAATAAAGTTAATTAATCTTAAGCTTAATTTTCTTATTTATATTTCAAGGTGACCGAGCGAGTTGGTTGCGGGATTCTGTGTGTGACTCGCATTTGGGATGCATCGTTTTGAAACCCCAGGGGCCAACCAACCTGACTGAAGGTTTTCTCGTAGTTTTCTTCGGTCATTAGACGAATGCTAGGTGGGGTTGTTTGAACGACGAATTTCCCTATCATTCCTTTCATCACTACTTTTCATTTCCTTCCTTTTCTTTGTTAGACCAGTCATTAGACTGGTCACTTGTCCGGGTTTGCTTGCTCCTCCATAGGCTACTGACTCAAGCTATTGGCTTCTAAGCTCTTGGGGGTGTAAGTCCTACAGAGGAGGGTCATCCGTTTAAGAAGCAGCATTTCAAATTGAGGTAATCGTGTAAGATGTTATTATTTATGCTATTAGGTACTAAAGTTTAATTACTGTGAATGAAAGCAAGAATACGACCGAGTCTAGAATGTATTTTTTTCGGATGAATTCAAATGTACTTTGTACATTTGATTGCATCTAACTACCAGTGTTCATCCTGTATTACTATCGAAAGCTTTATAGCATGCAGAATATTGATAGACTTTTCTGTAATGTAGCAGCATATTTTCTTAAAGTCCTCGATTTAGGTCTTTCAAATTGGAACGTTCTTTAAGGGATAAGCAGGTCTCGGCGAGAGCATAATATGGTCAATTTTCATCAGTACAAACCTCTGAGGAGGTACACTCATAACATATATTCACTTTCTATTATGGCCCCCTTGTCTTCTAACAATTTCCAAGTAATGGGAGTTTGAAATAGTTAATTTTTCCCTGTTATTACGAGGATTTTATTTTATGATTAAGAGACTACCACGTTTGGTAATTCATAATCAATTCACAATAAGTTCTGCCCTGTTATCTCTATGATCATGGAGAGATGGATAAGATTTAAGATATAATAGAATAGAGTAAATTGCTAAAAGCACTTGCTACAAATGTATAGTAACGTCATAAATAAGATACACACTATATCGCGTTTGACTTGCTTGTTCGCTAATTCATGCAAATATTATGCACTACTTATTTATTTCGGATGAAGAGCGTTTTATTTATTGCTCCATAATACTTTTGAATCGCACTAATTTTTCAATGTCAGAGGATGAAGGTGTTTTTAGATAGGAGGAGCGAACCTAAATGCTTGTAAGTTAATGTAGACCAAACATCAGTTTCTATGAAATTCATTTTGAAAAAGGCTTGGTCATATAGGTATGTTGTTGAAAAAATTGCCGTTGGACTGTAAAACGGCGTAGTTTAGAGAAATATTAATGTGTTAATAATTGTTTGTGGAGTTTAAAAGATACGTTTTCCCAGTCAGCATGAAGGACTCGTCGCCTGGATGTCAATCTACTTTTTCCCTCGCTGCAGCACTTATTACTACAGACAAAGTAAATATTTCGTCGCAGGAAAGACCTTGAGATATCAACCCCTGTCAACCAGTGCTGCGCTGTGTTCGTAACCAATCAGTTGAAACGTCAGGTACCGCGGTATTGGGAGACATTACGTCACCACCAGTCGCACATTGTGCCACAGTTGCTAACCCGTAATGTGAACCTATTGCGAGTAAAGTGATTGAAGATTAAAACACTGAATTCAGCTATCAATATTGCTTTTAAAATACTTAAAACCTAAAAGAGTAAAAACTAATTGCAAAAATCAGCTATACAGTTTAATGTAGAGTGGTTTACAGTGAGATAAAGGTGGGCCACCACAACACAATTTTTACGACCTTTTGTAAAAAATCTTTTTGAATATGAGTGATATCCCTCTAACAAGACACCAAACTAAGATATAAAAGTGCATTTATATAATGCAACAATAAAAATAACCATACACCAATAGCTTCACTTGATGAAAGGCCCTACTTGCTCCTTTGTGAATTGGGGTTTATGGTGTCTAATTCTATCAATAGGAATAAAACTTACATTATCTTTTTCCTTCTGTGAGCTCTTTCATTTAGTCAAGCTTGCTTTGTATTTCCAGACCTTTTCATATGGGCTCCTCTACTTCTCTACCCGCTCAACTCTGCTGTTCGTGTGGCTTCTCAGTAATCTAGAGAAAGTGCAAAAGAGGATGCTAGTGTTACTACATAGAATATAAAATATATGCGTATTAGTGGTATTTTTGTTAAACTAAGATAAATTTAGCAATAAATAAAGAAGCATAATGTAAAATTTAAAGCTTTCACGGCGCACGTTATTTATTACTGTTTCACGGGTGATCAGCCGTGTGAGGTTTAAAAACATTGAGCTTTCGGTCATTGTAAACTCTATGGGCTTCGTCAGAATGATTCAATGTTTTTAAACCTCACACGGCTGATCACCCGTGAAACTGTAATAAAGAAGCATAATATTTCGATTTTTGTTCATTTCATAAAACGAAAAGAAGGCGCTAAGTAATAATGTGTAATCATTGTACCTTCCAATCAAATAAGAAAAGCAAACTTGTGTACTAAAAAGGAAAAACAAATAAAGGAATTAGAGTTTTATTGCATATCAATAAATGCCACAGATTTTCGCATTAACTTCGAAAAAAATTGAGATCAGATTTACGATTATCGCAGTAACCGGGTAAGACCTTCAGAGATATTTTAGGTTAACAAAAGCGCAATGCCACGTACGAATGGTGTAATGTATGTAAATTATGACAAAGTGACTCTAAATGCAATTGGTATACATATTAAAACTAACCACGAACTTAACATTGCAAGAAAAGCATTATTTTATTTGTAGAAAAATCTGCTTTGTTACTTAGCAACACGCACCCTTAGGGTACTTGACCCTTATTTTCTCCTCTGTCAAGCATCAGTGACCGGGTTTTCGAAATATGGGTGATATCTCAATCGCCTTTGGAATGTGAGTTTTTCCCATTCTAGCTTTTGATGTGTAAATACACCGATGTCAAGATGTTTAAACGGTATATCAAATACTTTTTAAAAAGTAATGAAGTGCAAATTTAAGTGAATTCTGCTTCTTGTTCGCATAAAATATCTTACATCTCTCTCAGAAATATATGAAGTTGTTATGGGTATGAATGAGCAAACTTTAAAGGCAACTTATGAGTTAAGCTGAAACATAACTCCACCATTTTCCTCTATAGTGCATGGTTGCCTAAATATAAAATAAAATAGCTGATTGTCGATATTTAACCATTTTACCGTTTAGTTCTGCGATCAGCATAGAGAGGTGTAGATTTAAAGGATAAGTTAATCGCGTCTTTTCCATTCCTTGGTAGACTGAGTCGTTTAGCCACAAAATTCCTTGACTACAGTAGCCGTATTAGTAAACAAAACATTCCCTTCTCCAGCCCCATTGTGTTGTCAGACTGTACACAAATGTATTTAATAATGTTAAATTATTTCCTTTACCTTTCACGATATTGATGCATTTTTATTGGACTTCTTTATCCGTCATGTTTGAATCTAGCTCAAACAGTGAAGCGTTTAGGCATGATCTAAGCTTCAAAGTTACATTGGAAGAAGCACATTGAAAATAAGAGAATAGAATTAAACATTAAATATAAGAAACCTTATAAGCTAATTGGAGGAAATTTTGAATTTGATATTCATAACAATTTACTGGTATATAAACAAGTGCTGAAACCTGTATGGGTTTATGGCAACCAAGACCAACATAAAACAGATACAAAAGTTTCAAAATAAGGTTTTAGGAGCAGCAGTAAATACACTGTGGTATGTACGCAACAATAACTTCCACAGAGACCTCAGAATTAATATGGTCTGAGAAGAAGTATGAATGGCAACTAACAAACATCAGGTAAGTATCCAACAGCACGTGGATATTGGAATGGTGAAAGTATCAAATAAGTGTCAAGTGAGACGATTGAAAAAGACTAAAGTATTTTACTTAGGTGGCGACCACAAGATAGAGTGTCTAAAAATTTAGGGTCATGACTGGAGGACTTATCCAAGAACGGTGAATATATTCATGAAATGAGTATTACTGGATGAGTATAAAGCTCAGTTGTAATGGTTAAAAACGAGCAAAAGATGTTTGAATCTACTATCCCGCGAAATCTGCGCACTCATACCCCAAACACCTTGTATATCAGAAAATTCGCAACAAAATGCTTTAAGTTATCCTTACGTCGTATTAAAATATCTTTCTAATGAACAACTTGTCACTTTTATCGTTACTGCAAGACTGTCGTATGTGCATGTAAGGCAACTATTTTAATATTTCCTATCTTCTAAATACAATGTCAAAATGTGTGGCTAAGAGTAAACGAAAACGGTATCATCATCATTACTACTACTATTATTATTATTATTATTATTATTATTATTATTATTATTATTATTATTATTATTATTATTATTATTATTATTATTATTATTATTATTATTATTATTATTATTATTATTATTATTATTATTATTATTATTATTATTATTATTATTATTATTATTATTATTATTATTATTATTATTATTATTATTATTATTATTATTATTATTATTATTATTATTATTATTATTATTATTATTATTATTATTATTATTATTATTATTATTATTATTATTATTATTATTACTATTATTATTACATGTTTCTTAAACGCCATTAACGCTAGCACAAGTAGCAATATTTTTAAATAGTGCAGAAAAGAATGTAACTTTATAACTTTATATATATATAATAAAATAGTGTATTTAGCTTCTTGTTTGCCCCCCGCCCACCAGACGAAGGCCGTCCAGGGTCAGGCACGACAGGCACAAGTAATTCATTAAAAAATTCTTCGTCTCTTGCCCTTACACCCTCTCGTTCATCGGAAAACATTTGGAGCCGGCTGTACCTAAAGTTGTCCGATGTCGGCTCGGGTTGATTACATTTAAGTGGACTGCAATGTGAGGGGGTTCATGTCAGTCTTTTTACTGATTACTTTCGGTATACCGAAATGAAAGAGAGAGAGAGAGAGAGAGAGAGAGAGAGAGAGAGAGAAATGAAAGAGAGAGAGAGAGAGAGAGAGAGAGAGAGAGAGAGAGAGAGAGAATAAGTGCCGCTGGACTACACTCTAAATACAAATGTTAGATGTTCAGCGAGCATTCGACCGTTTGGGTTGTCGGTGGAGACCAACACGTTCTATGAGACCCTGATGTTTAGTGCTGCGTTTTGTGAATTGTTCCAGTGGTTCCTCCAAAAAAAGCGTTATTTATGGAACACCAATTTCGAGAGTAAACACCAGAAATATACGACAGCACGAAACCACAAGCACGGGTTCGAGACAAACGAAGGCAGTCACGGCACCTTGAATCCCTGTGTAGCAGACTGCCTTTAGCGAGGATTTTGCAGCACTGATAAATGCAAGTAATTCCCTTGTAGGACTCTTTGAGGTGTGGTAAAACAGCAGTAAACTGGCATATAATCTTGAAACCATAGTGATGGGCAATTTTCTTTACTTTGTTTCATTTAGCGTTGTTGTACATCATAAGGGCTATGTAATCATCGATTGATGATGTCATAAGGTCAGCAAGCTACTATTATATGTTTTTTTCTTAGAAATCCTTTCACAGCATGCCATAATGTTATCCATGGTTTTAATATCACTACACACACCTTTGCTGGCGTGTTGGGATGAAGAAATGTGACAGATACCTTGGACTAGAGGCCATTGCTTTAGTTGCGTTTGGTAGTGCACGTTGCATCGCTTCCGATGACAGATGGCATAGTGGGTCACGGTCGGACCTTAGGTGAGAACCTTCCCATCGGATAATCTACTCCAGCTAAGTGGCACGTATTGTGCCTATCACTTAATGAGCTGTATTATGTTTACTGTTGGTGGGGATTTGGAAACTGGTAAACTCTTGCATCCGGTGCCCAGGGGCAGCTGAGAAACTTCCATGCTCCCTTCAAGACTAGTTTGTGGTACATCTTCTGACTTCAATTTCAATAAAATCATACGACCCTTTTGGACTTTCAATGAAATGATTTTCATCCACCAAATATAAAACCCCGTGTACACACAATTTACCACAAAGAATACCCTTCCAGATGACTTAAAATGCATGCACTTATGTTGAAACAGGAAAAAAGAGATACTGTTTGAGGGAAAACATTTGTAGTTATTAACACTTGTAAATGCTTCATATGATTTTATAGGCATTCGCATATTTATATTTCAGTTCCAATAACGAGACTACACCACTAGTTTTTCGAAATTTAATACTCAATACCAATACTGATTTTTAAGCACCGGTACTCATTGTATAAAAAGTCATAAATGCCATGGCTTGTTCGCGCAATTGTGTCCTTACCAATTTTCCTCTGATTATCATTTTCAGGTGTCACAGCATCATGTTCTAACAGTGATAGAAAACTAGTATATTGCTTTTTCAATGCAGATTCTGCAAATCTCACTTGGAGCATAAATGTAACTTGCTTCTTTAAATGTTTTGTCTTGTGTGAGTTACAACTCTACCAAAATGCATGCATAGTTTACAGACCCCCCTGTCTATTTTAAAATGGTTTTATTTTGTTCATGTTATGTTCGATATCACTATTATGCATTTGCAAAACAAAATAATTAAGAAAATTAGTGGTATGGTATATTTGTAAGGACGGTTGTCACCACAATTTTACTTACGAAACACAACCTAACAAATGGAAAAACATAGCAAATATTTCCATATGTTGTATTTTCTCACGTCTTAAACTCTGATTTGTTTGTGCTGAATTCACAGATTTTGCTCGCCGGAGCAGGTAAATGTAATGACAAAGAGTCACATGCCAGTCTACTGCAGATAGTGCATCAGGCAAATCAATTTCATTCACAGGAAGCATAGGCAAGTTCTATCAATAACTTTGGTCCAGTAATTCTTTGAGGACACGTGCGAGGCAGTAATGTGTAGTCTCGGCCATTTTCATTTCTTGTATAGCATAAAGTGAAAAGCAGCAACCTTCAACAGTAGAAATCTTAGAAATATATGTAAAAGTATCGAAAAAAGTATCCAAGGTTCATCTGAAAGTTTTAGACATACCTGTATACCACCATCTTTCGAGAGTAGGTATCGAGGTATCGACAAATGTCTGACTGAGGAAATCAACATTATATCACAAAGTGTTAAAATAAACTTAATGAATAGTATTTTAAAAGACGGCAGGCACCCCAGACCATGAACTAGTACAGGGATGGCGAATAGGTACTTCGCGACTATGGACTGACTTCCACGGCTTCTCTGTAAACTACAGTCCCACAGATCTCCATTCACGTTTTACGTGCTACAAGGTGGTATCATGCCAGTTGGTTATGCACACTCAGCTTTCCGGTGTTAAATATGTTTAGAAAAAACAAAAGATAGTTTATAGGCCTGTAGAAGAAGTTACTTTGTAAAATAGGCTGCACCAAATGATTTGTGCCGTGCATGCAGGTGAGAGAGGCAGAGGAAAAGGCATTCACGGTAGGGAACATGTGTTACCCACCATTCCAGAGCAACGTTGGATTATTGGCAAATCCTTTTGCTTCCTTACTTATTAATAACCAGTTGTTCAGTACAGCTGAGTGCTATACAAATTACACTTATACAGAAACATGGAATACAATTACTAAAGAGGTTGTTGATATGCTAGTCCCCATATCGAAAACTAATTCAATTTTTGGAAGGGAAATTAGCAAAGCAGTACCACACAATAGGTAAGTAAGGGATGATAGCATTCTGAGGCGTCGTGGTTCAGTCTAGACTTAGCACCACCGGAGCAGCATCTAGGTACTCGAGGATGAGCAAAGAACCTCCGAGACGTAGTAGAGGTGTGCTGTTGGGTGTCAGCCATTACCGATTCACGGTGAGGCAGTGCATTGCGGACGAGCCATGAGGCGTTTATAACTTGTTCTGGAACGCTTGGAGCCGGAGTATCAGTAGAAGAGGCACATTGCATAAAGAATGGGCATGCAGGAGGAGTGGCCGAAGTATAAGGTCGTCTCATCAGTTCGTTCGTTTCTCCATACGTTTCAGTCACTAAGAACGCCTGGGAACACACCTCAACCGAAGTACAGCTACGACAGATTAGTTGCCAAACTGCGTGCTTTAAAGTCATGCTTTCCTCAGATCCGAAAACTGAGCTGAACTGAACTGAACTAAAACTTAAACTTTTTCAGTTGATAGTCACGCGATCATGAATGGGCGCCTTGTTTATTGTGGAAATGCTTTCCTCCGCCGAGAACTGATGTGAACTGACGACTGAATCTCTTCTTATTCGTTTGTTACTACATTTTTAAGTTTTCCTCAGAAATCTAGGTGTCGAAAATTACGGTGATAATCGTTGTTTCAGTTAAGTTAAGCGTGGGCGATCTGAACTCAGGTTATAGTTGCGGTATTGGTTTGTTTACTTTGCAAATTGGACATAATGAGTTGAAAACGAAATTTTTCACACAGTGAAGAGGAAGTAACCATTCATTTTATTCCTCAGAACGAATTTATATACAACCTGCAGCATGCAGAGTATAGAAATGTAGGGTAAAACAGAGACTTTGGAGGGGGTAGAGGAATTAGAAAAATCAAGTACATAAGTGAATAAGATTTACTCTTTCTGAATAACGTTTAATAATGTTTAGCTTGTTTCTGCTCTGAAAAAGGCGTGTAAAGATTCTGTAATAAATGCAGCACAACTGAGTAGACTTGGCGGGTAGGTATAACCTCGTCATGTAGGTAATAACACTTGATTGTTTGGTTAAGATTGCGTGTTCGTCAGAGATACTTTACTTGGGAGGTGTGAAGATCCCAAATGTGAATTATTGTCATTTATGTGTATTACTACAAGCTGTGCAATAAACAAATGCAATATAATGCTACATGTACGCAACAAACGATGGTGTACTAATACAAATATAGATATCTGTTGTAATATAAAAACGCTAGGTTACATCAGTGAATTCTGGAACACATTGGAGTTCGTTATCTATGTCTAGTCGTCATAATATTAAGATTGAATTTAATTTTGGTGTTTATCTGAAGCACTACACGAACTAATGTCATTGTCTTTAGGTGTCTCATAACCAAAATCTCATAGGCACCTTCTGAACTACGATTAGCATACGTGGGGTGTGCTTCAGAGCGTTTGCCCATTATCACTAGTATCTAATTCCAACTCACCTATGATGTTTTCAGTTCATTTTTCTAGGAAAGCATAACTTAAAACTGCACTGAAACATTTTGACTTTTGAGTTTTAGTTCTAGTTCATATCAGTTTTAAGATTGGAGGAAAGCAAGGCTTTAGGTAGAAATTCCCAGCTCGAAATCGACTAAACCACTTGTGACATGCTCGATTCGTTATTGTATCTTCGCTGTTCCATCCAACGTCAGTCACAAACACATTATTCAATAGCGAGTCTGCTTGTTGCTCTGTAAGTCGTAGGGGTGGTGAGGCAACTATGATAACGTGAGTGTAGAGAGGGTTCAGGCGCTATAGATACAACTTGCGAGCAAAACGAACGAACTTATGAGGTAACTTAATACGTTCTTTTGTGGCAGCAGATGACAGTCAACACCTAGCGAGGATTTGCTTTACCTTAACTTATAGCTTTATTAACCATGACACTTTCTCAATTAATTATGTGTGCTCCAGTTCAATATCACAAATAATGAATTGCTTTTTCCATTAAAACATTTCTTTTTAAGTATAATCTTAAGTTGACTATTCCAAATACAGTGAGTACTACTAGTTTTGAAACACAAATTTTCAGAGCATGGCATATTTTAATACCTAATTATTTTGCAAGCTTTTGCGAAAGTCCCTTAACGTTGGTACGGAAGTAAATACACAGAGTATTATAACTATTTATTATAACAAGCCCATGTAATACCGTAAAATAATTCTAGTTTAATACCTATTTAATATTTCTAAGCCTTCAGTTGTAAAATAATACCTTTGACTAACAACTACAATAAAAATAATAATAAAGGAATAGAAATGTTTAATGTGTTTAGATAGTAGATGATTCTCACTTTATAGAATAAAAGTTGAGTTTCTCAGTATGTAGCCCGGTAATAAAGTAAAGGTAGTAGCATATATTCTACTTTTTATATTTATTTATAGCTAAGGCTAAGATAAACACAAGCACAATGAGCAGTTAACGATGAACGTATTGTTTTGTTTCAGGTAAGTTTGGCCAGCACGATGTAGAAGCCGCAACTTTGTAATTGCAGTTTTCATGGTATGTGAAATTTAAATTAATGAATGAGTGTCTTTTATGAAAACCTTAAAACCAAACAGAGAATAATTTATGATAGATGAATTAAATATTCCATCCTGTTTCATGTAGCGTAGGAACTACAACATAAACCCCACTACCTGTTATTACGCCACATGCAATTGTCCCCTCATGAAGATTTTAGGCTACACTGGTTACTACGTGGACGAAATATATCCTTGGGTGTCGATTATTTATAGTTTGATTAAGAAGTAAACGTATTTCACGTATAGAGTATAATTAATAAGACAGTTAATAAAATATATGTGTATCGTTTTGATATTAGTGTTGCAAGTGTGTGTGTGTGTGTGTGTGTGTGTGTGTGTGTGTGTGTGTGTGTGTGTGTGTGTGAGTGTGTGTGTGTGTGTGCGTGTGTGTGTGTGTGTGTGTGTGTGTGTGTAAATTATTTTAGAACCTATGGAAAAATAGACCCTCTAAGTATACAATAGAAATATGACGCCTGTCTGTTGCCTGATAAACCATTCCTAAGTTCGGCGGACATGTCCATTACAATAGAGCGCCGGATTATGGGTGAAAACTAAGGTTTTCGTGAGCTCTGCTTCAACTTGATGCCGCACCAGTTTTCATTGGAACCATATATTAAAAATTCATGGAGAAATCCATATGTGGGTGTTACAGAAATATTTATTCACCAATGAGAAAAATGCATTTATGCTAAGTGAATTCTATCCGCGAATAGGAATAAAGCAACGTTCATATGACGATTTTAAGGAGACACTGGTACTATCAGTGGTGATTTGGCAGTGGCAGAGTTGACATGTCACTTACGTGTTGAAAGCACGCGAAGACGGTGCACATATTCGCAAAGTGTGAATATATGATATTAACATCAAATGTCTAAGTGTCGATACGGGAGTTTATCGCGAACAGCTCGCGAATTGCAGAACACCAACCTGGACGCGTAAAGGTCGGGGTAGAACCGCGGGAATTGGGCTGACAGGAGTAACTAGAAGTGCTTGTGATTAAACAACCAACAACCTTTGAAAGACCGTGTAAAAGAGTAGGAGCTGGGCTAAGTTAGGTTAGCGCAGCGATGAGGGGGGCGAGGTGTCATTATGTTGAGGGTAATATATTGGATCAAATTAGAAAGCTCTTGCATTAGGATGTATACATTAGATATAGCGAACAAAATACTCATCTATTACAAACGTACATAAACACGTGTGCTATTTGTCTTAGAAATTGATCCCATTATCACTAGAACACCTACAATACCTGCTTTCAGTACCATCTCACCTAGTAATCCTTAGATTACGCATGGCGGCCATCTTGCGCATTTGGGTCTGTTCCAGCCTTCCCTCAACCTCCCTACTCTTGTATTTCATTATTATTTGTTATTGCTGTTGTTATTAACATACTGTTGTTACTTTTATTATTTTATTCTCATTAATTTATTATTGTTATTTATTATTACTATTATTTCTCATACTATTACCATTATAAGAATAACACTTATTTATGTTACTATTTTTGTAATTATTGTTAGCACCACTATCATTATTGATGGTGATAATGATGATGTTCATGATGATAATGATGACTAAAATAACTAACTAAATAAATAACTAAAAATAATGATACAATACAACAATAACATTAATAAGAAACAAGGAAATGCCAATGAAATATCACGTGCCCTCATGTTTACACGGTTTTGTTACTGCAATTTATAATACGTAATCCGTTATGTTAGACAATAGCAGCATATACAGGATGAGCGTGTTCCCTAGCGATTCCAGAATACCATGTTTAGAATTTATGGTCAACGTAGCTTTCCAGTGGACTGGAAGAACCGCTTTAATGAAACCTTCGGTTTTCCCCAAGCAGCTCAGGTCAACTGTGGGAGCAGGATTCGGAATGCCTATTCCAAAGTAATCTGGAGTGGAAAGCTACAAGCAACTTTAAAAGACGGAGCAAAAAGAGTACGTTATATAATGCTACTTGCTGTACGAGTGTTGTAAATTTCATTACTTTATAGACCTGCTTTGACGAGGCATTTATTTTTCGGTAAAACATAAGCTAGAAAAATTTTGTTAATACACAAGCGCAACGTGACTGAATATTTGGCGAGTTGGTACTGAATATATAATGGTTAGAGGTGCTGAACGTTAGCACTTCGCTTTATACAGTTATCATTTTTAGTATATATATAACTTGAAATTTAACTTTCGGTAACATTTTTAAGAAAAGCATATGCCTCAATGTAATTGCGATAAATATGTGATGTTCTTTGATACTGCATTAAAATTAATTAAAATCACACAGTAAAAGGTTGACAGTGACATAAAAATCCATAAACAAAATCTTTAATTTATTTTGAAGCAATGTTAAGTTCAAAGCAGTACAGGCAAGAATAAACAAAATTATACACACTAAGGAATAGCATAAAATAATGAAAATAAAATACATAAAATTAACTTAAGTCTGGCTAGTTGATGAATTAGTATCTCCTTTTAATGAAATCATAGAACATACCTCCATATTCTGTCTTTCATTCGCACTCTACTTCTCTCCTAATTATGAAATATTTATTGGCACCTATGCTGTTGGTAGGAGCCCAAATCCACTACAGAACTACCTAGGCAAACTCTGGTGGTTTGAGTTTAACAGCCAACGCCTTTTTCAGACAGCTTGCAAAATTATCAGTTGGAAATGAAAAGATTCATATCTCCTCAAAACAACGTTTTGTTTTAACAACCCAAATAGTCTTCTTTCTTTCAATCTCAGTTATTTTTTTTTTCATTGAATAAAGAGAGCGGCTCCACTTTTCAAATTACTTTTCCGTACTCCAAAAGGGTGCCCAAATGGGTCTACATTTCAGTGTTGTCCAAAATCAACAATTGAAATTTTCAAAAGAAAAGGAAGAAAGACAATCATTTTTATTTTTAAAGTCCGCAATTTCGCATTCACATATCGCATTTAGTATTAATTTTGCATTTTGAGTCAATTTCATATGTTTAAAAAACACATTACTATGTGGCCAATGGTCGTAAATAATGAAAACACAAAAATTCAGGTCTTTATTAACACTTCACGCTGTATTGCATTTGCGAAAAATCAGCAACGCTAACAATGATGCATGACAATTAATTTTGAACGTTCCTTAATCGTTAATCCTTAATCGTTCCTTTCAAGAGCTTGAAAAGATCCACAGTACAATATATGACAAACCACTGCTAGAAAAAGCTCAAACAGACAATTTCTGCTTCCAGAGGTTAATCTTAAGTATAAGTAACTGCCAAACAAATTACAAACCTAATTTTTATTTATATGTGCAATTGTATGTTCTGTAAATATGTATATATAATATTGATGTTCCTTTAACTAGGCATCTCGCACATGTTTGTATTCTGTTTTATTTAATTTTGTTTATCATAGTGTCAAATAAGTCTTATGTTCCTGTATATGTTTTATCTGTAATAATTGCGGTAATTCTAAGCTTTGACGAGTCTCTATCTGTACGTGCTTAAATTATTTGAATTTGTTTTATTCAAATGCCACCGCCTCCGTAGCGTAGTTGGTAGCGCGCTTGCCCTGGCACGGAGGACCTGGGTTCGATCCTCGGTACCGGCATGGGGATTTCTTCCCCCGCTGGAAGGTCTGGCACGGGGTGCGCTCAGCGTCGTTAGGAGCTGCTTGATGGAGAAGTAGCGTCCCCAGGTCGCGAAGGCCGCTTAACTGGCCGGGAGGGCTCAGGGCGCTGACCACGTCCCACCCTTCAGTAGTGCACCCCAACAATGACACCTGTAGTGGACAGAGGTGGGGGACGTAGCGGCTGAGCGGCAAGCCAAGGCCCTTTCTGGCTGTAGCGCTAGGGGTTTAGTTTTAGTTTATTCTAATGCTTCTGTACATATTTAATATATAATAATTAATATAATCAAATGATATAATCTTCTCGTCACCTTCTGCTTCTCGGGTTTCAATAAACACGCAGCATAAAAATGGGGCCCTTATTTTACTTTCACCTCATTATTTAAAACCAATGGATATTACTCGATTAGTGGTGATAACTGTGAAGTTCACCGATCGCCAGGGAGAGAAACAAATATTTATGCTTTTTCTTTCATATGATTGCTCAATATTTGGTAGCATTTCAGCAGACACTCCAGAAACATATTGATTTCCTACATTTTCACTTTAAAAGGAATCTATGAATGTCAAACACATTTCGAATTCATATCACATTTGGAATCAACTCGCATTTTAAAAATGCATTAAGGATATGTATAACTCGTTTTTGTTTAAATTCTATAAAACAGCTGAGACATTCGGAAATGAGAAAACTTCATAATTTACCTCCTGACGCCATTTGTAAATGCCATACAGTATGTTTAAATGTTACGTGGATTTTGATGTGAGCTGTGCATTCAAAATTGTTATTGCTGTTTTTTAACTATTGATATTTTCAGCATTATACCCTCTGTAAAATGTTTTCTGCGGGGCAATTTTTGTATTGCACTAATGAAATTTGCTACACATGTTCAGAAAAGCATAACAAAGAAAAATTGTTCTAGGTTTTATTGTCAGATGGGTTTAAGCATAATTTGTTATTTACAAACACAAAAATTACAATTTTTAGGCAAAAAAATTACAGGTCTAACACATTTCGGATCCTAAACTGAAGGAGACACAGATAAACCTATGAAAACTTCAAAAAGTAGACGTATTTTAAACCTAGAGTTAAAATATTCGACCAAAATGTAAAAGTTTTTGTCCCAAGGTACTTTTAGCGTTGTAACAAAAACTAAGCAAATTTTATCATATGTTTTGCCAATGTTGTGTAAACTCCTAAAAGTGAACTTCATAATACATTTCTTTAACACACAATTCGTAATTTTGAAGATATACATTTGTCATTACATTTTGGCACTGGGATAGTAACACACAGAGAATTTCCCCACAGACAGATCTACTTGTACTACTTCCTGATTTAAAGAATGGACTAGTCTTGTCCGTTCCGAGGTAATTGCAACGTTCCATCTTCTTCTTGGGCGACCCAGGTCACGTTTCCCAACAGGTTGGTAGAAGTATGCTTGCCACGGTCGCCTGTCTGTGGTCATTCCCTCTACATCACGTTCTGATATTCCTGAGTTTCATCAATTATATACCTTGTTTTTTCATGTTCCATTACTTGACTGCTTTGCCTTTCATCTCTTACTACCTTCTCTACTGATCTGGGGATCCCATTTGTGCCGTTACAATTCGCCTGTGCTTCTGGAGCATACCTACGTTTCCCTAACTACCATACCACAGTACAGGCCTGGTGGAACATTCTGAAATGTAATTTGCACAAACTCATTCACATGTTTTTCATTCTGTTTACTTATAATTCCATTTGTCCTGTTGTAGCTCCGTAACTTTCTTGTAAATGTAAATTAAATGTATGGACAGTTATATTACATCCCGGATATTGGTAAACTACCAGCTATTTAGCATTCCATCTGTCCATCACTATTTTTGCTCTCTTTCCTCATTGATTTGCCCTCTATTGCTAATACCTGCATTTTATCGCAATATGTTTTCATATTACATTATTTTTTTACATATTTAGTTTTGTTATATTATATTAGAGGTCATCTTCTTGACTAGCCAACAGCATCGGCTCATCCGCAAATATTTATTCCTGCCTAAATGTTTGATGCTTCCTAGTTCTATGAATTTCCACAGTTCCAAATGCACATTTCTATAAATGAAAAATAAAATAGAAGAGAGCCAACATCCTTGTCAGAATCGTGTATTTACCCAGGTTCTGAAATTTAATTTATGTTTATTTTGCATTTTAATTATAACTTTTGTTTGATGATATGAGGACTATATAACATTGTTAAAGTTTGATGTTATTTTATTCTCTTCTAATATACTTAACAATTTTTATCTATTTAGTCCATCCTATGCTTTCACGTAGGTCAAAAAGCAGGAATAGAAGTAGATTATGTTCTATTCGTTTCTCCCTTATTTATTTTACTGTGAAAACAGCACAAACACCAGCACTGCCTTTAAGGAAACCACGCTGTTCTTCCTGTAACACATTTTCCACAATTGGTTGTAGTTTGCCATTTAATAAGGTTGCATATACCTTTCACCCGGAGAAAAGAAATTCGTCTGTAATTACAGCATGTCAACTCCTTTTTATGAATTCTGACTATATTGGCAATCTTCCATTTCTTTAGCATGCATCCCGTGTTCCATATGTCATTTAGGAACTGGACTATCATGTTTTAATACTTTGGGTTTCCATATAAGCTCAAGGTAATTCCGTCAGGTCCCGGAACTTTGCAATCCTATGCTCTTATTAGAACATAATTTAGCTCTTCCAGTGTAATTTCATTAACTCAATGGCATGAAGGGTTATGTAATTCACCTTCTCATGTGATAGGAGTCCACTATAGTATTTATGTATCTGTTTCTCTTATATTACACCTATTTTCTTATCTTGCATTTCTTAAAACCTTGAGTGCGTTAAAACTAAATCTTTGATATCCCGCACATAGAATCATATTCTAATATTTTTACAAAATTTTCCGACGATTCTCCTTGCATCTCTTCAGCCAGTTTTCCTGTTTTGTTATTGCTTTTTTGTGTTTGTAGAAGATTCAATCCTCTTGTGACTTACCATTGCTTTTCTTTTCTTTCTCGTGTACATTTGTTTAGTTCTGCATTCCATACTTTGAGTTCATTGGATTTGCTTCTGCTTTGATATCTTAAGGCTACCTTTGCAGCTTTTATTACTGAAGTTTTTGACACATTTTTCAATCTATATTTACATCTCTTGCTCTCCCTTTCATGTTTGATCTATTCTGATCTCATATAATGCTATTACACTCGGTTCTTCAAGTAACTGTATTATAATTTTTTTTCTGTCACTGTTATATATCTTTACTTTTGTTTTATAGACTTCTTAGGTAGTATTTCTATATAATAAAGTGTGATTGGTGTCTACGTCTGCTTCTTCTTCTCTTTAGCTCACGGTATCTGAAACATATGGACAAATCTTTTCATTAGCTATGATGTAATAAATATTTGGTCCTGTTTGACTCCAAGTGCATTTCTCGGTTTCCTTATGAGGACGAAACACACTTTTTATCCTAAAATGAGTATATTGTAACCATTAAATTTTTCAACTACTACTTCACTCAGATTTCACTGTCACTTAAAGATCTAGTTCAACTTCAAATAAGACTTCATTAGGTCATACTGTCACTTCACTAATGTGGGCTGGTTCCAATGTTCACTGTCACTTTAATTTCAAAAGTAAAGATATGTTAGCAACTGTGCATTAGGCTAAGTTCAAAAGATGAACACTAACACTATGTGTTACAATAGAGAGCTGTTGCCTTAGAAGAGACGAACTGTACCAGGCTATAGCTTCACCTTCTTGTGATATTTTACCTTAATTCTGTACACCACGAAGATACATAGTAGGTAGAGAAGTTATTGGCTTCCACCTAATGGTTCAACACCGAGAGTTCAGTGGAAATACACATTTTGATGCCCCTGAATTAAAAATAAATGTTTGTGTGTGTCCTTGTGGCTGTGATTAGCATATCTCAAAAACGAAAAATCAGTTAAATACCAAACGTGGTATTAAGTTCAGCATCATCCAAGGATGCGACACGAAGATTCTCCAGAACCTCCGCCCCCCCAACCCACAAACTACCTTTCACATGGAGCATTCACAGAAGGTTTTGATGTTTTCATAGATGGCTTTAACGACTTTGATTAAAATACCATATGCTTTAGATATTTTCATGACAAATGAAGTGTATATATTGAACTTTCTGGGAACAGTTTCTGAACTCCTTTTCATTCTAAATGACTGTTGCCTAGGTGGTAAGAGATAGATAAAATCTTACTGCACAACATTGTAGATCTTGTCAAAGAGCACACTTTACAGTCATATTTTCTAGTGGAGATAACCATTTTTGAGATATTTTTGGTAATTGGTTTGAATTTCTGTGAACTTACTTTTCTCAAATAGGAGGTCGTTTTTCATGCCTGGCAATGCAAATGGAATAGAATTTCAAATCCCACGCATAACGACCAGCTCTCAAAAGATTTGGCTATCCTTAAGCCTACTGTATTCCCATATTCCGTCGTACCTATAAGCAAATATGCAATAAACATATTTATTTCTATTAACATGAGTTATATAGAAGGATAAGGGTTTTTAAGACTAGTCTGTACAAGAGTAGAGAAAGTCACGTGAGTGCGCACATCAGATTTTCTTTGTTTGGTAGTGTTTGACGCCCGTAGTTATACTACTTGCGGTAGTACAGGTGGTGCACACTGGTAATACTTTAAGTGAAATCATTAGAAAATGAAATTTTGGAAGGAAACATTCTCGGCTTATGTTACGGTACTTCCTCGAGTCAATTATGAGAAAAACCTGAACAAGGGAGTGCGGTCCTGGTGGGAACTCCATGGCTAGGCCAAGTATTATTTATCATCACAGAAATGATATATTGGTAAATTATTAAAAAAATGTATTTTGAACGCACCTGAAAGCTGCAGGCGGGTGGATATGAGCTGCAGTCCCTTCAGGGACTAACGTCTGAAGCTACGACATCTGGTGCTAGTTAGGTAAATAATGCAGCCTACAATATGCTTACAAGAAATAAATCACCAACTTCAAGCCTGAAAAAAAATATTAAATGTTTGATCTCTAGCATTTAAATGTATTCCCTCAGCGTTTAAGCTATGTTACAAAGTACAGGACTGCACAACTGTTAGGTTTTCATAATTATTTTGTTAGCATTCGTAGACATTTCTCAATTAAAGGGTAGATGTCGATTACTTGTTACCACTGACCAGATATTGGTGACTCGAACTTCAATGAAAAATAACCCTTAAAATTACCACAAAGTTAAAAAAAAAATAACACTAATTATAAAAGGAGTTATAACTGTTTTTTTTTTTAATTTATTAAAATAGTGTACAGAAATAGTTGCATACATGAATTATAATTGCTTCACAAGTAGAAAAAGTGCCTATAAAGGTAATAATGAGATAATTTAGAAAAAGAGCTAAAATATGCTTGGTCAATGTTGTTGTTAGAAGAAAGAAAATTCTGAAAATTGTTTTTGAATTGGCTGCTAAACTATAACTTTTTTTCGAGTTCTCAGATGTTATAAAACTAATTAGAAATAAAGAGAACTTCACTGGCTATGACACGACACAAAGACAAGGACAACAGCAACCTGACTGTACGCACTAATTAAAACGAAATTTAGAAAACCAGCCTGTCTCATTCCCATTTTGGAACATGTTAACGATACCTGCTCTCCTAACAGTAGTCATTCTTTCACCCGTTAGGCACCGTTTCCAACTAACTATTAAATAGGAATTACTTTTTCTTTTCCAAGAATATAATTAAAGGATACACAATGTTACTCTTAATTCTCAGTTGAATAGAGAAATTTGTGATTGTTGAAAGGTTATCCGTCCTTAAATAAAATGTCAATAATATAAAACTCCTTTTATGCTCAAGGTAAGTACAAGAAAATAAGTAAATAAACAAGACGTAATCGAAAAAAGTATCCTAAAATAGAAAATGGTATAAAGGAACATAAGATTACCTAATAAAAGTAAGTAAGGGTGTCATAATTTAGAGCTCATAATAAGAATTTACGTACACGTTAGCAATACCTAACTTAATGGGATGGCTCAATAGTCTGTGACCGGCATTCGGGAGGTCGCGTGTTCATTCCGACTTTAGTTTTCCGTGGTTTCCCCTTTTCGCTGGGTGAATACTGGGGTACCTTCTTGTTCCACGGGTTCCTTTCCTTCCATTCTTCATTTCGTTCCTTTGTCAATTTTCAGGTCAGGTTGTACGCGTGGTGATTCCGGCATATACGAGCAGATGGTGCGGATGCTTGCGCTGTGTAACTCTTCTTCTCAGGTCCCACATGTGGTGCGTCTGCTGGTTATCTGTGGAAATGTTCAGGAATTCTGCACGGCTCCGAGGCTTGCTCGGTCTCTGCCCTCTGCCGGCCTGTGTTTCCCTTTACCTCATTTCTTCCCCCTGGGGGTGATAGGTCAAATATAAATCCGCATTGAGTCGTAGTTTAGCGAGGTGGGACTATACACGTACGATAACAATATCTATAATGCAACAATTAAATATTACATGTAATCAGAATAGTGCCCTTCTTATTACCTATTTACACCCGAACGCATCAAATTAAGTATTACGCCTGAGGTACCTTAGGAATATGGCAAAATAAAAGGAAACTCTAAAGAAGAAAAAGCAGTGATTTCAATTCTTAAATCTGATTTACTCTGAGGAGCTGAGATGCTTGGTCGAACATCCTCGGAATTATAATTTTCTTGGTGTACATACCTTTCCTCAAGATTGATAACTTTAACGTACGTGAGAATGAAGGTAATCGCTTATGTAATTCTAAAATACAAACACCAAACTTCTGGTGAAATTAACTGTTTCAGCGGCTATTTAAGCGAAGTTAGCCTATCCTGTGAAGAGACGGGGTTAATTTTAGATGGAAAAGAAATCCTGTTCTTTATTTTTACCAGATTTCATACTTTAAATAAATTCCTTTTATAAAAACATAGGCTATACAGGTTCGAACTTAAATTTTTACCTCATGTTCAACTTATTACGCTGAATTCAAAGATAGAAAAAACGAAATATAGAACTTTAAAATGTTTCAATAACTACACCTTGTCTCACGATTTAACAGTGTAGATTGTTTCCAAAACTATAGACAAGTCGTAGTTAAACATTCGTGTTTGATGGAGGCTGAATGGAAAATTTTAGTCCACAGAAGACTAGTTTTTGTAGCAGTAATTTGTTCCCTTGGTTTTTTTTTTTAACTCGTCCATTATTAAAGGCGGACGTCACAAAATAACAGAATGAGGTGCGAGGAGGCTCATAAGAATGAGATATAATTGCAGTATAGATATGACATATTTTTAGTTTATGGCCAAAAGGCTTACCAATACAGCAAGTCTGCTGCTGCACTTAGAAGAACAACCAAGTTCGTGTAACGGTGTGTGAGAAAACAGTGTTCTGATAACACTGAAGTTCGCTACTGAATGTGTGTCTGTTGTAAAATATTCTCCAAAACAGTTGCAGAAAACAAACACTGAGCTCCCTTAGACTTTGGAATTTTTCGGCAAAAAGTGCCAATAACTGATTTCCTAAAATTATAGCTAAAGGGAGCCAAGAGCTTTTTTGAAGTCTTTATATGTATTAGAATTACAAAACATCAGCGTTCTTTGTACATGTTAACCGCGAAAGAAACTAAAAAATAAATAGTTTTATTTACATGTAGGTACAATGGTAATAGAAGAATAAAATATATCTAAGTGATAGTCATACATTCACTCACCTTGCTTGGCGAGGACAAAAAAAAAAAAAAAAAAAAAAAGGCAAATAACGACTTTCTTTTTGAAAAAAGTGTAATTGTTTGAAAATTCAAACTAATAACAATGAATATCTCGCAAATGATGGTAAGCTTCACAATATATTGGTATATTGTAACAGAATTACAAGTCCAGTTATCTTTTCTCACTTTGGTTCCTCTGGAACTGTTAATGGTGCGCTAGCTCCATTACTAGGCTTAAACAGGTCTCAACTCCTGCCGGTTCGCTTATTCTCGAGAATCCCCGACACCTTATCCATCTTCGAAAAACTGCATCGCTTCGGCATTTTTCTAAGCCACCTATATCGCGTATTGCATAGTATGTGGAGGCTGATTTTCATTCTTCTTTGCCGGCGCCAACGCCACAGTGCTCCCTCCTCATGGCTTGTCGGGCAGACCAGTGTCCCCGTAGTAGGCCAGGCGATCCGATTATACCACCAGCATTTTCCCTTGGCACACCCTCTGGATGGGGCGGACTGCATCGCTGATCTCCGCGTAATGTGGTGCTTACTCTGGCTGTTGGACCGCCATCCTCGGTCCAAGTAGGGCGATGCATACCCTCCTGCTTGAAACCACTACTGCAGGCTCGCCGATCTTGACGGACCTTCATCCGATCGCCCTTCATCCGGGTGCGCTGTTGGGCTACGCTGAGCACCCGAAGACGACCTACGGGGTCCCATGACCTCTGACCTATCTGTTGTGCCCTCGCAGCCACCTTGCTCCACGCAGGCCCAAGAGTATCCTCCCCAAAATGTTCGCTAGAAGCGTTATCTCATCTTCTCCTACTCGCAGGAGCCTCTTGACGACGTCAAAAGTTGCCTCTTGGCGTCCAGACCCAGCAGCGCCTCCTAAGCCGCCCTCGAGAAAACCCCCACAGACTCATAACCCTCTGCCCCAAGGTTAACTCCAGCCAAGTTTCGTGTTCCATAGGCAAGATGTCGCCAGATGTCAACACTCTCTGGTAGGGCCAATGTGGCTTCTTTGATGACAAACCCTTAGCTACGTCAGGTCGAGTCACGGCTGCACCCGTGTCACCCGCTTCTCCTGTACCATACTTCCCGCGATTATACTGTCAATCCTCCTGCTCAAGGCACGCTTGGTCACTCAAGGAGTCGGCGTGACGACCCCAACGGCACGCTCGTCACGCCGGTACTCGCTTGCTTTCCACTTGCTCGTCGGCAAGGTGTGGACAGTCCCTCACAGATGTCCTGGTCATCCACACTCGCAACACACATCTCTGGGAGATCATGATGTCCTTGGGCTGTCCCAGACGTATTGAATACTCTGGTTGTTCCAGAAGGGGACAGTTATTACCTTGGCCACCTCTTTACTCAGCGCAGTCGGCAGTGCATCGTGATGGTCTTGTAATCGCCGAGCATTAGACACTGACGTATCACGGCTTCACGCATCCCGTTACGAAGGAGCAGGCAGCTTCCTTAGACACATATTCGGCCCAGAGATTTACCAGAGTTTTGTTCACCAGGTTTGATATTCAGGGTGAACTTCTGCAGCGTCTCCCTTCCTGCAGGTTTGACTGGAGCTGACTGTGACCAACCACAGCCAGATGGTGGATTTCGAATATTTTTTTTGAGACACCACTGACGTCCGCGTCGCTTTCAGTACTTCTGCCGCCCGTCCCTCTAGGCTAGCTATCAGCTGTGCAACTTCCTCTTCTGTTGACCATTGGCTGTGGGCGGCGCCGGTGGAAGACATCAAAGGTCCAGGTGCCCTCATACTTGGTCGACTTGACGCGCGTGGGTGTTGTGTCGCATATTTAGGTTTTCGCCGAACATTTGTTTCACCTGGGCGTTCACTTCCTTGGTGCTGCCGTCGACTTTGTCTTCCAGGGCGTTAACGCGATGGCTAAGACCCTTCTCTTTTCGTCAAGTTTTTCCATGTCTTCCTTCACTGCGGCCAGTTGCTCGTCAAGCTACACCGATATCTTCTCCGTTCCGGATTCAGTCTTCGCCTCCATTTTCTCTATTGCGGAATACATTTTGATCCTCATTACTGCATCTCGGCCATTATCTTTCCTAGCATTATCTCCATTGTGGTTCTTACGTCTCACCTTTGACGCCAGTGTAAGAAAATGCGATGTCCAGTTAACTTGTACTTTATTTCCTGTGGAACTGTTAGTGATGCACAAACTATTACAAACTGTCGCGATTTTTAGCTTCCTCTTCTATCGTAATACAATAAACGAAAACTTCATAAAACGGCTCAACTATAACGAGATAAGCTCAAATTACTACGCACTAACTGACTCAACCGGTGCACTTATCCTAGCGAATTCCCGGTAACGTTTTCGGAAGCTTTGAGAAACCGTGTAGCACGGTTTTCTAAGCCACCTGGATATATCGCGCGTTGCATAGCAGTGTTGTAGTATGAGGTGGCTGACTTTTATTCTTTTTTACCGCGGCCGACGCGACAATATATAGAAAATCAACATTTTCAAACATGTTTCCGTGTAAAGCATAGTTTGCGATGGAGGTATTTTCTTTAAAATCTTCGTGTCACATCCTTGGAAGGTGTTGGTTTGATATTTAACTCTCTTTCCGTTGTTGAGCTACGTTGCTCATAGACACAAGGACACTTCATGAAAGGAAAAAGTCAAAATTATAATTTCTTACCATTTATGCCCGATTTTCAGCGATCGCTGGGTTAAAAATTTATCATATATACCTACATACTGTCTTCAATATTTAGGTCATATCGGCGGGTTTCCATTTGGAACAATGGCAACGATGTTCCCTTGTTTTACTGATGGTGTTAATCTTTGGGTTGTCTTTAGTCACACACACACACACGCATACACACATACATACACATACATACACACACACACACACACACACACACACACACACACACACACACGCACATTCACTATCTACTTCACATTTCCAGACTCAAGGGGGATGAATTAAGAAAGCTTCCCATCCACTATCCGCGAATCGAACCGACGACCTCGTAATTTACAGGCTAACCACCTGATCACAGTAGCTATCTCCACTAATTTTCTCTAAATAAAATAATTATTATATATTGACTTAGGACTGTCGCTTTTAAGCATATTTAAAAACCATCAGTCTGGCCCGGGTTTGAACCCTTAAACTTGGAAGGTCGAGGCTCAATTTCCGGTACAGCTACTTGATGCAAAAGTACTGGGTTCTGGTTGTAACGAACGCATTCACCAGGGCTCTAACCACCCTGTAGTACTGCACCCTGCTCATGACGCCCGGTGTGGGAAGAGGTGCACGACGCAGTGGTCGAACGGTAGAGCTATGCACCGCGGAGTCCAGTAAGTATTATTTAGGTCTTGGGAATTTCATAATGATGTTGGCTTTGCATCCAGATATAGCGGATTTTAATACAAAACTCACACCTTTCATTTTGAGTAATTGAGTAACACTGCATCAAGAGTCACGTGCTCTCGCACATACATTTACCCACGCCCAAAGAGATTATTATAAATCTTGTCATTTATGAATCAGGAGACCTGAAATTCTGTTGAAGCAGGAATAACTTAAGGATAGTGCATGGGATGTTAGTATTTTTTTTTTTTTTTTTTCCATCCCAGAAAATGGATAGTTCCTAGTTACATTGCTGGTAAGAAAAATAAACAAAATACAAAGAAATACAAAGATAAAATGCCGTTATGAACAATAATAACTAAAACAAAATAAAGAACAGGAATTATTATTCTGCTTCAAAGTGCTAATGAGCTTTCTCCACAGAGCCTACCCTGATAAATAATCATATGAGTAATCATTTTGCGTAATAGCCCATCTATCTTTTCACGCTCAGATGAATTTAAATTCTCTCCAAGAAGTTGTTCCTTGGGGCCGAACCGGATCTTGGAAAAATACAACTCTTGTATCATTTAATTGCTTACATCCTGGTAAAACTGAGAATAACTGACTGATATACGCAACTGGAGTTGTACGTTCATACTGGTATGCCTGCCTTTACCAACAAAATTTCAGGAATGTTTTATGCTTGTAGACATCATGTTTGTTTTAAATTTAGCTATCTCCCTGAAATGACAGCTGAGTGCGGAGTACTCCATTAATTTAAAATAAAGAGTAAACGGGTAAGGGATATACGAGGGAGGGGACATCTCGGACACTCAGAACTACGCCTACCTATTGAGGCTAACACCCCCAGGAGGCTGGAATGAGCTAAGGGAACCGTAGCCAGACGGCCCACCGAGACGCGCGGAGGTCCCTAACAAGTGCTGAGATCTCTTCATCTCGGTGCCAGGCCCCGCGGAGCAGCCACCCCCATGCGTGTCCGGTTTAAAAATTATTTAAAAATTATTTTGTTGTTTTATGTCGCTGTCAATTGCCAGGAGCACATCAGCGTCGTAGGTGTTCCAGAATATTTTCCCGCAGGAGTTCTTTTACATACCAGTAAATCTGCTTACATGGAGCTGTCGTTTTTAAGCATACTTAAAACATCGGTGTCGGCCGGATTTGAACCCCCGACCTAGGAATCAGCAGGCCAGCGTCTAACCAACTGAGAAACCCAGATCGATTGTGTTTACAGTGTCGCACAAGCGTCCCCACATAAGGAGTACAGCGGCCACCCAACGTGACCTAGTGCCGAGAACAGCAGTTAAAATACGCAAGCATCCGCGTCGCCTGTCCGGCACCGCCAAACACTATGCACCTGAAAGCGCACGTGAAAGATGTAAAGAAACTGGAATGAAGAGAAATAATGGAAAGGAAACCGTGGTATGAAATTAAGCATCCAGCATTCGCCTAAGTGACAAGGGGAAACCACGGAAAAACACACGTCAGAGTGCGCTGTCACCGGGGATCGAATCTGGAACCTCCCGAATGTGAGTCGCGCAGTTTGGAAAAAAAAAGAAAGAAAAAGAAAGAAAATCTGTCTCTTAATAGAATATTTAGGCTATTTAACAAACAAAGAATATTATAAACACTATTTATAAAACATCATATGAATAATCATACACACTACTCGCAAGGTGACAATGTAGTGCAAATTATATTATAAATACCTAAACAATCAAAGTTAATAGCAGTATGTCAAAGGCCTTTATGAAACAGGGGCCTTATACAGATTGTCCGTGACATCTTGAATGCTAGTTCAAAATTCTCGACCAAATCCAATATGCTTCAATATAGTGTTTTTCAATCAGTTCAGAGCATGATGTAGAAACATTATTACGTTTGTGCTTATATATTGTATTATATTGCATTAATTACGGGTACTTAACTGCTGAGCAGATGCCTGAACACTTTTTATAATCTAGGTACACGACATACTGAAATGAGCGCAACAGTGTGTGTTTATGTTGGTCAAAAAGTTAACCTTAGGCTTCCAGATCGCCATGGTTGATGTTGCTGGGAGATCTGAAATAAATAAATAAAAGATATATAAACAAGTAAATAAATAAATAGGAAATTAATTTGTTTGTTAAAACTCTTTTAATTGCCAGGAACATACCAGCACCACCAGTGTGGCGAAATTTCGTCCCACAGGAGTACTTTTGCATGCCAGTAAATCTACTGATGGGATTGTGGCTTTTAAGCACACGTAAAAACCATTCATCTGGGCCGGTTTTGAACTAGCATCTAACTGAGTCACCCAGACATTTAAGTAACATTTCAGAGTTTCTGATATCTTAAAACAAAGCTACGCAAATCACAACTACTTCGAAATACGGTTAGTTTATAAGTAATATGCCGGGTCAAACTGAACACCAGTCTTTAGTTTCCTCCTTCGCCCATAAAGGTGAGCCCTATATTTTTTATCAAAAGGTAAATTTAGTTACCGACTGTTAGTACTTACGCCTTTTGGCACTCTTCGTAAATTCAGTACCAATATTTATGTCTGTTTCCCCTAGGCTTTGAGGACATATTAACTAGACATGCACTGTGCAATTTGAAATATCTTTAATACTATCCAGGTGATTACATATTTTATGATTATATTCCCTTTATATAATTTATAAGCAAAATAAGTTTCATATGAAGCATAACTCAAGGGAACAAACATCAAGATAGCTTTATATAACTTCACACAATACAGTGCCCTACCACCCCTGTGGTTAACATGCTAGTTTCCAAATACAAAGGTTAGGCTTCGATTTGATCGAATGTTTGGACTCTTTTAGCCAGGATTATTCCCCGCCCTTCCCAGTATCTGGGAGTGGGAGTGTAATTCTATGTTTGAATTTAAAGTTTATAGAGAAAACCCAACTTATTCAAACCCAGAAACTAACAGAGCAGTAAAAAAATGAACATGATTGCCGATGCAAACAGCAATTACGTACGTTTGGTAAGGAAATACCAAACCGCTTCTGCCACGCCCAGTCCCTGCTCTGTACTGGTTCTAACACTCCACTTAATGTATGTCTAACTTCTCCCGTTTCCTTCCACTTGGACCTGAAACCGACCTGTGTTCAGAGGTTTATGTTTAAGTGCCAGACTTTTGACACCAAACCAATATGAGACGACACATACAGGGATTCATGTGGACCACCGTTGTGAAGCATGTCTTCCAGCCACTAAGGTAAAATGTTTCCGTATCCCTCCCCTTTCGCCACTTACCTAGGTCTGTCCTTTATTCATCTGTTAAAGCGTGCGTATGTGTCGGACTTGAATTCAAACCAATTAGAGATTTGTTCACCCAAAGGACCTTATCTTTTACATTTTTGCCAACATAAAAAAGGAAAAATTATACTAGACCAAAAGTTTCAGCACATTTCCGTTTCACATAGGTTATTTTACACAATGTGATTAAATATCCGCATGGGAAAGACATTGAAGATTGAATGAACACCCGAAAATTATTTAAAATTAGTAACTTATTTAATAACTGTAATTAATATGTATATACGTTTTCACTTTTTGACAACAGCTATTGAATTTTCACGCCCAATGTGTGTTCAAAGTTTATGACAGTACCTTATATTACTCGGAAGGAATGACTGGATCTCCGACTGTGCACATGTTTGATTATGAAATTGGTATAGCAGAGATTTTCCATGCAATAAATGGTTTCAAAAATGGGAAGTTAGTCGGTATACAGGACTTTTCAGCTGAGTTCTTAAAGATCTCTCTATAAATGTTTCAAAACGACAGATATGTATGGAATAAGCAATATAAAATGTATACAAACATTCCATTTTATTAATTTCTAGAGAACTCTTGAAGAGCTCAGCTGACAAGCTCTATATGTCTCAGTAGAATAAGCTTTAACAAAACATTTGAAGGGGGAAACTACTCGGAGGAATGGAAAACCGCTATTATTCAAGTCCTTCCAAGAGCAAGTAGAGTGACAACATTTCAGGAAATTACAACGGCATCTCTCTGATCTCTGCACTTGGAAAAAAATTACAGCACAGTTTTATAAACAATTAAATTTGGGTTAAGATAGATGGGAAGATACTGAGGCACAGTGCATGGCACACAAGGGAGGGTCCGGGACGGACTGCTTTACGCCACATGCCGGGCCGACGAGCTGGCAAAGGCGTTCAAGGTCAGGCTGCCTCGTATAACTATTTGTGTGTACGTGACTCACAATAACCAGTGAGCAGAACCAAAAGGGTTTTCTGCAGAGCTTTCGAGGAAGATCTAGGCACGTCAACGCCGGCGTGTGTGTGAAAGTCGAGAAAAGGTCCATGTGACGTCACTTCCATTGTTTACAATGTCTTTGCTTTGAACATAATAATGAATGATAGTTTAAGAACTATAGGCGGTACGGTATATACTGCTTTTGTATATTTGAAAATTGTATTTGATACTGTGGAACGTAGTTGGTAGGAATTTACACGCAAAGACTTTCAGCGAAATTGATTATAGCATTCAAGGCTATGTATAAAGAAGTTAAATTTGTTATCAAGTCTATTCAGCACAATGTCAAGATGTAACATATAGCAAAGGGGTTAAAAAGTGTTGTATATTATCTCCGAAAACTTTAATTTTGTTTATGAAGGATATTGTTAACGTGCTGATTTTGGAGGACATGGATTCACCGTGAACAAAGTCCAAAAATACCAATTCTTTTGTACGCTGATGACATTGTGATTGTTTCTAAAACGATTTTAGGTTTGCAATAAGGTTTAAACGCACCGGGCCTATGGACATGGAAATAAATATTCCTAAAGTTAAAGCACTTCCTTTCAAAATAGATATGTGGACGGTCAGTGGGAAAAGTTTACATATGGGGAGGAAGATATACAAAATATTAAACATTTCCATTACTTTTACTTTGGAGTAAGGTTTGACACAGGCGGAAAACGGAGTACCAACACAGAGTTTGTATAGTACAAAAGGATTGGACAACTTTATGAAGTACTGAGTATATTGACTCGGATACCAGATAAACCAGGGAAAATATTACATACCACATATGAGGCAATGATTAGGACAGGATTATTATATGGAAATGAGGTATATGGATGTGATAGGGAAGGGAACCTAAAAATACGCAGTTCTTTGTGAGGTAGGATGCTAGAAGACACTATGTATTTGCTACAAGAGTAGTTAGATACTGACTCCAAATAATAATCAGAGCTGACCAGAGCAATGAAAGCAGTATGTTATCCACACCAAGCCAAAACATAGAGCATCCAAAAAAGTGGGCAGCGAGGATGATAAGAGAATGGCTTAAACGATACTTGGAAAGGGGTAACAAAAACAGTGCTGTTAAAAAGTAAAAAGATGACAATATGAGATAAAGAGGCAGCAAATAGAATGTGAATGTTGACTAAGCTAATCATTGGAGCTAAAGAATGAAATAAACTTGTCTGGAGTAAAGAAACCCACATTTTGGAATTGGGTATACTACAGAAGACGAGAACAGCATGGCTTAGTTTGGGAGGGTGGAAAGCTCGTGAAATTGTTGACGATGCTTGTGGGAAGATCAGACCATTATGCGAGGAACAAAAGGACTGGACACATTCTAGCAGCATGCGTAGAGACAAAATTAGGAAACACCTATTACTGGGGTAGTTTTTGCTTCCAACGGATGGAGGAGGGCTGGAACTTGATCCTAAACCGTTCAAAATAGACAAGCTTGGGCAAATAGTTAATGAAAGTTTATGTACTCACAGATAATGTATTTGTTTAAATGGAGTATGTTACGTTTTATGTGTATGAAGTTTCAAATAAAATAACTTCCAGTGAACGTGTGTGGTCTTCAGACCCACGTGATCGTGTTATGCAATTTATGAACATAAATACCACCCCCACTACCACCACCACCGCCGCCACCGCCACCACCACCGTCCACCACCACCACCACCGCCACCACCGCCACCACCGCCACCACCACCACCGCCACCACCACCACCACCACCACCCCCACCACCACCACCACATCTCCTAAGGTAGTGAACAATTGGTGTGTTGGTGTGACACGAGGTGAATAATTCAGGTGTTGCTTACAGTACCAGTATTATACATAACTATATGTGGTAATACCATCACAAAAATTGACCCAAAATAAACCGCAAAACAAAATTAATTTCTTCTCAAATTAGATTTTAAAAGCGCTTGAAATTAGGTTGATAATCAAAGGGTGCATGTTGAATAAACGGTAATTGCTTGTGGCACCGTGATTATAAGGTACATATTTATAACAGGATATACAGGTATAAAGGTATAAAGACAATAACCGCCTGTTTTAGCTACCTGAATATGTGACGAACAAACAGCCTATAAATATAAAAAAAGCATTGTGACAGAACTTGGCTAACAAGCCAACGCCCTTGAAAAGATGACGTAACTACTTTTACAGACTGAAATAAATACTTCCAGTGGCATAAGTTGTACTAGTACATCACTTCCATATCCAATGCCTGATCATGTATTTCTGTTTATGTCTGAAAAATGAAACACAATTTTCAAAATAGATTATCATGACCGGGATGCGAACTAGGGATCTCGGTTTTATTTTCCGATGCTCTACCATTGAGTTACCACGAGGAGATAACAGGATGCCCATTGAAAGCCTCTTCTGTTTTGAGTACTTCATTGAAATTCAAAGGCGATCTCAACTACTCCTAGATATCATGCCTTAAAGCAACTTGCAGTGAAGCAAAGGCATTTTAATTTTCGGGTTTCTCAGTCAACCTTAACATAGGGATTAATTTATGGCACTATTGCATGTATGTATACATTTGAAGAAATGAAGGAGTATAACTTTTCTTTTTCGTTAGAGATGGAACTGGAAATATTAACATCAAAGTTGTTTGTATTATAATACATTGTTTACACAGCTTTTGCTCACCACAGAAACCAATTGATTTGAACACAAGTGGCAAAATTATCCTATCCATGAAACACACTTTGGACCAATGCACATATCTGCTTTGGTATTGTGTTTTTTTTTTTGCATTTAGTTACTTTTAAATATCTAATACAAATTTGAAACGGGCGGAGAGTATCCATTTGAATTACACCATGATTTCTGTTATATTTTTCTGGCATACCAATTTTTCAACGTTTAAATGGCTCTTTGCCCATCAATAGTGATCGAATTTTGATTAAAAAGTATTATTGATTTTCACTAATGTATTCACAAGTTCAGTTATTACTTTAAGTTAATGCGATTGGGTTGTCCAAAATAAAATTTAGTTAAGAACGTGCTTGTTCCTCTTTAAGTAAATTAAAAATTATAAAACCGCTAATGTAGAAAAAATAAATTCAAGTTATTGATGCCTTTACATCAGTTTTTGTGTTGCAAGCAATCTTCAAAGTTTCACTGGTAATTTATATAAAATAGGTACTTAGAAGTTATACCTATATAATCTTGGAAAGTAAGACTCATATCTGAGTGCTATTTTGCATATAATTTTTCTCATTCATAAGAAATATATGCATAGGATTTTATATTAATAAACTCAGTACATTCAGTTATGCCACTACCTCAGTTATTCTGTCTACTATAAATCAACAGTTGTTCCTATGTATTTTTGGGGGTTGTAGGTAAATATTTAGTTATATACTTTATTCTCTTGTTTGCTTAACATTTAGCTGATGCCGGATACAATTTACTTGAAGCGTTTGAAGACGATTATGAAATAGGGAATTCCATAAGAAATTGAAAGGTTAAATTTACGTTCTATAGAGGCAGTTTCTCAGGAAACCTGAAAGCAAGGTCAGCACTTGAATACAAACGACGAACTCCAACTATCATGAATCAAAGTTGCATTTAGCCTTGTAATTAAGGATTCATAGATGAGTGTTCGATTACCTTTAAAGATGCACCACAACAATGCCAACCGAATCATTCAAGGCTACACATTTATAGAAGCAAAAATCTAAATTTGAATATGCAAACTCGTTGTTTATAAGATGGTTAAGGATGTATAATTATAAGCAGGTCGAAGCATTTCCTTGCTTTTCAAATACCAGGAGAGTACTGCAGATTGCGATCACACGGCCATTAGGGTAAGGTCAGGTACTGGCTGTGTTACGCACAGTCGCTCCTGGATGCACAGTACAGTATTGTGCAGTAATTGCGAATAGGAAACATAACTCTAGATTAATTGTGCATTTACAATTAAATATGTATATATATATATATATATATATATATATATATATATATATATATATATCAAGTGCAGGATTATAATTATAAATTGATGTAAAGGGTTGTGGAAGAGTTAGGCTCAAAACATTTATTTACAGATGGAGAAAACATCACATGTAAACTGTGTTAAACAAGTTTTGTTTATGAGACGCTGAAAATACCATATATGGTCATATTTTGCAACAGGTTACGAGCATAACGCGTTTATGTGCAAATTTGTGAGTGGTGTAGTTAAATAATTGAATTTGTCACATAAAATTCAGTTTATTATTTTATTGTCCCTTTTGCATATCTCAACGTGCAATGTAATGGCTAACCTGTAACTCTGCACGTAATTTTGAATTAGCTGCTCATCTACAGGTACACGTTTACTTTGTATGCCCCTATATGTCGTTTGATTGAGGAGCATAAGTGGCAGCTTTGTTTACGTTGTCATTGCCCGGCGTTTGGTAGGTTATGGTCCGTGAGCACATAACTTGAAGAGGCAGGTACCGAAATGCCTCACACTGATTATGAGATACAAAAGATTTAGTTTTGTGTAACAGTGGACATATTCGCATATTCGTTTCTCCGTTTTGATTACAGTACACTACAAGCGATATTTCTGAGGTGAAATACGTGCGTTATAAATCCGTCCCCTACACTTTAAAATTAAACTGACTTAGCAACTAAGAACACATCGCAATATCCACAATATCTTGCCACCTCCGTACGGTCAGATCCTACATTGGCGGGAGTAGAGTTCGCTGCTGCATCGCTTCCATCCAGCAAGCATTGATTCATTTCTAACTGATACATATATATCATGTTATCTTCCCCACGTTCAATAAAATACGTGCTTGGAGTTGGTTCCGCTTTACTGTTGTGAGCGCCTTAGTTATGATGTCAGTCTACCTTTAAAATAGGCTATATTATCTGTAGAACTCCGCTTTAGGCCGGTGTACGGATGACTCGGATAGAGGGGAACATCACAGTGGTTGTCGCGATGAATAGAACAAAACTATAGTAGTTTTGTTACTGACTAGAGAGAAAAGAAGAGTTGTAAATTTTTAGCTGCCATGCTGCACAGGATAGGGGGATATACGTTTCACTTCTCTACTAAAACCCTCCATTTACGTACCGAGGTGCAATTAATGTGGCTAGTTGTACAAGGAAAAACTAAAGTCCTTCTTTTGGCTGACTACTGGACAGTTAATAGAGTTGACAAACTAGAATGCTCTGAAGGCGTTGAATTCATGAAAAAGCAGATTCCAGCAAAGTGCACTGGCCTTGTGCAACTTGCCGAAGTTTTCTTTTTCCGCCCATACAAAATCTTTGTGAAATTTATCACAGACACAATTATGGTGCTTTTTGACAATGAAATTAACGTATGACAGAGAGACCACTTCTTACGCCTTCAATATTAGTGGATTTCCAGTTCTTGGCAGCAAGATTACCAACTTAATCAAATATGCACTGTTTCAATGCGGCTACACCAAATAATTTACTGGTATGTTTCAAACACCCTTGGAGTACGATTTTGAAGAAGGATTAATGGAAGAGTGCTTCCATGAAAACTGTGGGAACCTGCTTTCATCAAATGTGCACTACGCAAGAACCTCTATACATTGATCAAACTCTTGTTACTGACTCACGCATTTTTTGTCTCCTATGATATAGTCAAGTAAATCCTGCTCTAGTGTGTTTCACGTCACATTATTGACTATTTGTCTCAAATTATCCATTTGTTTCATAAATCATTCATACTTACCGTATTATCATCGCAACTTTGATCACTCCTACACCAATCCATAGCAGTTGTGTTTTTTATGGTGCATGTGTATTTTGTTGCTCTATTAACTGCGCTATGTATGAATATAATTTGTGCGACAACATATCTTGACCTTCCCTTGTGAGCAGTAGGTTGGGTGACTTACTGCCCAGTCGCTGCACGGGGTTCTGTTGTGATGTACCCAAAACGCAATGAAGATGTTAACAATAAGATCTATCTTACTCATTCTGAAAAGCTCCGAGGATGTTATGAAAGTTTCTGATAACAGATATTTATGGCATTTAAACCCAGAGGTTTTTCTACCGCACGAGTGACCAATTTGATGCTGGCAGCCGACTATGATTCCGCAGCCGTTTTTTCCAGAAGTCTAGTCCAGTCGTCTAACTAGAAGCATTTTACTTTAAAGGTTTATGCGTGTGTGGTATTACGTAGACACTCTTCAAACAACAGCAACTAATTCGTTGTTTCCGTATCGTGACCGCTCCACAACACGAGAGAAGATTTAATATCAAAGGAACACGAGTCATTAGTTATCAACTTAGAGCAGCGTCCGTCATGAGGCATCTTCTGCAGCTGCGCAGTAATATTCACTCCCTGGACATACGGCCCCTTCACAATTAAACCACTCAACCTACTGCTCAGTATCTCCTCGAGTCACCCAATACAATCTTGTTAACAAAGAGCTAAATTCTGAACAATCACAGCACTTTAAGTGAATCGCCATGAAGTAATTTGGCCAATACTGGCTCGTAACCACACATTCGCATTTGCAGACCATAACCCCCCCCCCAAACACAACAGCACATGAAGGGCAAAGGCTTGCTGCCCAGCCGCTGCGTCTCCCACCTCTGTCCACTACTGGCAATATGCACGCATTTTGTCAATTGGGCCATTGTTATTTTAACCTTAAGTCAATAATTGTTTCCTGCAAACACAAATGCGAGTTAGAGTGAATTCAAAACAACTATCAATCACATTCATTAGTTAAATCTATTAATAATTATGAAGAGGGCAGAGAAAGTGGTTCTCTATAGCTTCATTTTCAATTTTCTTTTTTGTATGATACGATAATCGTTTTGTATTATATGTAATATCTTACTCCTGGTCCCCCCAACTTTACCGAAATTGTTTTAAGAACTACTTAATAAGAAATATACTATATTTAAGCAAAAATGGTCCTGTGCCTTGGCAGAGAGGAGCTGAGGTTCTCAGTCACGGAATATGCGAAGCTTCTGGCCCATCATATCCAGTGCTCACTCAGCTTCGTGATGAGTTTGAAGATCTACGATGTAGTGATTGTAGGTCATGATAGCCAAGTATACGGCACGAGAAGCATGGCGCTGAAAACATCATTTCGCCACAACGGCTTGATCATCATCCATTTGTGCCTTGCATATGTGGGCGGTCCAATATAGTAGGTAGCTCCGTAGGTTGCCCAAGGCCTAAAAGGGTGATAGTGCATATTTAATATAACACCAAGAGCCTGCTCTTATTATTGTAAAAAATGACAATTTCACAATTCCACTCCTGACACCAGTGGGACAAAACCGACAAAAGTCCAGTCCAGTTACTATCAGTTTATTTTTCTTCTAAACTTTTGCACAAAAACACACTCCTCTTCTGCTGATGTTAACAGTGACGTGGTATTACAACTCACAACTGTTTACTTCTCGTAACCTTGATCCAGCCCTTTCACTGTTTTTCTTCACTTTCTCTGTCTCCCAAACACTAACTCTGACGATACAATCACTCAACATTTTTCAAGGCTTCACTTCGACGCGATGTATCTTTCACGATGACAGTATCGCACACACACACAGCTGTCTCGCACTCACTGACACACTGACCGACTCATGTCTGTAACTCTCCCCTCTGGTGTTTACTTGCCTCTTTATATATCGAGAAGACAAAAATGGACCTTTCTCTGCTTCCACAAACACGCCAGCCGCCGGATGCTTCTTGAAGGTTCCAGCAATTCTTTGTTATGCGCCGCGCTCATTGTTGTTAGTCACGTCACCACAAACAGTCGCGCCTTTCTTTGCTTGCCGGCCTGGTATGTGTTATGAAGTAGCCTGGTCCCGACTGTCGTTTGTTGTGCTCCGTGTCTGGCGTCACAATATGTAGGACTATAATATTGTGAAGTACAAAATTAATATAATTTGGGTTGAGCTAATAATCCGTGTTCCATTTATTACTAGCATTCACTTAGGACGTGTTTTGTTAGGACTTTTCTGGCATCCTGAGCTTATGCTAACTGTTGGATTTTCATTTAGGGATCTTTCTGGTGACGATTTAGTCGCCCCTTTGGGTGACCTGATGAACTTCAAATTCGTGTTCTCGTTAAATGTAGTCGTAATTCACGAGCTTTCCTTCATATTTATCTATGATCTTTTGCCATTTTGAAAATCCTATTGTACCCAGAAAATTTTCGAACTTGTAAGTTTATTTAGCTGAACAGTAAATTAATCTAATTATCTAATAAGTTAATTTCTGAAATTGCACTCGTTAGAGAATTTCATTTATTTTTAAAATGTTCCGCAATTTCTTTTATATATTTTTACAGGGTAGGACTGCGAAGATTTAGACGACGATGGCCAGCAAATTTGGGCACAGAAATATAATGGCTTTAAAACGTTTCCTAACTGATCCCACTCGTGGAAATTTCGACAAAATTCTAGAGAATGCCTTCGAAATACGCGGTGCAGTTACTCAGAAGGGCTGATGAGTATGTCAGGGACACAATATGTCCACATTGTAATATAGTCATTAATTTTACTGCATTGGATGTTTCAATATTGCTTAATGTGACTCGAGTGTGCCTGTTTTATACTCCAGGTGTGAAAGTCAGCAGCTGATATATTACCTTCTAACAACGTATAGGTAAAGGTTTATGGGTTGTTCAATCAAGGGAATCCCACATCGCGCACTATGATCTACCACAGACGACCACAGGAACCTACATGCCGCAGGCAGATAGGCCACAGGGATGCGTGCAAGTCCCTAACAGTTCCAGGCTCGAGGATCTGTTCCACTGCTGTAGATACTTATAGAGGACGATGAACGGCTGTTGGTTAAGCAGCCCTTTAATGTCCACGAGGAGTATTATTTCATTTGAGCAAGCAACGGCACCATCTCTCCTGCACCGCCATGTGAAAGATGTAAAGGAAGCGGAACAAAAGGGACATAATTATGAAAATGAAACAGTGTTAGATGAGAAATTAACCTAGCTTACGCCTACCGACCCGGGAGAAGCACTAACAGCCCAAGGTCAGAATGGGCGGTCAAAGGGAATAGACGCATGTGGGATTTGTGGTGGACGAAGTAGTAAACGCGGGCATTAAACACTACAAGCCAAGACACGGGAATAGAACCCGGGGACTCCCGAATGCGTGTCCTTTTTAACACCCTGCTACAATGCTTAGTAAGTTATGCACTGTATCTAACAATTATATCCCGTCTAATGCTCTTTTAAGGAGAGTTACTTTTTTTTTCTTTATAACTAGCAATGATGAAAAGTTCTGTACAATACTCTTTCTGTAAATTGTGTGATTTTCTCCAGGGAGAATTACTAGTTCAATATATCATAAAAATAAGTTATTTTTCAGAATTTCAATTGCTTTTATACTTGGAATTTTAAAGTAATTGAGTTAAAACACAATAAATAATGAGTTAAAAATGATTTCCTCTTTATAGCTTAAATAGTTTCTGAGAAATGGATCAGTCTGTGGGCGAGACATGCACTAAGGTATTGTTTATCTTTGAATATTTCCATATGTTATAATTTTCAGTATTCACATTCATTTTTCGCAGAAGCCACTTATCCTAGTAAGGTTTAATTTTTACCAATTATTACGTATAAGGAAGGTGGTAAATGTTATTCTGCATTTGTAAGTCTGTAACTCAAATAGAGGTTGAAAAAAACAACTTATTGTTATTATTTTCTATTATCTGTGAGAATGCTAATATTCTCTGAAGTAACATAGATGAAGTATAGAGGTGTCAAGGTGCTGGTATACCAATTTTCAGCAACATAGAATGTTTTGTTTTATAGAAAAATAAATATGGACATCACGTATTTTAATACTGAGAGAAGAAAGTGTACAACCTCCTCCTTAGCAACAGGTTTATGCTCCTTTACCATACTATGGCTCCTTCGGCTTTGAAAAGTGACAAATAATAAAGTTGTGCAAACGAAGAGCCACAATTGGCATCCGTTTTTCGTGTACATATACCGTTTTGTAATCGCTACAAGGGACCAGCATTGTAAAATGTGTTGCATACACCATAGGCGGCTTTCACCCCAGCTACAGATCGATGTCCTGGTGGCGTGCGGTATTGCCTCAGTTCCACCATCGATGCAGTCCTTTATTTTAACATCGTTATATATGATTAACTTATATCAATACTTAGAAAAAATACTCGAATCAAGTATTAATGGCCACTGAATACCCAGGCCTACCGGTCTGATTTCACGCCAGCAAGCACACTACATCTGGAATGATCATCCAGCTGATGATATAGTTAGCACCTTACATTCCCCATCTGGGATGTTGACTCTGTGACCTACAGATCGCTACCCATCGTAGTTCCTCAAAGGCACTCCGATGCTGAGTGGGATCCTATACAGAACCGATACTTCAAAACAAGTAGTAACCGGGTAATTATAGCTTTTGTTAACAGCTTTTACCTAAAAAATATGCTAAATACAGCTTATTACGCTAAGACTTAAGTGAAATTTTAAGAGTGCTCATACTCTGGTAGATCATTTCTATAAGTGTTAATGCTGCTGCTATTAGAGCTGAAGACCTATCAGCTAAGGGGAGAGTTTGGGTATCTGAACACTGTTTTCCTCATAATATACCGTGTGTATTACATTAGACGACTTTATCGACGTTCAGAAGCTTTGAGGGCAGTGAACACTTGTAATATTGTTTACACATACACAGATGAACGATTTTGGTGCATCCATACAAAACCTACGTACAAATAAGACGTTTAAAATAAGATGATGCTTGTATATGTGCATTGACAGCTACAGGGAAGCAAACAACGTATTCCTTACTGTTTCGTGATATGCCTGTTTAGTTTAAATTAAGTTGATATTTAAAATCTGTACCCCAACATTAGTTCTCTGATTTGCTTTATATTTTAGAACATTGTAATTCAACCTCCATAAATATGTACAACAAGGCTGATATAGAATGTCCATCCAATGATGTACAAGAAACATAGCAGATGGCCTTAGAGGGGGAGTTGCTTTCCTGAACCGTCTTATGGGGGTGAAGCTTTGTGCTTCAAACTCGGACAGAGAATGCAGCGATTACTACGGTTCCTCATACAACAATGCAACTGTCTCATCTGGAAGTTTTGCACTCGTACGAGTTACACAAGGGCCTATGTAATGAGAATGGCTTGTTAGCGTTAATATGTAATATTACCATTGGTCAGGTAATGAAGTTACACTCTATCTCTTATTCATATTCTTATTTATATTCTTATTTATATTATTTATATTCCAGAGACACATTGTTTTAGTCTCATGCAACTATTTACTTGCAATTGTAATAACGTTGCAACTTTGGATTTTGCTGTATTATGCTCACACAGAATAGTTTTAAACATTTTGTACTGCAGAACTGCTAAACAAGGTTGGTCATACATTTATGTAAAGTTTTAGTAAAATAAAACTTTAGCCTGCGCAACATCTGTTTGAAATTCTGTTTAGGAGTAGAAATGTACACAAGAGTCCCGATGTAATAGGATGGTTTTAACCTTAGTAGACCACGTATTGCAACAGAATCATTATAGGTGTAAAATGCTCCCATTTTTATGAAGTAAGGAACTGATTATGACGACATACTGAACCTACATGTTTAATGATACCTATTAAATTAAGTCATAAATATCACTCTTGCGATTCTGGTCATTATCGTAATAGCACACCTGTAACCTGGCATATTTACTTCGGCGAAATGACTTGAAACTCTTTAAATCCTACGCTTAACCTTCATAGCAAGAAACTCGAGATAACAGCAGCAAAGGATATTTGCCAATTTTAGCATCCTTCTTCCAATCTATGTTAATGGTCAAGTAGAAGTGGATATGTACGCAAAACTAGTCATCCGTTCGTTTAAAACAAGGTTAAGTCAAAATGCAGCTTCCAGACGAGTGTTTTCTTTGTTATGAAACAAAATGTTTAATCTCAAATGAATACCTGAAAAAATAGAAATCCTATTAGTGAGATTAGAGTATGTACGTTCCAAGACAATCAAGCTCACAAACTATTCTGTTTCACTATTCTATATCATTAAGAACGTATATAAACATATATGCATAATGGGTGTAGAGAGTACATCCACTACTTTTGTAGAAGCTTAAGCTATAAAAGTTACCGTGTATATCCAGGAAAGTCAAAAGCCCTTGGAGAATAATTGGTATGCATATCTAGTATGTGGCACAATAAAAAGAAATTTTAAAAATTGTAATCGTCAAACTTTGTTGAAACTGTATAAAATAATGGCGATCCAAACCCTGCTTTATGGGTGTGAAAACTGGGTCTTGACTATCTCACAACAGAAGAAAGTGGAGGCTGCTGAGATGAAATTTCTGAGACAGGTGGCAGGTTATAGACTCGTAGACAAGAAAAGAAACAAGGATATTAGAAGAGAATTGGAAATTCAGAGTATAAATGAAACAATCATTGCATACAGGCAAAAATGGCAAGATCACGTGCAGAGAATGACCGAAGACCGTACACCACAAATAGTGCACAAGTATAAACCTGTAGGTAGAAGAAATGTTGGCAGGCCACGAATGAGATGGTCCGATCAATTTCCTTGAAGTCAGAACGGGCCACAAGGCTTATACCGTGATGATGATGATGATGATGATGATGATGATGATGATGATGATCTAGTATTGTTCACGGAAAAAGACTTTCCCTGAGGAAAAAAGGGGTTATTTTATAGCTCTACAAAGGTTTAGGAAGCACCCGATTTCATATTGGCACGGCAGACAAGGTATGAAGGTGTAATTACAAAGTGTAGTGATGCGTAAAGTTCACTCTAATTGGGATTAAACCTTCTTGACTGCATAAAACTTCACCATTGGTACAGAACTGTTACTCAAGAAGCTCACCGCACCTCCACATGTATTACCCATAATATTACATGGACACTTGACAGTTCCCTCATACTGAGAAAAAGTAGGCTCGCCATGCCTCCTTATCTTTTAACCATAAGATTACATGGATGCTAGACAGGTCCATTCACTTTGAAAGCAACACTTACTTCACCATACCTCGGTATGTATTACCCGGAATATTTGACGAACACAAGGAAGTTCCACCCACACTGAATGCACAGCTTGTCTCGCCATGAGAGTGTTTGCATGATCCATAGGTAGTCAGATAATTCAGCATTTCTGCCCATACTAGACACTAACCTAACTGTGTAGATCGATTTCTTCGAGAGAATATTTTTGGTGGCCTGTCTAGTCTTGCCGAGTTTGTTTTGGCATTTGACCTGCCCTCAGCCCTCCAAGTTTGGCTTACGACATTTGAGTCCGGTGGTAGAAACAAATCGTCTCTAAATTGCAATAACTGAATATTACGCGGTATAAATGCTTAATGCATCCGTAGTGAAGTAATTTCAGGAGAATTACAAACAAAAGTGGATGAAGTTATGCAATTTATTTAACGTTGGAAGTATCGTGCAGAATAAAGTTGGGTGTAGTGTTTGATAAGGGCATGCAAACATCTTAAGAAAGTACTAAACATGTAATTTTTAGTTTTTGTGCATTTTCAATTGTCCAAGTATCACTCAATAATAGGAATTCAGATCCGAGTGCATTCTTCCGAAAATATCAGTACTTTGGGTAGCCAAAAGTTATTGAAGTAGTGATGTGCAGCTTTCACCATTGTTGTCAGCGATATTTTCTGTTCCATGTGATGGACAATTCCTCACATCTTTTATGAAATATTTCATGCATGTGGTTCCTCATGTAAGTTACATGACTCGCATGAATTTATGTGAGACTGGAATGTTAAAAAGTTTTCTGACAAATATTTGTTTCTCACTTGGAACTACTGCATGCTTAATTTAAGTGTGATAAAGTGGCTTTCACAGAACACGTGTGTAAAACATGGCTTGAAAATCTCCAAGGTCAGTGTTTGCATCACTAACTAAAAGGATCGCAATAGCAGTGGCAGCACACTTTAACCATTTGTCTGAATGTTGCATTATACGCTTCACATAATGAAGAATATGGGAAAAGTTTTCAGTTGCAATGATGTTAAAGCGTATTAAGCGTGAGGAAGCTATTGCATCTAACTAGTATTAAAGTTGTCGCAGAGTAGTTTGCTTCATCATTTTTAATAATATTTAACGCCCTTCCTTACTACATATGAAAACACAGGTGGAGGACACTGATCATGCATGTTATGAAATTATACATGGGAAAATAATGTTTAAAAAAGAAGAGGAAAGACAAGATTTCTAAGCCTAAGCTGCTAGATCATGCATCATGTGTTTATAGAAATAATGTTTAATTTATATATGTGGCAACAGAGTGCAAATGTTGGCTAACACACCAACTAACAAAGAATGCCGCCTGTTTGCTAAAATGTTATTATAGTATTTTTCAACATTCATCAAGGTTTTTAGCTAGGGAATCTAACTGTTTCAGCGTTAAAAACATTTTCATATTGACAAATTCCATCTTCGCTATCGCTATAGGTCACCTGCTGAGGAACGCTCCTGCTATATTTTCTTCATGCATATAAGGAGCAAAATCATCATTCATCTGAATTTCCAAGCATTAAAGCCAATAGAAAGGAAATAGGTCGAACTGTTACCGGAGTATGGGCTATGACGACGTACTTCACAAACCATCCCCTTTCCTCGTGCAGGCTGTTGGGGTGTACAGACCAATCACGAGACCACATTTTATCCACGGTCAGTGACTAATGGTCTCTGTTGTGTACCTTTTATGTAACGATGATGGTTTGAATGTAAGCCAGCCGTTAGGAATACCTGTTATTCATCAATCAAGAACACTACGGTAGACATTTGATGCAAAGTCGTGCACACCCATGCACATACACATACACACATACATACACACACTTCTATGTTAGTTTTATAGAGTAGTAATATTTCGGTTCATCTTGCATCTTGTGGCTTGTGTTATGAAAGCCTGCGCATGCCCGTATTAGCAAGACTTCTATAAGGACAAGAAAGAAAAAAAACTACCGATCGGAATTATTGAGGCCTAAAAGGGTCTCCAGCAATATATTCTATGTGCTATAAAAAACAAACACTTGATCCTTAGAGCTTTGTAGGCCTTACACAGTAAAAAATAGCAGGAAAGCATACTTGCAAAATGTGTTGCTTTTTTCTTCCAGAAGTGCTTCTTTTATGGAATTTATAACACCGAGGAATACTTCGGAAATTAACTGCAATAATTTATTTAAGTTATCAACGCCATACCTAAAACTATTTCACAGTTATCATATGTCATTTACTAAGAATAGAGAAAAGAATATCTCACACCTGGAAGAAACTACTCTCGCTGCGGCTACAATCGATAGTAGGGATTAGCGCATACTGACCAGACCAGCTGCCTGCGTCAATAGCCGGTCTTTTGGTTTGAACAATAGGACGTAGAGAATTATATACCTCGTATACCACTTCCTTGTTCCAGATTCGTTTTGTGCGTTCAAGGATATTCCTTTTCCAGAAAGATCCCTTGTGTTTGGGCCCTATGTAAGGAGCTGCTAGTGCTCGTCTTTCATTGGTTGGTTAGTCGATAGAGTTGACCTGAGAGTGAGTTAGTCTTCCAGTGAGAGTTTAGTGAACAGCACCGAGTCCAGTTCAGCTGTGAATTGTGACCAGCAGAACCCTTGTGACTCGATTCGACGGCTCAGTGTGTTTGCTCTGAATTGTGCAACAATGTCCCAGGTTTAACGCTTTCGCTACGCAAACCGCTTAAGAAACGAATAAAGTGTGCTCAGGAGTAACTGGAATTCTCTTTTGTTACAATATGTAAAAGAAACAACCATTTCCCTTTCTTCTTCACCATAAATTTAGCTGCTTCCTTTATAATTGTCTGCCCATGCGCAGTGGCAATTTTAAATCAAGTTGAACCTGATAATTCAAAACAGTGATTGATAGATCCATATAGACTTTCTTCTCATTCAGATGCCCAAAACTAATACTCCTTGATTGATTGATGAAACTTGTAGAATATCCCTTAATAAACTCTAGCGCAACAGCCCTTACGGGCCGCTGCGTTCCCCACCTCTTCCCACTATAGGTCTCATGAGTAGGGTGCACTACCAGAGAGTGGGACGTGGTCATCTCCGCGAGCCCTCCCGGACGGCTATGCGGCCTTCGTGATATCGGGTCGCTACTTCTTTATCAAGTAGCTCCTGAATTGGCCCCTCCGGGACCTAACGAGGCTGAGTGCACCCGAAAAAATTCCCAGGCCGGCACCAGGGATGGAACTCAGGTCCTCCACGCCAGAGGCACGCGCGCTACCACTGCACTAGGGAGGTGGTCAGAATATCCCTTACACCTTGAAAACTTAACAAAAGTAACAAAGAAAATACAAGGATGAATCACGAGAAAACATATTTTTACCTTACAGTTCTGCTTTTCCCTATATTAAACCAATTTGCTTCTAATGAGTTTAACTTGCAGTGAGATATAACATTTTGTATTAGGAAATTGAAGTCCTACATGACAAAGGGGTGTACATATCCTGGCTAAGGAAACTTTCCTCTTCGCAAACCTGCGGACATACTTGTTACTATCCAGCACAAGGGTGCAAGGGTATTTTGAAGAGTACAAAATCCTGAAGCAAAGAAGGGCACCGAGGAAAAATGGAATTTAAATTTCAACGCGATGTTATAGTTAAACGGTACAGGACCAATTAAATATCTATTTGTGGCTTTTTAATTGTTTATATTAAAAAGGAATTTGTAGCATAACAGTACAGAGTATGAATATAACAAGAATGCAAAGAAAACATTAAATCAAAATTTTCATATTTTTTATAAAATTGTACCGATGACTTAAGTTTGCTATATTTATGATTAACGACTTCCCATATTTAGGGCACCAATACTGCTTTCCTTTCTTTCAAGTTGAAGGATGGGCGAATGAGTTTCAATTTTAACATGGTGAAAGACACAAACGTAAGCTCTAATGGTGAATTGCAAGGTAACTAGCACCTGGGCTTCTAAGGCGTTGCTCACTTAAATTGACTAGCTCGATTATTTAGAAGGCATGTCCAGCGCTAGCCTTGACCTCGTTGCCCTTCGAAGATTATTTGCTCGACCTTGAAATTAATTCGCTGACACCTTCCCTAATTTTTTCACAACAGATGTGTAATTACTAGTGTGTAAAATACAATCGGTAGATTTGTAGAGTGTTAACTTCAAGGCTTTGTTAAAGTGCATGAAAACACTAAATAACAGGGATATTAACCTTCACAACGGAAAGCAAGGCTTTGGAAAAGTACGCCAGTAAAAATAGTTATTTGTAGGTAATTCTTTAAGAAAAGTAACTCATCAGTGATTCTCTCAAGCACAGAACAGCAGTTTAAGCCTAATTATCGTGAAAACGTAGCTTAAAACAAACACCAAATAAGTTCCGTGTTGCTGGACACGCGCTGAAACCCTACACGCAGTTGTATACAGCCATCCCCAAATTAAATAATTTGGAGGACCGTAACTTTTAACAACGTACTTAATCTCTGAAGAAAACATAAGTCATTATTACTGAGAGTCAATTACTGGGCAAAGCAGTTACGAAACGACATTGAGCGAGGTGGCGCAGGCGGTAGCGCTTGTGACTCGTATTCAGGAGATCGTGGGTTCGATTCATGCAGCCACACTTCCTGGGATTTCTCCAGGTATCTAGGCGAATGCTGGTAAGGTTAATTGCCTCCCACGAATTTCCAGAGTTGGAGGTGTCGGTGGTAGTCTCGGCGTTTTATAGCAGGGAAAAAGGATGCTCTCTGCGAAGCTCTTTCCCGGATCGGGGACGATCTTCGAGTCCCCGCCTCCACCCCCCTCCACGCCCCAGAGAAATGTGCAAACCTGAAAGGCAGAGCCCGTTGTAACAGCTGCCACCGGAGAGCTCCAACCTGGAAATAGGTAGTGACCCTTCCCTCGGCACGCCTCCAGATCTGATCACCCTCTCCCTCACCTCATTCTTCCCTCCCTGGGGCTACCGTCAGGTGCACAAAATACCTAATGAGGGTTACAATACTAAGGTTCCCCCGGCAATTGGGCATACGTCATATGAAACGAATATCAACAATCAACTGTGAGACAGCTTGAGTTCTTTAATACCATTGTTCTACCTATCCTAGTCTTAGGTATGATTTATTGTCATTTCTGAATAGTGTAAGATGCCGTGTATGTCTATAGTGTGCATAAAGAAGCTCGCGCGCCCGAGGCAAGTCTCGAACCCATAGTTCCTCAAGTCTGGAATTGCTAGAACGAAAATTTTCGCAAGAGCAATAACGAGAACCGGTCTGAATGCGACCTTGACGCAAACAGAATCACAACACAAGTTATGATCAATTCCTACGCTCTGCCTCATCAAGATCGTCTGGACACAGTCGGAACATGAGTCATCCTGCCATCTTACTTAGGGTAATGCATTGGTGAAATTTTATACAAATTATGGCATTTTATATTTGGGTATTTTGCATTTTAATGTGCTTATAACTTATACTTTCATGCTACAAATTTGGTTTGTTAATGTTAATAGGTGTAGTACCACAGTGACATTTCATTTGTCCATTACAGAAAGGACAAGAAGAAATCAACACGGCTTTCCTGATCACACAGTATTTCTTACAATTGCTAGGGTGCTTCCCATTATGACTTCATTTTATTGGCTGGTTCTGTCACTTTGTAGGTGCTATCACTCCTTGTGCTGTGTGTCGGACAAATAAGCATACAAGGCTAGTTCTATCAACTCACTGGCTACCTATCACTAGGCAGGAACAGAAAGAAGCATGGAATCTCATATTCTTAAAAGGGGAAGCTATGTTCCTTGTTCCAGTAAGGGTGAAAGAGACTCCGTCTTATATCTTAAGACACTCCCTATAAATGCCCTAACAGACGATCGAAAACCGAATATGGCTTTTTATCTTGTATGATGTATACCATTTAAGTAAACCACCATGTTGAACTTTAAAATACATTTTTCACATTTCCTTTTCTTTAGCATTTTCACTTTACAAAACGTTCCTTTGGCCACAGGTTATAACTAATAAGCTTGAAAACTTCAGAAGAGCTTTAAAATTACAGATTTAAAAACTGTTTTGCTCTTACTAGATGAAATATTAACCGGGCTTGTGGGCCGTGGTCTATTGGGTTCCTTCTTCTTCCCAAACGTTTCGTCTGCGACTACGGCAGACATCTTCAGTGGCGGCGAGGTCGAAGTTTCCTAGTGGAGATCTCAGCACCGACTGCGCTGGTCACCACCAGGGATGTCTGCCGTAGTCGCAGACGAAACGTTTGGGAAGAAGAAGGAACCCAATAGACCACGGCCCACAAGCCCGGTTAATATTGCATCTAGTATTGACACCGGCCGTGAAAGCCTTAGAACTTTGATGTTTTGCTCTTGTTGAAAATATGAAGGAGTTGGTTGGAACTAATTATTTCCCATAAGTAACATTGACAAAGTTGAAAAATTCGATACGATTTATGAAAGAATAGCAAGTGTTTCTCCTAAACTAATTAAAATTAAAAAATTTCTGCACAATAATATCTTTAAGGGTACATGCTAAGCCCAAATGAAACAATTTGGTGCGATAGTGTAAGATTGTAGGAATATTTAATATTACCATATTAAATAGCGCTTAGTTATGAATAAAATTTAATTTCTTAACGGTTTGACACACTTCGTTGAAACTCTATGGGCAATGTGCATGGGCGTCGCGAAACGGGGGCAATGTGTGTGTGTAGTGTTTAACGCCCGCTTTTACTACTATGGCACCACATGCGGTGACACTGATGATAATGGAATGAAGATGGAGCACCGGTGGAATGAGATGGCGGGGGAAACCGGAGAACCCGGAGAAAACCCGCCCAGACGCCGTTTCGTCCACCACGAATACCACATGCGGGTCCCTGGGATCGAACCCGGGCCGCCTAGGTAAACGGGGGCAAGGGCGGGGGCCGCGGTCCCCCCTTGGAAGTTGGTGAACTTAATGTGTAGCCAGTTACTGACTATTAAACTATTATTTTAATTTTGATGTAAAGAACAATTTTTATTTAGCACAAATTAATACGGTTATCTGCAACAAATATTATACATTTTGACAGTAAAGTAATGATTTAATATTATATGATTGCAAATTTCCAACATGTGCCCCCCCCCCCCTGGAAAAAAGTCTGCCGACTCTCATGGCAATGTGTGTCTTATTTTTTTGAGTATATGGTAAACAGCTTAAAGAAATTAGAAAACAACTATGAACTTTTGAATTTCACAGATAATTAATATTGACGCCGCCAACAATATCTCCATTTTGTCTGCTACGTATTTCATACTATAAATACGGATACCTAGATCAAACAAAGGCTATGCACTATGCAATGTCCTTGTTATTTGTTCCATTTATATTTGAAGACCACACCGGAAAAACGGTCGAGGTCACGATTCATACATTCTCATTTACATGATTTAAAGCTTGAAATTATTGAATTATTGGTACCTCATTAATATAACGTATTTATTAAAATATTATATAACAATTAATAGAATAAGTAGACAAACCTAGATGCATAAATAATCAATCTTTAACTGGAACTTTGTGTTATCAAGTCAAGTGATGCATTAAATTGTATTGAAGTATTATAGAAGTCAAACATAGCTTTCAAAATGTGTGTACTAGGACAGTAGATAGTTTCTGTTTCAAGAAAAAAGGAATAAACAATATAAAACATTTGAGTTTCTCATCCTCTGCTTCAGTACATAGAATTAATAGCTTTATTCAAAGTTGTAAGTTCCCAAACTATTGCAAGTATCTCAACAACTTTCAGCATTCTAGTGTTACGTTGTAAGTACTTAACCCTAATTACTTACACAAAATCTTTATCTGCAGCATTTTCTGCAAGTGGTATTTATAGTTGTTATGGCTCAATAGAAAAACAAACTTGAAAGTGTAAAAAGCATTATTGGTACAGTCTTAGAATTTAACATCATACAAATTACCGAATATATGTATATATTTTTATTTAAAAATAGGGTGAAAATTCCAGGATGTGTAACTTTGAGTGTATGCAAGTCATGAGGTTAATAGTGCCAAAGGATCAAATTCAAAAACACTTATGATGGTTCAATAACTTTACAAAAAATAATCTAAGAAATTAAAGTAGGGCACTAATGTCAATACTAGCACTTTAAAATTATCAAAGATGGTATAAAACTTTAGTTTCTTGAGTCTCAGGTATAAATGTCTGCAGGTACTCTAGCACTTTGTGACCTGTCATTCCTTTGCGGATTAAATGTTGCAAGCATGAGTGGAGATGAAGCAGAGCTGCTTGTCTAGTTTCAACTGTCGGTATTCTGCAATGGGTCAGTGACCCATCCCAGCTGTATTTCTTTCAAACAGGCTCAAAAGAATTTCGTGGAAAAAATTGTGGTATGGTCACAAACGAACATCACACACCTTGGGATTTCCATATCATTTTAGCTTAGTAGAAATAGCTTAGCGAGGCATTTATACATTAAAAACACCAATCTTCCTAGTCGCTAGCTGTATCCTGCAACAAATTTGGCACTATCTTCCATGCACTGGGGACAAATACTGTAACAAATGCATCCATGTTTGTTGAATGATTAATATTTGATGTTTCACTATGATTGCAGTTTGTTTTTCCACTAATCTTAGTTTCCATCTACTTAAGAAAGGCACTCTAAGATTAAAATTCATACAACCGAATCTCCCAGAACAAAAAATTAGCCTTTGGAACAGTTTTTATGGTTGGCTGAGAAAAAAATACAAAATAGTTTACATTAGTTATGAATAGACCTCGGATATTAGGGAAAAACCTATTTTGTTCCTCTTGATGTATAGAAAATAAAAGTTGTGTATATACTAATTATGGAAATATATGTTCAAAAGTGATGGTTCTATACAACCTAAAATACCTAATTTCACGTTAGAACTTATTTTTACCTAATTTTAGAGTTTTCAATTTGTTCATTTGGTAATATGGAAACGCTGTGTAAGCCAGTATGCCAGTCGTGCCTCGACAACAATCACAGTGAACAATACATAATATGGAGGACATTAAGAGCATTTTTTCATACCAGGTGAGGGTGCAGTAGGCATTATATCAGCTAAGAGCTTCTGGAGGACCCAACAATTGTCCATTATGTAGCATTCATCAGATCACATTATGTATTTCTGGTCCCCACTCTTAGTACTCTAGAGCAGCGGTCGGAAGGGAGACACTGAAGGTGTGAATTTACGTACCATCCCTCTCGTCCCCAATACTGTCCTTCAACAGCCGCGTAGAGCCAGTTAAACCAGTTGTTTCTGGCTATAGTCGCGTGGCAGTGTATACAGAACAGTGGTGGCTGCATATGCGGCATGAGTGAACGACGGTTTGTTCGGGACTGGGAGAACAAGCACTTTTTGCCATAGACAAAACCACTGATATTAAATATCCATTTACATATGCATTTTTGGTGGCACAAGATGAACTGTAATTGGAATTAATTAATCTTCAAAACAACACTTTATTGCGCAGTTCAGGAAAACTTGGTTTAAATTTGTACACAACACTGCCAAAAACATTTCCCAAGCTGCGCCTTTTCACAAGCAAATTACTGGCAATGTTTGGTACTACTTATCAATGTGAACAACTGTTTAGCATATTGACATTGAACATGATCCTGCTACGGATAAACATTTTCAATGTGTTCTACGTTTAAGTTCATCTTGTTTGTAGCCGGACACAGAAACGCTAGTGTTATAAAAGAAACCATCCAGGAAACCAACCGTGTAAATTAGGAGATAATCATTATGACTACACCACTACGTAATAAACTGTACATTGTAAACAATTTCAATAAAGTTTTCATATAATTTATAGCGCTTATTTTTGAGAATACAGTATAGAAAGTTTTAAAATGTCTTTAGTAATATAAGGGACCTGCATAACAACTATTGTATAGCAAACAAAACAAAGCTAATAAACATGTTAATTCTATAGAACTCCTTATGTCAACTTAAGGTTTGGCTAGAGCTACCACACCAGTAATATAGTGAGACAGCTGTTTCTCACACAATGCCGATGTGAGCCGTCTAGCATTGCGTCTGGTCCTTCACTCATATTCCCATGTGCCATTAGCTCTCTTTTGCTTTCCTAGCCAGCTCCTGAGTTCAAAAGTATGTCTTTGATCACTCGCAAAAGACGTTTCACCCGAAACCCGAATGGGCACCACTGTAGCACACGCCCCCCTCTTTGTTTACCTGCCGCATAGAAGGGAACAGGGAGAGGTTGTTGTTCTAGTGTTTAATGCCCGCTTTTATTGCTACGGCACCGCAGGCGGTGACATTGATGATACATGGAATGAAGATGGAGCACCGGTGGAATGAGATGGCGGGGGAAACCGGAGCACCCGGAGAAAACCCGCCCTGACGCCGCTTCGTCCACCACGAATACCACATGCAGGTCCCTGGGATCGAACCCGGGCCGCCTAGGTGGTAGGCGAACAGGGAGAGGTGATCGTAGGGTAGAGCGCTTCACACTTCCAGTGCCCATCTTGCCAGCCCTGCTCTACGGTCTTCAGGAAAATCGGTCTACACGCAACTGGGATTGATAGAAGAGCTGACAGAACTTGGTTCATGGTTATGTAGATGAAATAATTTCTGAAAAACTCACACCAGTGGTTCAAACTAACCCAGGACTGACAGCTCTCCGCACAGTTGTTGAATTCTTGTCTGGCAAAACACCTGAACACATGAAAGTGATGTTCCCTTACATCTAATACCAACATTTAGGTATGCTCCGGTGACATCAGTGACATCGGGTTATAGGTTGGTGTTGTGTGACAAGCGATGCAGTTTCTCAATGGAAATCTTGGATAAGGTTTTATAATCTTCGCAAAAGTTAAAGGCATATGGAGGCGGGCTGTACTGCAGACTCCAGCGAATCCTAGGATCTCACGCGCATCTCACGCGCTCTTATGAACAGAACCTCTACCGGTACACGCACTACTCTTGGCAACAGCGCTCCGCTTGAGCATTGGCCAGCGTTCACATGCCTTTAACTTTTGCGAGCGGTATAGTTGTTTACTGTGACTAATTACAGGGATATACAGCAAGGACATTATCAAATGCTTCGGCTAAGTTGTAATAGGAAATGAAATAATGCCATTTTTTGTTCACTTATTTTTGAAACTTTAGAACCTATTTTGACTTGTGATAGAACCTATTTTAGGTACCTAATTTAAGATTTTTTAGGAACTGTAAGTCCGAGGTATAGTTATGAATATATCGAATTAGTGCATGATAATGTAACATCTAAAATTCGAGTGTTTATAGATTTCAAATTAAAGTGATTTTTGTGGATTATTGAATACTGTTTGTTTTAATTATGCCAAAATTGTTGCACTACTTGATTATTCGTCGTACTTCATTATCATTACACGAAATATCTTATTAAGTCATGGTAAGAGCATTTTTTGGCAATCGAATTTTATAAAGATATTTTTCAAATGTGCGTAAAAAGACAAAAATGCCTCCAATACTACTTGTGATGTAGACACCTTGCCTGTTGTGGCTCATAGCGTACCATTCTATATTGGAGAGTCCTCTATATCGGGCTTGAGATTCTTTTAGGTACCATAAATCTGTGACACAATTCTACTGGCTTTATTTCCCTTCCGGAGTAGCCCATTCTCAGGATTTTATCTTTCCCACTGCAGCCTCGGAAATCAAAGACAAGTATGATACTACTATCATGGGGGGACAGGAGCTACAACGGTGAGCCAGCAGATAGATTTCATAAAATTCATCAATGTAAAACTTCCAGCGGCACGACTGGCAATATTGACAATGTACTTAGAAACTATCCTTAGGAAAGAAAGCTTTCAGTCGAATTTTTAAGCTATAGTCCATAGATGGGAAAAAGTGACACATTGTGTGATTTATCCTACATCGTAGTTCAACCCCGTCCACTCTCCTACACACAGGTTAGCTACTAGACCACGTTCCCCACTGTTATCTGTCTGAGGCAGTGGTGGAATCATGTAGCATAAAACGGTAAAAAAAAAGTACTTTAAAGGTGAATGGTAACATAGGTACTTTTGTGTTACTAGTAAAAATAAAGCTTTGTGTTTGCTGTGCCAAAAGAAAATGTACGTAACGTAATCGCAATCACGTAATTATAAAAGCAATACATCATGTGTCTATTTGGTTCCGCCACTGCACGCCTTGAAACTTAACTTGTTTGTAAACCGGCAGAACCGGAAAAGACCAGTGTTCTGCACTTGGTGTGAGGTAAATGAAGAGGGCAAATACTCTATTGCATTCCTGTCACCCCTCTTCCCTATGCCTAAGCTATACTCTGAAAGTAAGTCCTTTCATGAGCATGGCGGATGCTCCCAGACTTCCAAATAAAAATTGGTTACTTATGGACTTTGTACATATGCCCTCAATGCCTTTTATGCCTGTTATGTCGTCTAGAGACATCAAGAAACAGAAATGTGCAGCAACATTACTACTAGGCCTTCGGTTTCGCCAGAAAAAGTGTTTCCATAACAGAGTAAGTGGCTTTAGAAAACTTTCACAATGATGTGTGAAGACTAAATATACAAGCTTCGGTTATTTACCTTTTATAGCTCTGATTTGGTAATGTGGCGTGCAAATGCACAATGGACTGATGTATAGACTTGCTGTTATCTCATTATATTTCATTTGAATCATTTGTTTATATTTTTCATTTTAAATGCTGCCACCATTTCCTTTTTCTTTGGACATTCTTACCCTATTAGTGCCCAACTTATTCTTTTTTTTTTTTTTTTTTCAAAAATTAAGAAAAACAGACGTATTGTATTCGTTTAGCATACGGTATGTCAACAATATATTTTGTTTGCCCTTTTGTTCACCCAGTGTCCCAAAATCGCCCGGACTATAAATAGACCGCTGGGCGTCAACGTATCAAAATATACTGTAATTATGCACGAATACACTTCCGCCAAGTGCATGCATTTTGTTATTAAACTTTATTTCTTAAAGCAATTAGAGAGCATTTAGAGCCAAACCACTAAGTCTTATTAACTGAATCATGTGGTGCGGTAAAAGCTTATTATCAACTGTGGTAAGTGTCAAAACGTCTGTGAAAGAGTGTTACATCACATTTTTTGCAGAATCTCAAGTATCGTGTAATATAAGTTATAAGAACTTGTTTTCAATTCTTCCCATTTTTCATTTCAAGCATGGCCCTTTTCTGGAATTTTTGTGTGCTTCGAAGCACATTTTTTTGTATTATGTACTTCAACTGGGCCGGGAACATCATTCACATTTACTTCACCTGTAGTGCTTCATCTTCACCAGTCAGGCTGTCTGGATCAGAAGGAAAGATGACATCAACTCTATCACAAGCATCATGAATTTCACTGGAAAAGTTGTCATCACTTATAGTAACCAGCCTTTAAATATGATGTCATATTACGCCAAGTCTCTGAATTTAATCTAAAAATAATGAAAAGCAAAAAGTTAAATAACCAGTGCACTTGCATATTGTGGTTTGAAGTTTTTGTTAGCATAGAATTGCAAACTTATCCCCCAAAATAATAAATATGACATTAGGAATCCATGTGCTTACATGCTATCGTCACCTCAAAGAGCACAATATACTTATATAATACTGCTGAACACCGGTTCACTCCTTTTAAAACAGAAAATCCATAGAAGACAAATAACACACTTGACAGATGCTTGCATACTATTACAGAAGTAACAACCTTGCTATAATCTTCGCAAAACGTAAAGGCATATGGAGGCGGGCCGTACTGCGGACTCCAGCGAATCCTACGCTGGCCCCTCCTACCAGCGCTGCCCAATGTGGTACACGCATCTCACGCCCTCTTATGTACAGAACCTCTGCCGGTACACGCATTACGCTTGGCAACAGCGCTCCGCTTGAGAATTGGCCAGCGTTCACATGCCTTTAACTTTTGCGAACAATATAGCGTTGCGTCAAGAAAGAGTTTCTTTGTACTGAAATGAGATAGCACTTGTGCCCAGCGGTCTATAAATAGATCGCTTTACTTTAGGATCATATTTTGAGCATTAGAATCGTTTACAATGGCACATTGTTTGTGTGATGCAATTATACGAACCTTTATCGACAGCTTATTGTGTTACAGGAAGTTGGGAGGGAAACGTAACAAGGAACCAATACACAATAATATGCTTTCACAGGCACAACAGTCGTTTGCACTATTATTGTATATTAATAATCTACAAATTATTCTAGTTTTTAAGAGACAGTAATGTGTTCACATAATCAGATAAAATCAATGATGACATACATGGTCAAAATAACTTTGAGAATTCATGTATACTAAATAAAAAATTCCTCTAGCAGTTTATAAATAGACCGCTGGGCGTTAATGGGTCAACCTGTCACCTAGCACCCTGGTACATGTATACTTTAGTTTTTCTATATGTGTGCATCATGCCACTTTGGTTGTTCACACTTCTTGTTTGCCTGCCAAATGTCTAGGATCATCCATTTCATTCTTGAGTGCTACCTTGGCATGGAACATTATGATTCAAAAGATGTGGTTTTATAAACCCTAAAGCTATTTTCTTTATATAACTGTATTCTTTTGTGTAACGTTTTACTTCACCACTGTAAAATTTGTAATTTAACTGCGGTTTGTTTCTGAACAAGAATCTTGATATCCTAAGGAATTGCAATGAGCAAAGAGTTGAATATATGTACTGAAGTTTATAACCTTCATAATGATAATGAGTGCCTATTTTCACTTGTTTTGCCATGTATTTTACCTAAGTTATATAGAGGATGTCGGTTTTCCAGGTCGTTGCTATTGGCACAAGTTTTAAGTAGTAGCCTCAAATCGGGAGATAAGAAGCTGCACGGTGCAGATGAATCCGGATTCTGTCAACATCCATCGTTACTATCGCAGGTAGCCAAACCAGTCCTCCCTCTTTTCTGCACTTCTTGTATCCATCTTAAAGATCCAGTGCAGAGTTCCCGTTATCACCAAAATACACAAGGACATGGAAGCTGCTGAAGCTAAATTCCAGATGCTGCAGCTTCCCAAGAGATGGTGTGCCTTAGACTAACGGCATTTAGCGTTGCAGTTCCACCGTTTAAATGCCCTCAACCTGCTTACAGGATGCAATTGAAGGGCTGAGAACCATAGTGGGCCATCTGCATGCGCGGTCGAAGTTCTGCTGTTGCCACCTGTTTGTATGTTTTGTGGAAATACATAATATATTTTCTAAGGGTAGGTTTCTACAATGTAAATAACATGTTAATGCTGCGTTATACTACAAATTATTCAATACATTGTGAAATTAACCAAATTTTAGTTTTATTTTTCTCCGTTATTTAAACATGGCAGATTGCCTATTATGGTTCTCAACCCTTCAATTTGGGGTCTCTATATAGTAGTGGCTGGGCCGAATGTGCGTTGACTGGATTTTGCTCTTCCCTGTCGCTATAGCTTTTCTGCTGTCAGAAGGGTCTCATTTAATACTTCATATTGGTCTCGTTTAATTTTTCAACTCGTTCTGAACAAACATACTCAGTAGTTCTAAAGACACTTTTCAATCCTCACGTATATTTTTACTTTATCTACTACGCATAACAAACAGGGGAAGCTTTGTATTTGACCCAAAAATTCAATATAGAAATTTTCCCTGAATAAAAAGAAAGGTTCCTGTGTGTTTGTGTGTGTGTGTGTGTGTGTGTGTGTTTGTGTGTGTGCGCTCCTGTGCTCCTGTGCACAGCATAACTCAAAAACGAAAAGTCAGTTAAATAACAAAGTTCGTATTTAGGTTTAATATATTCCAAGGATGCGACACCAAGATGTTGAAAAAATGTCTCCACCCCAAAACTACCCTATAAGTATATGGGAAATTTTGATTTTCTCAAAAATGGCTCTAAGAATTTTTATTAAACTGCCATTAGCTTAATATATTTATATGGCAGATGAAATGTATATTTTGAATTTTTTGGCTATAGCTCATTTAGTTCTGTTTAGTCTTGATGACCTTTGCATAATTGGTAAACGTATGAGATAGACAAAGTCTTACGTAGGTCTCGTTTAAACACACAATTTATGTCCAAATGCATTTTTTGGAGTGAACCATTTCGGAGATATTCCTTGTTATTTCCGTGAGTTTTGGAATACCTACATTTTCTCAAATGGGAGGTTGTTATTCGCGCTTTCACCTCTTGGTCGTGCAAAGACAACGGAATTTCAAAGGCTTCATATAGCGACGGTTTTAAGAGATTTGACTATCTCTCAAAGCCTATGTACTGTATTTCAATATTCCCTTTGCATCTACAAAAGTTAGCAATAAGATAATTTCTGCTAATGTGTATCAGGACTAACACGAAGAAGATAAGAGGAATATGGGTTTGTAAGAATGAGAGAAGAAAAAGTCATGTGAGTGCAAAACATCGGATTTTTTCTCTTCAATCCTAGAGAAATAGTAACAGAAACTTGAATTTACGTACAGTAGTGGTTTCAGGTATATTAGGAAAATAAAATATCATCGCTTGCGGCTATATTGTGCTTGGGTGTCTATGGATTTGTATCCTTGGTGTAGCATAGTCGACTTATGTAATGACCTACTCTTCCCACAACTCTTTATCTATTGGAGAACTATTCATACACAACGAGTGGAAACTAGGTTTTCCTAATAAAATATATTCACTTCCAATCAACTAATAAACACCCCACCTTGGTAGCTGGCAAAGGGTATTTGAGTCCTAATCACCTGTACACTATCAAGCCACAAATAGCAATAGATGAATTGTTCATGTTTCTATGCGCAATGTTTATTCTGTGGTAGAAGCTATGCTAAGTGCCAAATTTGACTGAGACCACAGTATGAGTTATGACTAGGCTTAGTAAGTCAGTTACATTAAAGAGAATTCAAGTTATGAGCGTCCGTAGTGCATGTGGCGGCACAGTGTGAGGAGCCGGTTCTGTCCGTCTGCTCTACAGACACAACGTGCATAACTTCATGGTTTTGGTAGCTGACCTACTAAGTCTAATTATGACTTATGATTAGGTTTGGAAACAGGTTTCTGTTTTGCACCTCAGAATAAAAAGACTGTGTGCGTCCCGTTTTCTAATCTAGGGACCTATGTCTACTTACAGTTAGTTGTATTCGTATCACTAGGTTAGAACCTTTCCCAAATTTTGCGGTAGCTCCGAGAGTCTGGTATTATTCCATTCTGTAGCTTCGCATTTTAATAAGAGATGTTTGCTGTATCAGTGGCTTTTAAACACAAGCAACAAATGAATTCCATTTGGTATAATCCCGTTGTTCTTAAATGTTTTTTGAATGCTTCATGTCCAGTTGTATACCTTATAACTTTTCCAAGTTGCGGCTTGTTTAGACTAACGAGTGAGTTACTTAGTTTGTCCTCAGGCTTATAACTTATCTGCCTGTAAACGTTGTTTATGTGTTATTTCCCATTTGTTTGAGGTTTCATTATGAACCCAATTTTGTACTGTGTTTTTTGGCTTCTATGTTGCTTATTCCACAGAACGGTTCTGTCCATGTGGAAGGAAGAGATGCTCTTTTCTTTGCTAGGACATCAGCATTTTCATTTCCTGCTATACCGGCATTTGTACCCACCGTAATCCTATGGGCGGAACGATTTTATTTTTATGTTGTGATAACATTCCCTCGCTAGTTTAGACTTAAAGTGATGATAACTGAGAGCTCTAAGTGCAACCTGGCTGTCGGAATTTGATATTTTTCACTATAAGGCCTTATTTCCAGCAATGGAGTGCACTTTCGAGTATAGCAAGTACCTCTGCCTGAAAGACAGTAGCGTATCTAAATAGGTTTATGCTTTTGCATTCGCCCGTAGATTCCTAAAAGATACCTGCTCCAGTTTTTTCCATTTATGCATGAGCCACCAGTATATATAACTAGATGGCTCTTATGCACTCAATGGGGTTTTATTTCAAAGTTGTTTCTATCAGAAATACTTACTCTGAAGTGTTTGAAAGAATGCAGTTTTCTATATAATGAAATCAGATTTCATTGATAGTATGTGATCGTCCATTTTAGCGTAAATGGAGGGATGCCCTGTTCTACAACGCCTGGGGCCACACATTGCAAGTGCCAGATGCGCTGCTTTAGGTTTAAATTCCTGGTTTTCTCCAACTACAAGGAGTATCCAGCTTAAACTGCACCGGCTGCTGATTTGGATAAAACAGTAGGTATAATGGCTGGGGGATTTACAGCCCAGCTAACTGCAAACACAGCCAGCATTTCGTGAACCCAATAACAAATATCCATACAACATTGGGTTTTGCTGGCAATCTGTCCGGCATCACCTATCAAGGGGCGGCATCAAATGGATGTACGTTTGTGACGCCAGACTGCAAAAAACAGGAAAACCTATCCGTTACTAGACCTGATCGAGGGTATCCATGAGATTTACCTTGTGGTTAGTTCATTAATTTAGTTCTGTAAATAAAATGGTAGCTTAGTTTAGGGAATAGCTTGGTTATAGTTTAAATTACTTTACATCAGAGAAAACTTACGCCAGTTCATTTATTGATTCTAGTGTATAAACGTTTTCAACATTGGTAACAAAGACTAGAATGATTATAGGAGCAAAGTTGGCAGTAAGGCTACCGATCTCCACGTATGCGCAGTAACCACATGTGGACCTACCTTTCATTCGTCTTATTTCAAATTAATTGATGTATTTCAGACATTCATGGACTATTTAAAGTTACTTTTTTATGTTTGGATATTTGTGGCTTCCTATACACATTTTAGAAATTTTGTTTTTACACAGGATATAACTTCTTTCTCCATTTTTAGTAGATACTGAAAATTCAATGGTTAACGCTATCTCATAAAATGCTTTTGTAGTATTTTGAAAAACAGTTTACCAAAACACTCCGGGGGAAAATAGATTTCAAATACTGCACATTTTGAGACCAACATTTTAACCGATCAAAACTATTGTACCCAGAGAAATGAAATTCAAGAGAACAACGAACTTCTTTACCCTAGTGTAGTGCAAAAAATGAAACCCCTAACGCCAAAATTTTGGAAAACCAAAGTTTCACCCATCCTTCCCCTTAAGAAGCGTTATTCAGCATATACCTATTATTTATGTCAAACAAATCTCCTCTGTGTGAAGCTAAAGCTTGAGTCACTTAGATCTATGTGTGGTTCAGTTAGGCCATTGTTTCAACCTGCGGGAACTTGTGCGGCAATCTCGGCGCCTTTAAATTTCACATTAAGATATACCAAATGCAGACGAAGATGATAAAGCATAGGTACTTAGTACAGCCCTAAAAGCTATAAATTTTCTTAACTACTTCACCATCTGAGGCGTCTAATCAAACCGCCTTTCATTGTTGTAAAAAGACAGCTCCTGTATTTGCAGAACCTCTGTGAGGTGACCATAAATTAAGTTGTTATTTCAAGGCAACCGATTTTAAGCAAAATAGACACAACAGCTTTGTTGTACACTGAAGGAAGGTACTGTAATAACAATAATAAAGACGACAGATTTATGTGTCGTAGTAAGCGCCTCATTTGTAAACACGTGGTATTTGCTAGTTTAGATTTGTTCCTTCCTTCTTTGTTTTTCTTCCCTTTGTTTGGTTTTTTATTCTTGTTTCTTGCTTGTGTTTGCACATGTATTGCCACTTAAACATATGTTTATCAATGGCTTCACCAGTTATTATGTACTCTTCAATTTTCTGCTCGGTTTCTCCTTATATTCTGCGTGCTTTTGTACCTACATTCACATGGCGATTTATTTTGCATTTTCTTGTACAATGATATATTAAGTTCGTAATATATTCCCCAATATCACTTTGGTTCTTTATTCTAAGCTAATTTTCTGTTTCTTGTTTCTTTACTTTTCAGTCTCTCTTTATATGTAAGCCAAAGTAGAAGGTCGCTTAAAGAAAGGCTTCTGAAGCACCTTGAACTTCACCATTAGCTTCTAATTTTCGACAATGATATTGCCCTTGATCTCAATCCTCTCTCGTACGTATGTTGAATCCGTTGCCATTTTCCTGGTATAAAGTTACTTAACCTTCACTAAACGTGATGATATGTTTTGTCTTTGTTGTACTTGAAGTCTCTAAGTGGCTGTTGTGTTTCTCAATGACGAAGGGGGCAGCATCCCCTCAAAATATCCAGTTGGTAAAATCTCTGTACTATAATTTTCGGACTAACCCATGCCCTATGTGTCAAGTTCTATTTTTTGGAAAGTAACCATGATCATACGAAAGCTTTGCCTTGAATGTAATTGAGGATAGTCTTATAAGTGGCTTCTAACGTGTGTAAACCTCACATTCAGCTGAAGATTGGCAACTACAACCTTGGTATCTGAGTTTACTTCTTACAGCCCATTTGTGCACGTGCACATTATATGGATGAAGTAGACCTGGAAAGAAAACTTAGTTGTCAACAATAATAAGTTCTAGTGCGTGACCACCAACTGATACCCACATAGTGGACACATAACACATGTTTGCTAAGTCTGCCTTTCTTGAAAGTCATGGTGGCACTAATCGCCACAAAGGTGACAGACAAATGTTTCTCCCATTGAATGCGGAGTGTTACGATCATCCATAAATACAAATGTTTTGGGATACTTTAAATCTGAATCATTTCAGTAAGTAAGTAGGGATAAAGGCTATGAAAAAACCCGATTACGCCCAAATTTTAAGCTGGTAATCTAAGACAAAAATTGTATTTGTCAGAGGGAAGGTTGGTATTGGCTCCTACACAACGAGAAATTAGGTCCTAGGTGTTAAAGGAAACCATTTTGTTGTCTATAGGAAGCTGGCATTACATAACCTAGTTATAGCATTGAGTATCAATAAATTTGGCTGAAGAGAGGTGAAAATATGGTACTTGTTATTTTGCATAGTTTTAATAAGTGGAGCGAGACCGAGCGAGGTGGCACAGGCGGTGGGGTGTGTGACTTGCATTAGGGAGGCTGTTTTAGCATAGCAAGTGTCGGCGGGAGTCTCGGTGTTGCATGGCAGGGAAAAATATGTTCTTTGTAAAACTCCGTGGCCCGAAAGGTCGCGGTGCCAGGTCCTCTGCACGTGATCATACATCAACAGGTGGGAGAAAAGAGGCTGGAAAGGAGAGGTCGCCAGGGGGAATGGTTTAAATTCTCGTGGCTAAGCATCTTGACCCATGACCTTTTTCAGGGGTTTCCCTGGGTCACTAGATGAATGATGTGAAGGTTGATTATATCCTCTGATTTAAATAGCGAGTACATCTTTCAAATTTGGGGAAGTGACAGACTATATGAAAATAAATATAGTTTAATTCGTTTGATTAATCATAGGGATGTGTTGTTGGTACGAAGCAGGGATGAGTACACGAGAGTGCATAAAGTTGTGCCGATGTAATTCGCAGTGTTTATGTTAGTAAGGAAATACTAAACTGACTCAGCCACCCCCATCCCCGCTCCCCTACCTGGTTCTAAAACTCCACTTAATGTTTGTCTTTTCTATCTGTCATGAACCAGAGACTGATCATTGTCAGTTTAAGTGCCAGATAATCGACTTCAAACCATTGCTAGACGGACTTGGTGTTTACCTCGGGTGTAATATTTTTGTGCTTGTCCCCTTTTGCCACTCACCTAGGCCTGATCTTTGTTCATAGGTTAATGCGTTTGTGTCACATTTGAATTCAAACGAACAAGAGATTGCCTCACACAGGGCTGATGTGCAGCACGGACGATAAGGGGGTTCTGCCACAATTAAATAAAGAACACTACGTATGGAATACCAAGAGCATCCGAATTTTTCATTGTACTCCATTGAAGAAAGACTGTGAGGTGAATCATTGTAAAATAAAGGCACAATGAATATTATATAAGAGTTAAAAAGTAAAAAATTCGTCTTTCCTTTAACGGAAGTCACTACGGCTGTTCAATATATGAGATTTTAAGGATCCGATGTAATTTTAAATTTTTTATGTGTCAAACGACATTTATAATGGTATCTGACTTATCCAAACTCTGACCCGTGGTTTCTTATGTCAAAATGCTCCGCTTAGAAGTCTCTATCATATGTATAAGTTTGGCCCTAAAGGTTGGGGACACCTGTAATTATAACATATTCTTACAACACATAGAAGATCTACTTTTGCAGTAAACCATGCTACCATCTTCGGTTTTCACTGCTACCTGCCCCAGTTCAAGCTTTTTTCTGCATCCGTTTACTTTCAATCTTCATAAACATTGCATATTCAGCAGAAAAAGCACCCCGTAGAAAATAAACTTCAGTATATCCTGTTGGTTTGCCTCTGGCGCGGAGGATCCAGGTTCGATCCCCGGTACCAGCATGGGGATTTTTCCCCCACTGGGAGGTCTGATACGGGGTGCGGTCAGCCTCGTTAGGTCCCGGAGGGGCCAATTGAGGGGCTACTTGATGGAGAAGTAGCGGCCTCAGGTCGAGAAGGCCGCCTAACTGGCCGGGAGGGCTCACGACGCTGACCACGTACCACCCTCCAGCAGTGCACCCCACCAATGACGCCTGTAGTGGGCATCATCTAGGTTTTTGCTTCTAATGATATATGGTACAGATGGTGAGCGTCTAGTGGCAAAACTTCAGCAGAATTCTTAAATTATACATAAATGACTACAATAATTATTAAGTGGTACAAGAGCACTAGGATGGGAAAAATAAATGACCAGGGACAGGATTACAAGGAAATTTCATATTTTAATTGTTGCACCATAGACATTGCTAACTTGTACATAAATCATGGCTGCCGATTCAGAAGGTGCACGTTTAGGTCATTTTCTGTTTTAAGGCATTTTTGGGGTTTTATGTCATTAATTTGTAATTTACTTGCCCTTTGCGTCTTTATTTTTAATTTTCTTGCATTTTTATTTTGTATATAAGGAATTTTACATTACTGATCTTTTAAAGACATCAGAGTGTTCATTATTCAGCTCAGAAATAGGAGTATCTTTGCACACTTTTTATTCAAATCCATGGAAAAAACAGCATTCCTATTTAATGCTTAATCTGGAAAGGACAGTGGAAGACAAGCTATTGTTTGGGGAGCCGGTATAATTGCAGTTATGCATTCACTTCCCAAACTTAGGATGAGACAAGTAAATTTTCCTTCTTCGTGTTAATGGGTGTATACACCCAGGTTGCCATTGTCCTTGTTTTTGTGTGTGTCAAAGACTAAATTTATCTTTATACACAATGAGTGTTTTGTGGCAACACAAAATAGTTATTGCCACAGTTTTGTAAGACCTTTCGGTATTCATCACACAAAGCCTTGGACGAAATATACTCTGGTATTATTATTTTTCCATTTGCGTGGCCCCAATATACGCGTATAAATTAGTTTGCTTCTGTGTATTGCTTTCAACAAATAAAATAAGTGTTAGGTTTACATCATTTTTGTAATGATTATGCTGTTTTCTAATTTTAGAGTTATTTTACAAATAAGTCTTAGCATTCCGGACCATGTTTATTACATTTGGGATATGCCTAACTGTTGAACTGTTTGCAGTTGAAGAACATATTGCGTCTTTGGACTTGTGACCTTAAGTGGGATGATCAGAGGGCTACTGAAACGTGCTTTGTAAGCCCTGGCATTGAGTACTGGGCTTATTACCATTATTATTTCTTTGTTTAATGAGTTACGTGCGTGGTAATGAGTTTCCCGTCTTTAAGAGTTCGTACGATGATATGACGCAAACGTCGATCTTGCAAGTAATTGCTGGCAGTGAAAACTTACGAGTACCTATGATGATTTAGGCTTATTATATATGCACATCGCATAGAGAAATTCAGTGTGTGCGTTCTTGCGAAATACACCACTTTTTACAATTCGCAATTCTTCATCATGTCTCCGGTTTATAACCACTGAACGCGTCTTCCGGCAGCCAAACTCCATGCCTCTCTGTTTTTTCATTGTCTGGGCCCAAATTTCTTGATGCTAGGGCAGCTTGTACAACATCCATCCAAGTTTTCATTGGACGGTCCCCGTTTTCTTCTTTCTTCGTACTATATCCATTCCAGTATTATCTTTGACAGTCATTCCTCTGGCATTCTTTTAACGTGTCCATACCACTGTAGTCTTTTCCTTTTTATAATATCTAGGATATCTGGTACTTCTTTTACTTCCAAAATTTCCTTTATTTTCTGTTTTTTTTTATTCATTCCAATCTTCATTTCTAGCAGATATCCTCAGTACATACATCACCATTATTATGATTATGATTATCGTCGTCGTTGGCCTTGTCGTTATTATTATTATTATTATTATTATTATTATTATTATTATTATTATTATTATTATTATTATTATTATTATTATTATTATTATTATTATTATTATTATTATTATTATTATTATTATTATTATTATTATTATTATTATTATTATTATTATTATTATTATTATTATTATTATTATTATTATCATCATCATCATCATCATCATCATTATCGTTATTGTTATTTATTACAAGAACTATAATAACAATAACTAAAAATAATAAAATGCAGCAATAAAATTAAGAAGAAACAAGGAAATACCAATCAAACAATACGCACCCTCATGTTTGCATTGATTTTGCAATTTTCAATCTGTAATCCGTAATGTTAGGCAATAGGAGAATATACATGAATATGTTTACTCTCTGGGAAATAAAGTCTTGTAAGTTAAGTGGAAAATATTCCAAGACTGTTCGTCTCTAATATCACGGGCTACGCACACTAGTTTCCTCTGCCTCTCGCTCCCTTACAAGCAGAATAAAGTTCACGCACGCCAATGACTGAATTCACCCCTGTTATTTCTGCAACTGTTTGACGCACGAAGGGTTCTCTACTACGCGAGCGCCGGATGGAATGGGCCACCTGGTATATGTTAATAACACTTTTGCTAGTACTAATTTATGGTCTGTCCCGCAGTCTGGTCGTCCATAAGCTCTGACATTTTGTACTTGGAGGCATGAACTTTGGTTTATAATTATATAATCTATAACTGATCTTTGATCCGCAATTCTTTAACTTTACAATTGGTAATAATATAAGCTTTCAGAAAGAATAAATCATGATTACTGCTTTATATAGACAAGGGAAGAGGTCCGTAATTTTCCAAAACCGAAAGTTATCTACCAAGCCTTTTGAATCTTTACATGTTATGTCGGTATAGAGACATATTAAGTCAACCCTACATTACGCACTCTAAACTACAATTTTAAGCTATTATTCTTTAAATTATCCTTAAAAATGCAATTTTCTTGATTTTTAAACCACATTTCAGATATATGTTCCTTACTGAGTCAGTAAATAAGTTTACTAGAAACACACCTTTAAACTAATTGGTTTTTAATTTTCTTTCCATTCTTGGTTTTGGTTTTTCAAAAAATTACACACCTGTCAACTTGACTGAGCTTGTTGGTCTAACAGATTTGTCCAACATTGACAAGTACAAAGCAAGTTTTGGTTAGCAAATAACTAGAAAGCTATTTCCAAATTTATCTCTCATAAATAAACAGTTAGTTCGTAAGGAACATTTTAAATGCTGAAGAAAAATGCCTAAAATATTAGGAGCATACAACAACTAGCTCCTATTGTTAGGTACCTTTTTGTTTTTATTTTTATAAAAAGGAGCTTACTTTTAATTAAGATGCATAATTTACAAACTTATTAACATATAAGCATCAAATATGCAAAAATACACCAAGAAGTTTTGGAAACTATTAGAAATATAAGAAATATCGTCAAATGCTACACTGCAGTCTCCATTCAGGGTTTCTTAAATATTCACTTAAGTCCCTCACTTTTAATCCGATATCGGAAATATTTGCACGAGGACATTCCTGGAGAGTTGGACTTAAGATTACAATCTGAAGTTTTAAATGTATTGTTAACGTTCTGCCCAAATTTCATCGATCAGTCCCCTGAGAATATATGAGACAGGAACGAGCCTAAATGGCTTAAAAGCTCCAGTTGTTGTTGAAGATGATGATTTACCTTAAAATATTTTAGATCTCGAAGAAATATTGTTTTGAATTTATCAATTAACTATGTGTCTATGCAACGTTCGGAGAGGGTACTTCCGCGCCTCAGGTCACGAAAACTGGGAAGGAAATGAAAGGGAAATGAGGGACATGTAATTGTTATAGAAGGTAAAACACCCCAGCATTCCCCTATCAATCACAGAATATCACGAGTAACCCAAGGTCAGAATAGGCGGTCGATGGGAATTGAACCAGCGACCTCAGAATGAGAGCCTCACATATTACTGCAGAGGCAATTCCTTCGGTTATACTTTTTATTAAATTATCCGGTAGGTGATGATCAATTAAGTATAGTATTATTAGCATAAAACAGCGCTGTCAAACACAATGCCCGCGAGTATCATGGCGCACGTGATGTATTTTTCTGGCGCTCTTCTTAACCAAGGTTTTGCTCCGAAGATTCCTAAAATTAATTCAAATTTCAATGCCTTCCGAATATCTTCCCAGTGCACACCCATGAAGTATGCTTTTGTATACCTAAAGCCGTATTCATTGCTTCCCTTAGGAATGATTTCCTTTTTCATCCCAAAAGAGGGGTACTTGCCCTAATATTATTTTTATCTTTTCAAATAGTTATGCCGCTATTGTGTCATAAAACTTTCTGCCCTAGACAAGACGGATAGATATAGTCACTCCCTGCTTACGTAATTTTCGCTTTCCTCAGACCTGAACTTGTCGGAAATTGGGGACAAGGTCCCTTTACGAGAAGCTTCCAGAAACCTGTGTACTCCAGAAAATTCGCTGGTAATCCACCTTGGCTATATATGCGTGGGGGAAAGTCAAAATACTTGTTGTGATGGCGCCCGTGTCTCCTTAGGTATGGGTTAAATGCAACATTTAGCTTAAGATGATGTCTGCAGCATCCTTTAACTCTTCGGATGGTAGCGTTTACAGAGCAGCAAACGTTGGAAAAGGTAAAGATAGACAGGGGAGGGGTCCGCGCAATACCGATAGCCTATAGCGGTGCACGTAGACCAGGAGGAAAGGATGAGGTGGGAAACACAAAGGGCGACCGATTCGGATGATGACTTAACCACTCATGAAAACAAATCACGAATGAACCTTTTCACCAATGTACATTTCAGGGTCTTCCAACTTTAGGGGCCTTCTATAATGTCCAATTTTACGGCATTTATATTCTATTTGCAAATTACTCTTAGATCTGCTTTTCATCTTCTCTAAAACGTATCAGGTGAGTCAGAGGTATGAGATATGAGAAAGTTTGGAGGGGGGACTTAGTACCTCGACCGAAGACCTATGCCCCGGACGGGGCAGCACAGGAAGAAGGGCTGAGCCAAGAGGTTAGCTAGGAGACAGGACAGCAGAGGGCAGGGTCCTACAGTTTGCACATTTAGACTCCATGGTGGCAGCTTGTACCCCTCTCCCCTGCAAACTTAACCCACCGGATAAATTCCCTGCCATGCATACCAGAACTCCCGCCGACACTTAGAACACTAAAACAGCCAACCAGGATCAAAGGTGAAGTGGAATGAGAAGTTAGTCAAAATGGAAGGACAGGAAATTCGGAGGGTGTAATCAGTCTTCCCAGCATTCGTCTGGGAAAGATTCCCAGCGCCCCGGTGAAACCTCCAAAGAAACCCATAGGTCAGGAACGTCGGTCACAGGAATCGAACCCACGTACTCCCGAAAGCGGACCACGGATATTACCGTGTGAGCCATCCCGCCAATCAATATACTTCTTACTGTTGATCGCAGATTACACAACATAAGTGACCACTATTGGAAATACGCGGAGAGAAAATCAATCTTACTAACCTATTGTAGCTCCAAACAGCAATATATATTTTTCAAGTCTCCAGGTTTACCTTGGCCTTCTAGTTTTTGACGCGTCGAGATATTACCTATAGATATGTCACATGCATACAAATCACTTAAAATCGTGGCATGTTATCTTCGCAGTCAATCGAAACACCAGCATGCAAGTGCCGAACTTGCCAAACAGGTTCTCTCACGTAAGCGATGTTTTTAATTCGGCAAGGTCCTTTTTCTCACATAAACAAATCAGCCACTCGTAACCATCGCTTCGCAGATCTAATGCTTAACTTCCGCAATGCCTCTTTCGCATTATTTTCCCATAAACCTAAACTGAAGTAGAAGTTTTTGTAAAGGACACATATCGTTTGATATTCCTTTCCAACCATGTGAACTGCTTTGGGTTATGAATTAGATATTATGAAATACACATCAAGCTTTTTATATAACTTACAGAGTTCATCAAAATCTATCACACAGTTTATGAAGTGTAGATACATATGTTTTGAAGAATATGACCCTCAAATAACATACGGCAAAGCTGAAGTACATTGAAAACTTAAAAATAGAAAATAATAATAATAATAATAATAATAATAATAATAATAATAATAATAATAATAATAATAATAATAATAATAATAATAATAATAATAATAATAATAATAATAATAATAATAATAATAATAATAATAATAATAATAATAATAATAATAATAATAATAATAATAATAATAATAATAATAATAATAATAATAATAATAATAATAATAATAATATTAATAATAATAATAATAATAATAATAATAGTAATAATAATAGTAATAATAATAGTAATAATAGTAATAATAATAATAATAATAATAATAATAATAATAATAATAATAATAATAATAATAATAATAATAATAATAATAATAATAATAATAATAATAATAATAATAATAATAATAATAATAATAATAATAATAATAATAATAATAATAATAATAATAATAATAATAATAATAATAATAATAATAGTAATAGTAATAGTAATAGTAATAATAATAATAATAATAATAATAATAATAATAATAATAATAATAATAATAATAATAATAATAATAATAATAATAATAATAATAATAATAATAATAATAATAATAATAATAATAATAATAATAATAATAATAATAATAATAATAATAATAATAATAATAATAATAATAATAATAATAATAATAATAATAATAATAATAATAATAATAATAATAATAATAATAATAATAATAATAATAATAATAATAATAATAATAATAATAATAATAATAATAATAATAATAATAATAATAATAATAATAATAATAATAATAATAATAATAATAATAATAATAATAATAATAATAATAATAATAATAATAATAATAATAATAATAATAATAATAATAATAATAATAATAATAATAATAATAATAATAATAATAATAATAATAATAATAATAATAATAATAATAATAATAATAATAATAATAATAATAATAATAATAATAATAATAATAATAATAATAATAATAATAATAATAATAATAATAATAATAATTTATACCGATGGTTCCCGGTGTGACAACAATAATGGCTGTGCGGTGGTTGCTCCTAACCACACCATGATGTATAGTCTACTAGACACTCGTCACCATTTTCTCTAGTGAACTGTTTGCTATACGTTTCGCCATGGATTATATATCAAAGAATGGAGACTTCAAATCATTCATTATATACACAGATTCCCTTAGTGCATTAATGGCTATACAACAACGATCTCCTTGCCACACCTTGGTAAGGGAGATACGTGAATTATACAGTGAGCTTATTACATCAGGTAAACAACTAATCTTGGCATGGATACCATCTCACTGTAACATACCAGGAAATGATCTTGCTGACACTGCTGCAAAAGAAGCTACCAAGCATCCTCCAAGCTTACCAGATCTTAAGCTACCACATGAAGACTATTTATGGCATCTTAAAAGAACTGTCCTACACCGATGGAAGACAGATTGGACAACTACATCCAACTGCAAACTGCATGATATCTGTCCAACACCTAACCTGTCCACAACAATTAGAACACTAACCCGGCGAGACCAGGTGCTATTAACCCGATTATGCATTGGCCACACTGCGCTTACTCATTCCTACATTCTGTCCCGTGAACTTCCTCCTAAATGTACTCTGTGTGATTCTACTCTTACCGTTCAGCATCTGCTCACTGTTTGCCCAAGATACACTCACCAGCAACTTCAGTATGGAGTTCCTGAGAACCTTCAGCTAGCTTTGGGTGATCAACAATATCACAAGAAAATCATCAAGTTCCTCAAGGCATACAAAGTTAATGCTTAAATTCAATGCAAATTTCATGATATGTTTCCTCCTTTTCTTCCTCAATGTTTAGTCGCGATATGACTTTTATGTTGAAGCGACTTCAAATAATAAATAAATTAAAAAAAAAATAATAGTAATAATAGTAATAATAATAATAATAATAATAATAATAATAATAATAATAATAATAATAATAATAATAATAATAATAATAATAATAATAATAATAATAATAATAATAATAATAATAATAATAATAATAATAATAATAATAATAATAATAATAATAATAATAATAATAATAATAATAATAATAATAATAATAATAATAATAATAATAATAATAATAATAGTAATAGTAATAGTAATAATAATAGTAATAATAGTAATAGTAATAATAATAGTAATAATAGTAATAGTAATAGTAATAATAATAGTAATAATAGTAATAGTAATAGTAATAATAATAATAATAATAATAATAATAATAATAATAATAATAATAATAATAATAATAATAATAATAATAATAATAATAATAATAATAATAATAATAATAATAATAATAATAATAATAATAATAATAATAATAATAATAATAATAATAATAATAATAATAATAATAATAATAATAATAATAATAATAATAATAATAATAATAATAATAACAATAACAATAACAATAACAATAATAATAATAATAATAATAATAATAATAATAATAATAATAATAATAATAATAATAATAATAATAATAATAATAATAATAATAATAATAATAATAATAATAATAATAATAATAATAATAATAATAATAATAATAATAATAATAATAATAATAATAATAATAATAATAATAATAATAATAATAATAATAATAATAATAATAATAATAATAGTAATAATAGTAATAGTAATAGTAATAATAATAGTAATAATAGTAATAGTAATAATAATAGTAATAATAGTAATAGTAATAATAATAATAATAGTAATAGTAATAATAATAATAATAATAATAATAATAATAATAATAATAATAATAATAATAATAATAATAATAATAATAATAATAATAATAATAATAATAATAATAATAATAGTAATAGTAATAGTAATAGTAATAGTAATAGTAATAATAATAATAGTAATAGTAATAATAATAACAATAATAGTAATAATAATAACAATAATAATAATAATAATAATAATAATAATAATAATAATAATAATAATAATAATAATAATAATAATAATAATAATAATAATAATAATAATAATAATAATAATAATAATAATAATAATAATAATAATAATAATAATAATAATAATAATAATAATAATAATAATAATAATAATAATAATAATAATAATAATAATAATAATAATAATAATAATAATAATAATAATAATAATAATAATAATAATAATAATAATAATAATAATAATAATAATAATAATAATAATAATAATAATAATAATAATAATAATAATAATAATAATAATAATAATAATAATAATAATAATAATAATAATAATAATAATAATAATAATAATAATAATAATAATAATAATAATAATAATAATAATAATAATAATAATAATAATAATAATAATAATAATAATAATAATAATAATAATAATAATAATAATAATAATAATAATAATAATAATAATAATAATAATAATAATAATAATAATAATAATAATAATAATAATAATAATAATAATAATAATAATAATAATAATAATAGTTCTAAGGCTTTCACGGCCGGTGTCAATACTAGATGCAATAATATTAACCGGGCTTGTGGGCCGTGGTCTATTGGGTTCCTTCTTCTTCCCAATAGACCACGGCCCACAAGCCCGGTTAATATTATTGCATCTAGTAATAATAATAATAATAATAATAATAATAATAATAATAATAATAATAATAATAATAATAATAATAATAATAATAATAATAATAATAATAATAATAATAATAATAATAATAATAATAATAATAATAATGATAATAATAATAATAATAATAATAATAATAATAATAATAATAATAATAATAATAATAATAATAATAATAATAATAATAATAATAATAATAATGATAATAATGATAATAATAATAATAATAATAATAATAATAATAATAATAATAATAATAATAATAATAATAATAATAATAATAATAATAATTAATAATAATTAATAATAATAATAATAATAATAATAATAATAATAATAATAATAATAATAATAATAATAATAATAATAATAATAATAATAATAATAATAATAATAATAATAATAATAATAATAATAATAATAATAATAATAATAATAATAATAATAATAATAATAATAATAATAATAATAATAATAATAATAATAATAATAATAATAATAATAATAATAATAATAATAATAATAATAATAATAATAATAATAATAATAATAATAATAATAATAATAATAATAATAATAATAATAATAATAATAATAATAATAATAATAATAATAATAATAATAAT
>CM060964.1:110955855-110980855 GCA_030765045.1 Tenodera sinensis
TTTCTTTCCTTTCTTTCCTTTCTTTCCTTTCTTTCCTTTCTTTCCTTTCTTTCCTTTCTTTCCTTTCTTTCCTTTCTTTCCTTTCTTTCCTTTCTTTCCTTTCTTTCCTTTCTTTCCTTTCTTTCCTTTCTTTCCTTTCTTTCCTTTCTTTCCTTTCTTTCCTTTCTTCCTTCCTTTGTCTCTGTCTCTGTCTCTGTCTTTGTCTCTCTCCTTCTTTCATTCCTTCCTCCTTTCTTTGTTGTTTTTTTTTTCCTTTCAATTTCGATGGATGTTATTTTTAAGTGAATCTAAAGCACGTGGGTTTGTTTTGTAAAATTTCCGATTTAATGCCCCCAAAGATAAAAATCACAGTGGCGTTTAATCAGGGTAACAGAGGGTATTAAAAGGAATATCTTGCAAAAAAATCCACAAATTTTAAATTTACTTAAATATAGCATTTCGTCAGGAAATGGCTGTCATTTTAGAGGGAACTGCAGAGCGTAATGGAAAATTTCCTAAGGAGGTAGCAGAAATGCTGGAACAGCGAAAGGACTAGTTTCAACATCCCCTTATTTGACGTGCGTATCTACTTTTCTTTTTAAGTGCTTATGCTACTTACCCAACAGGCCCTGCTCTATTTACTGCGGACTTCCTGTCACCTGCATCGCCGACACAGCAACCAGCTTCGCCGGTCGGCCACACGCAGCGAAATCGGTCCCGCCAAGGTTTGATCACCCGATATGTAGCACAAGGCGACTGCCACATACTATATAGTTGATAACAATATTAACTATTAATATAGTGATATTTTTATAAGCAATTGGTGCTAAATAGATTAATAGAAATTGACAATCTTCAGAATTGTTTGTACACGACTCTTAAAGTACGTGCAACGTTTTCTTTAAAGGGTGCACTCTAGTCGTGATTTATACAAACATTTAGTTTTTAATAGTGTTTAACGCCCGTTCTTATTACATATGGCATCACAGGCGGTGGGTGTTGGTGATGCATGCGGGAGATGATATTGGGGAAAGGAAGTTTGGGAAGCACACACTTCAGGCCTTAATTTTAGGTACCTCACCTACCAGTTATAAGCCTTGGGGAAATCCTGGGGGAAGGGAACCTATCAAAGGGTTCGGGCCTGTCGTACCTAGAACCGTGGACCTCCCCTTCACCAATCGGGATTTAACGACTTCAACTACCTTCTCTTACAGGTATGCAAATATCTGAATTGTAATGCAAATTATTAGCAGAAATCGCAAGTACGTGGATGTCTGTAAAGATGGGGTAGTAATCATTTTATCAGAGCAACAGAAGTAAACCTTTACAAATGCCATTGACACCAATCACCCACGTATTTTAGCATATACATTTGAGCATACATATGGAGATATGGATATTGGAGATATGATAAATAAATAAACACAAATTTATATGCAAATAAATAAACAAAGAGATGCAAATCAACTCACTAAAATGATGAATATTTTAGTGATAGTTTTGTGTTGGCTACCTGTGTTTTCGCTGGTCTCCAGTGAATGTAGTTTAATAAGATTAGATAGTAGGAAGTTACCAGTTACTACGTTTTGCTGGTTTCAGGTAAGTATAAATAACGAATCCAGAGAGGTAAAATTAGAACTGAAATATTCAATGCCACAGCTGAGATTTGAACCACAGATCCTCCGCTTACAGGCGGGTGCTCTAGCCTAACACTAACAGTAATTTTGTTGGCATAAATAAATAATAACAACTAACCTAGACTTTAGAAATGTAATTAAATATTTATGCTTCACTCTGATGTAATTTATATTCTCATTTTCTTCTACTTTATGTCTACCTTTATCTATTTGTTTATGATTTTGAAGATTTTGTGAAGTTATAGTTAATTTATCTCCAACATTTTATGTAATAAAAAATCTGATGTGTTGCACTCGCATGACTATTTCTACTCCTGTACTAGCCATTCTTACAAGCTCTTATTCCTAAAGCTTCTTCGTGTTAGTTGAGATAAACATTTGTACAAATTATCTTATTGCTTATTACCTTGTAGGTTCAAGGGGGATATTAGAATACCGTAGGCTTTGAGCGACTCAAACTTTTTAAAGCTTTGAAATCAGAATCTCTTTGCACGCTTAACACATAAACGTGTACAACGATGTTCCATTTCACGAAAGTTTTAAGTTTTCCGAAACTGACACAAATAACAAGGAATATCTCCGAAATGGTTCACTCTATAAATAAATTTATTCAGACATAAATTGTGTGTTTTAGCGAGATGTACGGTTTTTGTATACCAAGATTTTGTCTATCTCTTACGGTTTACGAGTTATTAAAAAATCATCCAGAGTAAACAGGACTACATAGGCTATAGCCAGAAAATTCAAAATGTACATTTCATTTGTCATACAAATATCTTGAACATATCAAGTTTTAATCTAAAGCGTTAGAGCCATTTTCAAAAAAAGCAAAATTTTCGAAAAATTTTCTATGTAAAGGGTAGTTTAGGATGCGGCTATTTTCTTCAAAATCTTCGTGTGTCATCCTTGAAAGACATTGAACTTAAATACCAACTTTGGTTTTTAACCGACTTTTCGTTTTTGAGTTATGCTGTCCACAGACTAACAGATACTCAAATTGACAAGACTGACAGACACACACATATACGGACATTTTTCTAAAAATGCTTTTCTTTGGATTCAGAGGGTCTCAAAACATATATTTCCAGTGAAATCTTCACATCGAATTTTTGGGTAGAATACAATACTTCCTCTACTTACCAGTAAAAAAAGTAAAACGGAATGTAAATATAATTACATATACCTCCACGGCCTTTGTCCATTACTTCTTTGTTGGCCTCTGGTATGGGCCGTGTCCTGTTGACTTTTTAAAATGAAAAATTATGTTGAAGTTCTGCCGTAAACTACATATATGCGTTTTAATCAGTGGACGACTGCAAGTCATCCAATTACTCACTACCTACTCTGATTGGCCTCCCACTTGCGATACAAGAATCAATATACAAGATACAATAATTAGTTGGATGAGCTTTGCAGTCGCCCAAAGAAGATGCCAAACATAGTTTACTGCGAAACGTCGGCATAATTTTTAATTTTATAAAGCCAACAGGACGCAGCCCATAACGGAAGCCAAGAAAGAAGTAAATGTAAACTATTAATGTATGTTCCGGCGAGTAGCCTAGGTGCCAGGATAGTATATTCAGATTATATGTATCTTACTTGTTTATTCCCAGTGTACCTGCAAGGATATGTGTAATAAAACCATTTTTAAAAGCGTCTGTCTTGATTAATATGGAATGGATAAAATATTAAGAGTTTTAAAGAATACTTAGTGCAAGAGTGAGTAGAGAAAATCAAGTGTGTGGGTATCAGATACATAGTTTTATTCATAACGGAAAAAGAGGGTAAATGGACAAACTAATAAAGCCAGATTCCTTCTCTAGGAAGAACTGAAAGTGTTATTTTAGAGATAAAAGTTTTTCTCTTTGCGATGTCCCATGAGTGCCTTCCCTGAACCGTGCCTCATATACGTCCCAGATAAACGGAGACTTTTCATTTGATGCTGGCTTTCATTGGTTCCCTTGTACAACGGGAATCGTAATTTAAGCCATATACTCCCGACAGGTAAAACAATATCGTGTTTCTCCATGCCACATTAAATTTCTCCCCAGAGTCTGTGCATTTGACTTGCAGCTTACAGTGGCATCTGAGGTTGAAATGGAATGGAATATTCTGAGCCTGCGCGCCATAAACCATTTATCATTCACAAATGATCGATTTTTGCTGAAAGTTGCAGTTAATCAAACGACAATGACCAAAATGGTATTAGTATCCGTTATAGAAACGGTTAGTTTTTACTCTATAATAAAATTAGCTTAGAAATTCCTGCAACAGCGCACTTCCCCAGTGCCAGTTCATAGGTCAAGTTGTGGTGAGCTTAGGATGTTGCTGTGTTTATAAACAACACAGTATAGGGTAAATTAAGGTATTTTTGCAGTAAGATAATTTTGCAGCATATTCATTAAGAGCATGCTACAAACTTCCTATTGCTCAAAGGTTTCACAGTTATCTCGGCCGGTAGAATGCCATTTTCGCAGCAAAATGGTCTGCACTCCAGACCCACGCGGTCATTGGAATAGACAGAATGACGATTTTTCCATTCAGAGCCGAGTTTACTGATGAAAATAAAGTGCTGTATGCCTATCCAGTTTCAAATTTAATTCAGTCATTTGGGGCAAGTTACTCATGTTTTATTAACACGAAATAAGTATATGTGGTGTATGGTGCGTAAGCGTAGCGGTAGATTTGCTTTGTGAGACATAAGCACACAAGAATCTTAAGATACCATCACATTTTGTTACGAAAATCTGCCTACATTTCAGACCATTAATTTCCTCAGCTGTTAAAAATAGTATGTTCAGAAAAATGTGATTCTTTATTAAAATGTTTGTCAATTATGTGCTTACCGAAAAAAAATTGTTCAACAGTGTATCTTAGATGTAATAAAACGTTACTTTTTGTGAAAATGCTGCAAAATCGCCTTACCTTACCATACCAGGTGAATTAGCTGCCCACATTGTTTGTGGAATTTATGCTACCCATTAAGAAACGGATACGCCTTGAGTCTGTCTTGACCGTACGCTCCACACTTCACTTACTGGCATAAACATAAGGCGGCTTAACATCTCAGTGAACCAGTGATTTAAGGAGCAACAGGTACTCGCGATGTAAGTTCATTTCAAAAACATTGCACTCCTACACTAAGAATTCTACCAGGTTTATACACTGTTTATAAGTGGTTTTTACAGTATGTATTCTACACACAGCCTCCCAAAACTCCTAATGAACGAGAACCTATCGTAATGGAGCCACTTTCAAAATGAGTTAAAACAAAATTGTGGATCTGTGCCAGGAGCGGATGTTCAGAGGAAGTAGGTGAAGCGGCACTTCACCAATATTTGTACCTCGTCACACTTATTTTTAAAATACATTTATCTTCACAGGTATGTGGCTTTTACTACCTATTTCCCTATTTTTGTATTGCACGGTGCTCTGCTGTAGAAGCAAGCGCGCATTCTTACCGTGAATTCATGTGAAGTGAAGTGCAAATCGTTTTCTCTTCTTCAACCTCAGAGACGGAGCTTATTGCGTGGTTGCTATAGCAACCGTGACGCCACCCGCTTAAGGTTTCTTTGTGGAGGGGGCATGAAGTGAAGTAGACGGAGCTCTTTCTCTTTGCTGCTTCCTGGCTATGAAACACGAGGAGTAGTCTTGTTGTTTGGGTTTAGTGCAGTAATGTTTTAAATATGAATCCTGCTTATGGTATAGTGTATATGTTATTAGAAACGCATTTTTCACGGTGGAAAGACGAAGACAAGAAGGAAGCTTTAAATTGTGGGCCCCTACTGAGTCTCTACATATATGTGGTACGAAAGAAGTGAAACATTCAGGAAATGCACTCCTTCCCAACTCTGCAGAAATTGTTTTGTTGGCCATGCTTGCTCTTTAGCATTAAGCAACACTTGGAATAGAAAAGGACTTGCTGCTTTATTGAATATAACACGTTCATTACGCAAACACTGCGATTAGGCAGAGCATTTGAAATGCCAGGTTAATTTGAAAACTGATGAAAAAATCGAAATACAACTTCAGATGCATTAAAGGAGAATGCTAGACTGTATCACGTGCAATTCAATGAAAATGTACGTGTGAACAGGCTTTTCCTGCAGTTAGCGATTGATGCACTATATTTAAGCAAGCAAGAATTGGCACTCTGGGGTCACGATGAAACAACAGGATCAATTAATCGTGGAAATTTTAAGGAACTGCTGAAGTTGTTGGTATCTAGAAGTCCTATAGTAATACAGAATCAATATTCCAAGATAAAAGGTGTGTTCAGTGGCGTTGGATTGCATTTTGGACTACATCAACGCATTTGTAAAAATTGAATTGGAAACTGTTGATTTTTTTTCTGTCCAGGTAGATGATACGACAGATATTACACAGGTGTCTCAGTGTTCTGTAATTGTAGGTACGTTAAGGATCTGTTGTGGAGCGTTTCTTAGGTCTCTACGATGTAAGTGCCGACGGAACATCAGAAATAGTTTATTTTATTGGACTTCTTGGAACCATTTGGCTACAAGCAGAAATTAGTAGGGCAGTGTTATGATGGTGCAAGCATGATGTCTGGCCATTTAAATGGGCTCCAGAAAAAATTTAGGAAAAATCTCATTTTGCAGTATTTGTACACTGTCTTGCACATCGTATAAATCTAGTCCTGCAGCAAAGTTGCAAAAAAAGAAGAAGAAAAAAAAAAAAAAAAAACGACGGTGTCGTATATTTTTTCTTCGATTATTTACCTACTGGAATTCCTACCTTTTTTCCATCACCCAGCAAAGAGAACATGCGCAATTACTTCTGTATCGGGACCACGCATTCCAACTGTAACACTTGTCCACTGGAGCTCCAAATCAAAATTGTTGGGTGCAATTGTGGATGACTGGGAAAGGTTGAAAGACGTTTTCGAAACCATAGTTTCCTGTGAACAGTCTGATGATAATTCCATTCTGCTTGCCAGAGGCTTTCTGAACGACATAAGCAATTCTGAATTTGCGTTTGTGGCAGTAGTATTTCACGACATATTTTATTTGACAGTTATATTGTTCGATGTCTTGCAGAAGAGGTCACTGGATGTAAACTACTGCGTATCAAAAATAAGGACCACTTGTGATATGCTAAGGAAAAAGAAGAATGAACAGTATTTTTCAATTATGCTTGAAAAAGCCAGCAAAATGGCGGATATGCGTCTCTCACGAGAGTACGATTCCCTTTCATAGGATGAGCATGTTCGAACGTGTCGAGCCCTGTATTACGACACTTTGGATCACGTTTAGATGGAAATGAATGAGAGATTTCGTTATTGTGAAAAAATTCAATTTGTTTTTCTACACAATTTGAAGAATATCACCAATGTTTTCCTTCAAGTGCACTTGAAAACTGGCAACATTTCTTTCAGCTTACATTCCCCAAGACTCAACGTTTAAGAAATGAACTTTCTATTGTGTATGCCAATGTAAGTACAGAAATATTCTCACCGGAAAAATCTTAGAAATGCTTAATGTGGATAAGAACATCTTTACGCATACTTATTCTCCCTTATGCTGTAAATCCCTTCTACTACAGCATCTGTGGAACTAAGCTTTTCTTGTCTAAAGCGTCTAAAAACATACCTGAGGAATGCAATGTCAGAAGAGGGAGTTAATTCTTTAGCAAATATTTTGACTCAGAAAGAACTTGTCGTGCAATTAATAAAAACGCAGCCATTCTATGGAGACATCACCGACAAGCTTACAGCCTTAAAGGACCGAAGGATTGATTTGGTGTACAAGAAATAGGTCAGTACAATTATTGAAATTATCATTATAAATATCGGTACTTTTCTTTCCCACTAACTCTTCACCTCATTTCCCAGCCACGAGCCACCACTGATCTGTGCCAAGAGATAGTGATAGGTTATAACCAATTAAAGACACCTAGATTCTTAATGGAGCTGTGCAGTCAGATCTACAAATTTTAAATAGTTCAATAATTCAATGTTGACATGAATCACAACATTGCTGATTTGCATAACAAGCGTAGTAGCTTGAGTCATGTTTATTAGTGAAGATAAAACACCGATAGAATCTTAAACTTATACTAACTAGTTGTAACTTACTGCTGAAGTTACGAAGCGATGAATAGTATCTGCATACTTCAGCCAGAGAAGTTTTAAGGACTACTCCTTGCTGTATTGTGATGGTCGAGCGGAATTATTACGTTTCGCTCACAGAGAAGTTCTGAGGACACGTGTTCAATCTACAGAAATGAGTCAGTTTTTTTAACCTACATTTCACCATTTTTTTTGGGCAATGATAAGCTGTTACAAAACAAATTACAAGTAAATTACATTAAATAGATGGAAAAGCAGTTTGAACGCAGTTTATTCTTATATTGAACTGTATGTTAATGTGGTAAAATTAATAATGAAATCATTTTCTGCAGTTACTATGTGCTGTTTTCGTTTTTTCATTTCTGGTTAGCACGTTCAATGTGGATGATTACTGATTAAAAATCATTCCTTTACGTAAGAAGGTTTGACCTACGAAATATCCGTTTAGTTTAGGGCAGACTGACGTCGAGCCAACTCGAATACAAGCCTCTACTGACCTTTACACAAAACAGACATCAAGATGCTTGCTAATCTACTAAAAGACATTTATGTTTTAGCTCCTAGCAGCTAATTAGTGTTCACTAAACTTTACGCCATGGCAACCTAATACGCTAGAACTCTCCTTTTCTGTGTTTGGACTCGGCAGTATCGTACCAAGATAGTTATAACTGTTAACGCCCACTTTATAAAAGTCTTAGTTCCTGGGCACTATAATGTGTTTGAAATGGTGCTACTATTGCCATTTAAAGCTTGAGGCCTTCATTTTGTTTTACCTCACGCTAAGCTTGTGGTAGAGAGGTGGCGTCGCGTCAGCGTGTGTGACCAGCAATCGGTAGGTTCCGGGTTCGATTCCTGTCGACCAACCTCTCTTACTTGAGTTTTTCCCTTGTACTAGGCGAATGCTGGGGATGATTCTCTACCCCACGGATTGCGGTACGTCACGGCGGATACGCAGCGATGACACAGACGCTTGCGCTCTTGAAATCCTCCTTCCCTGGCCCCTCCTGGAAGTTTTGTCCGGGCCCTAAAAGTCACTAGTTGCCCTCTCCCTGGGTAGAGGAAGATCCTCGGTCGTGTGCCAGGTGTTACTATCTGCAACTGTTAGGGACTTCTGTGCGTCTCTGGGCTTCGCTGGATCTGTTCTCTGACAAGCCTACGGTCGCACTTCCCCTCATCCCTTCCCTTTGGTGGGTGGCAGTCCGCAATAGATTCCTGACAGGGTCGCGGTGGATCGAGGTGTCCCCCTTCGTTACCACAATCACACACATCATACACCCTAACCCTGAGTATTTTAATTGAACATGTAGTTTATCTACCTCAAATAAGTTAATACGAGGCCAGCACAAAGGACCGGAGCTTGATATATCGTATTTTGTGCACGTGCTACCGACTCCTTGAGAAGGAATCGTACCATCGCTTTGTTGTTGTTGTTGTAGTGTTTAACGCCCGCTTTTACTACTACGGCACCGCAGGCGGTGACACTGATGATACATGAAATGAAGATGGAGCACCGGTGGAATGAGATGGCGGGGGAAACCAGAGCACCCGGAGAAAACCCGCCCTGACGCCGCTTCGTCCACCACGAATACCACATGCGGATCCCTGGGATCGAACCCGGGCCGCCTAGGTGGTAGGCGAGCGCGCTAACCGCTCGACCACGGCGCCGCCGTACCATCGCTTTATAATGGGCCCACTGATCAGTATAAGAGTAGTCCGCTTTCATTGCATAGACCTCAGTATTTTTCCACTGTGCACTAGTGCAGGCCTGTGCAACTCGCGGGATAGCTAGAGCGACCATCATTTCTTTGCCTGCTAAACATATAGAGTCTGTGCGGAATAAGTTGGCAACGAGCATGTAGAAAGAGAAAGCACTGCTCACCCTCTTGCTCGCACGCAGTTTTGTGACGACCCTGTCCTGCTAACTGGGCAATACTGAGTGAGAGGTGTCACAGTGAAAGAGATTTGACAACAAGAACGATTTTGACCGGAAAAGCTTTTCCCTTAATGACGGTTCTTCATTGTACTCAAGGTACCAATATCGCTATCTCATTCTGCCAACTTATTCCACACAGATTCTAATTATAGATGCAAGGCCGTGAGAGGGCTGCGCTCAGAAAGTAAAAATTCCCTACCCACTCAAGGCTACGTTTTACTCCTACACAGCCAGATTTTGCATTCTGGTTGAGCTATAAAGACTAAGCGTTTGTTCATTAAGTATCTCAAAGGTGAAGTATATTTAAGACATCCTTATTGTGTGTGAATTGCTTAAGAGTATTCTTATTGTTGCTGTTTTTGTGTTGTAAGTCTAATGACATACCTATCGAAAAATTCATGCTTGAACAAAAACTGTTTATATACGATGCATACTACAAATTGTAAACGTAAAGTTTAGAAGAGCAGTCCCCACACCGTAGAGGAATTAAAAATGTAAGAGCATACTCTATACAAATTACGGAACAAGAATTTGTGCGTCTAAATGGACATTTCATCTGAAAATTCCAGGTATGTCTCAATGCAGATGGACCCACTTTCAACACAACTTGCAACAGGGTCAATACGCAATACCGTGTATGATACTATCAATCGTGAGTAAATAATGCGGGAGTCTTAGAACGGAACCCCTTGTGTAATAGACAAAGTAATGAGCACGACTATGTGATGTAAAGATTAGGGTGGACTCGCTTGTGGGGAGTCCGTGCTCTTCCGCCTAGCAGGCAATATTTGCCATCGGAGGCGCTCTGCCTTCCTTATAGTTGCCGGCTTTCTCATGGCTATGTTCCTGTGCTTTGAGATGTAAAACGTTATACCGTCACCCACTTTCTTATATTTACTTTGGGCAAGCACTCTACTTTGTAGTCCGCTGTTCGTTTCAAGTGTGTGCGATTATGTGTACTTTAAGCCCATATTTCATTGCCTCAAATCGTAAATTTGCAGGGTCCTGTCAGTCTCAGACCACTGGTTGTGTGAGGGTTGTAGCACCCCATTGTCTCCTGTTCTAAAGTCTTAACTAGATTTTATACTCTTCATAGTAAACCGCTATGCTATAATAGTAGAGTTCCTCTAAGTGTACCACTAGAAATTCCAAAGGGTTCAACATTTCTCGACATGAATTTTAAAATAAGGTCATTATCAACGAAGAATCACAGTAGATTCTGACTCCGTTTCTCTGAAATTGCTTCTTCTACACTTCATGGTTTAGGCATGTTTTTCCACCATTCCTTGGGTCCTCCTATGCCTCTGAATCCGGATGGTCTGCTCTGGTATACCAATTTAGGAAGCCTTGTTTTACCAATTCTGAATAAATGCTGTTTCTAATTATTTCTGTGCTGTTGAATTCTATCATTTATAGAAAATACAGAGTAGAAGGGAAGTCATTACATTAATTTAAACCACTGATAGATATCGCTACTTGGAACACAATTGGTACCTTACGCTTTGTCTCTGACCATTTCCTACAGTTTTGCCGAAAACAAACTCTCAACACTGCACATTGTGTGGGTGTTACTTTCACTAGATCAGTACACAAATAACCACTGCAGTGTGTTGTCTCGTGAACGTAAACAAATAGCATGTCGTGCCCCTCCATGTTTGATGTGCGAGTGTAGGCCAATCAGAATAATTAGCTCCCAAAACATTACACTACTCAGCAACCGACCGACTTGTTTACATCCAGAAACCGGTTCATTTCCCCGACCAACCTGAACGGAACATTGTCGAGTTACTTGACGTCTGAAAAAGCTGCCCGGAGTATTCCTTAAATTCTTTTAAGTTATTAATTGTTTCGAAACCCTGTGTGATGTACCATAATTACTACCGAAGCTATGTCAGAAATTAGTTATTCTACGCATCTTACAAGTAACAAACTATTATCTTCGTACATTCTTGTGCAATTACGCATCCAATTTGGAACAAGAACCATTTATTTTTTTCGAAATCGGCCGATCAAAGAACAAAATACCATTAGACTTTTTAGTGTGTAATGCTTCTATGAAGCACATATTAGAAGGAATGTAATACGTTGCCTTCCACCCGGTATATGGAGTTCATGTCTGATATCTTCATTTCGTATTTTATCTAATCCTGTGCAGCCTTTGATTCTTCTTAGAAGGGTCATTTTGTCACTCTAAATTCTGAATTTTATTTTATTATTTATTATCTAAGTGTCACTGCCATATAATGGTAAGTTAACAGCCATTGTTTCATTATTCTTGCTTCCTTCCTTGTTTATCGTTATAATTTTCTGTGAATCATGTCGCTTATATGTTGAAATTTCGCCAACTTTGTATAAATAGGTATCTCTTTCTGTTTCTTGACCTAAGTGAATTTGCGACCTAGGTAAAGTACTAAACATTGACAGGAAAACATCTCTTCCAAATCTCCGACTCATTGTCACGATGGCACGATTTTCTTATGTTTTACTCGTGGTGTCAATACCATTGCTTTTTAGCATGAAATGAAAAGTAGATAAGTAAAGCACATAACAAGGGATGTACTGTTTTTAATATTTTACTTGGAACAAATATAAAAATTGTCCCACCCCAAAAAAGGAGATGGGCCTCTTGCTGAAAATTTGTGCGTGTGTCTGTTCTTTTATTTTCTCCCGCAATACAAACGAACCGTAAAAATATAACAGCATCAATAAAAGAAAATTAGTTCAGTGAAAGAGGACAAGAAGGCTGTCGCAGTGTTTCCTTTGTGATTTTCTTTTGTTTCATCTCGCTTCGCTAAGAGAGGATCCATATTGCAGGGAAAGAATAAAGGAGGGAAGCCCCGTGTTAAGGGAAGATATGCTGTACATTTGAGTCGCTTGTTAAGAGGAGGGGACGAATCTGAAACAAATCACGGTATTACGACTGTCGCCGAGCGTCTGCCAGAGATAAAGCACCGTTTCCTGTGCTGACAAGGAATGCAATATTAACGTGTAACCAGCACCTGCTTGCACTTTTCCCTTGTTATCTGTGACAGCCTGCTAATTACTGGCTAGCAACATTCTGTGTTTAAACTTGTGTTCCATGAATCTAAAGCAAATGCATAATGAATATCAAACCATGTACTGTGTTTCATTTGGCCGAGGAACGAAACTAGTGTTAACTTTGAAGGAACGTTCACTAAAGAAGCATTCAGCTTTCGAAATAATACCTAAAAGCAAGTAATTCGTAGCGAGTAATTCGAGTTACTCTTCTATCACCTTATTTTACTTCTAAAGTTTTGCACGAAAACATAGATCTCTTCTACTGACGTTAACAAAGTCTACAGTCTTTCATGATATTACAAATAACAACTACTTTCTTCTCGTAGCCTTGACTCAGTCCTTGCACTGCCTCTCTTCGCCTTCTCTATCTCTCATACACTAACTCTAACAAAATTAAATTAAATGATTTTCTTATTTAACGACGCTGTCAATTGCCAGGATCACATCAGCGTCGCCGGTGTGCCGGAATTTCGTCCCGCAGGAGGGCAAGATCTGTCGTCACAGAGAAAAGAGCGACCCTCATACCCACAACAATCGCGTCACATGCCTTAGTGGCCACCGAACAACTTTTGCCATTAATCTGTACCATTCATGTCTCCGAACCAAATGAGTTCGTGCACATATTATTCTTATCATTCTTGCTGTTATTGTCATTAGGCCCTCGAAGTGCTTACTGAAAAATGCAGCTCGAACACATAATTATGTACAATTCATATGTAATAATAGAATCATGTAGATTGGTGTGTAAATAACTTCAAAAGACATTTTCTGGTACTCTAGTTCCAAATAGAGACACTGTCTGATTCCTTGTTAATGGTTTAGGATTGGATTAGGCTGGATAAACGCGGAGGGACTTCCACACTGAACCTTACACAAAGTTTATTGTGTGTCAGACTCCAGGGAGGAAGGGTTGGAATGGGAGCACTCTGCGAGATGTGCCTGAATCAGGGCTTGGAGGGCGAGACAGCGTGAGGATCCCTACCGTGAGCTGGATGATCCTCATATTGGCTCTGGGATTCCCGATGCAGCCCTTAGATCACACGGGGTTCGACACCGGTCCGCCCCAGCAGGGTAGGTGACCGCAGTTCCCCCACACGCCGAGAACAGCAGTTACTGTGTCCATAGTCCTTAAGTCTTCACAAGGCAGAGCCACCGTCACCCATCGTCAAAACTATAACCGTGAAAACACAAAATTGGAATGAAAATTGATGGAGATGGAGGGACGGGGAATTCGGGGAAGGGGGGGGGGGTTGTAGGTTTAAGGGCGCTCAACTTCGTGGTCATCAGCGCCCTTAAAATCAGTTCATGGCCAGATATAAACTTCAATAAAAAAGAAAATTACTACTACAGAAGGAAAATAAATATACAGTGACAAATAACAAAAACAAAACAAAAGTATACTTAGATGTATAAAGCTTCAAATCCTCAAATTCATGTTGTACTCCTCTAAAAACCTAAAAACTCTTTTGACCGCTATTTTGTCGTCCGCCAAGACCTCTGCAAGTCTGCTAGGCAGTTTGAAAGTGTCTCGAAGGTGCGCTAGAGAGGAGCACACTAGCAGCACAAGATGAACTGACAAAAGGTTGCATAGCGGACAAAGAGGAGCGGGGTTCCTTTTAAATAGATAACCGTGCGAAAAATTGCAATGGCCAATTTGCAATCGAGCCAAGCTCGATGAGATATGCGAGAGCAAGTTACCCAGTTTATTGGAAGTTCTTTCACATCTCTAAGCATATTACCGCGGAGAGCTGACCGGCACGACAGCATTGATTGATGTTCCCCCCTGCAGTTTACACAACTGGAGGCATCATGAGCGATGACTCCGCAGGCAACCCAGGTAGCTTGACCATTACAAAAGCTGTTTGTGTGTCCAAAGCGTTGACACTTGTAACATCGGAGCGGGTTCGGTATATATGGCCTAACTTCAATGGCCTCGTACCCTGCCTTGATCCTTTGCAGGAGATCTACCCTATCACAGGTAAGGAACATGGTCCCTGTTGTGCCGGTATTCGCCATGCTCTTTCCGCTGAACTAAATACACCGCTGTAGCACCCTGTTGTTTTAAATTCTCCTGAATCTCCTCATTGGACATACCGTCCAAAGCACGAGTGTTTATCACTCCGCGCGAGGAATTCGGGTCTCGTGCATCTGTAATTTAACCGGATAGCTGTCTAACAAATTGACTTTTAATATCTTGGCTGCCTAGAACGCTGAATTAGGTTCGATCAGGAGCGTGCCATTTCTAGATCTAGTGCATTTTTTCACTAGGCCAGCTATTTTGTCAAGACCCTTCTCTATTATAAATCGATTCATCGTAACAAATTTCCGTCCTTCCTCTCTTCTAGTAATTACCAAGTAGCGAGGACCACTCAACTCAGCTACTTCATTTACATTCATCTTCGCGTGCTTTTTATGGATTTTTGTGCCATGGCGCACTCTGCCTCCACCATTGCAAATGTCTCCGATTGCATACTCACATCCAGGACGCCACCCCGGCTTAGGTGAGAGTCCTGGCCTGGACCTTGCTCACCCTAGGTTCTCTCCTCCCAGTGTATAGACAGAGGGACCCAATTGCCTTCAGGAGTGCATCAGCTCATGCAATGGCCCCTCCCCGGGACTGACTTCTATCAGCGGATACGAACACAGATCGTACATGATAACCAGGAGCTGGGTATTACGTTGTTACCCAGTCATCTCTTGCGTCTTCGCATCCATCTACAACCCGCTCGTAGGCTATCCATCAGACTGTGCTCAGGAAGGTATCAGGTGGGAGATCAAACAACAATGGACCACCGTTGATTGGGCGTTTAGCATATGCCCTCTCACCCCTTAGAGGAAACCAATCGCGAGTATGGCTCGGGACCCCTGATGCACCAAACCCATACCTACCTTAGTAGGCCATTGGTGGGGGAGGGGGATTCAGGGATGTAAGTATCCTCCCCAGCACTCACCTGGCGACCTGGGAAAACCGCCGAAAGAAACACGGGTTAGGAAGTCTGGCGACGAGAATTAAACCCACAACCTCCGAATGCGAGTCGCACAGCGCCACCTGGTTCGGTTGATTGATAGCAGTAGAATTACTAAGCCCTAAACATAAGAAGCACAAAAGTACATACTCCAACAGCAGAAAAATTTGATGAAGTGAATGCATCTATCAATGACTCGCTAAAGAAGTATTTTAAGACATATTACCTAGCAAGTGTGTGTTTCAAAACCCTCTGCTCATACAACTGCTAAAATTTTAAACTTGAAACTCTACATTGTTCATGGATTACAACCTCGTGACGATGAGGAATACCAGAAATGCCTCAATACAGATGGATATTGTTTCAACACCACTATCACATGGTTAGTACTTATATGCATTTTAGCATTACTCAGGTCTCATGAGTGTAACGTGTTTCCAGATCAGAATGACAGAGAGCGCGCGGAGCACAAATATACGGGATCCGGGCTGGGTTATATCACGAGTGTTCTGTGTATACAAAAGTCCCAAAACCACCAACAACGCTTAGTATGTTGGGGGGATATCAAACTGAGTGGTTTTCAAGAAGGAATCCCTGTCCAGAAATGCTTGATTTGGGTACTAGGGAGCGTTAAAGTTTGGAAATGAAGGATTGTGACAATCGGTTGAGAATTGTTTTGGTATATTAATACGGAAGGTATGCAATCCTTTAGCCATCTGTGTACTGCAGATGAGGGATCCGAACCTAATAACATTTCTGCGATACGCTTCTCCATAGAGTCCTTGGTACACACTCTACTGCGTTAAGTTTGTAGTTCCCAGTACAGCAACGTTTTAACACCACTGTGACACGTACCAGTAAACAGCTGTGGAAATGGCCGACATAAGCTTCAACACAATTTGATGTAAATGTGTGGATTCACCTCACCATCTCATATTCAAATCGATGGTTTGGTAGAGGTGGACCAGTTCCATGACCAGCACGATCGCCAGATCTGACACCTCTTAACTGTTTTCTATGGAGTTGCATGACGAGTATAGTGTATGACACTCCTGTAACATCAGCGGAGGACCTTAGTTTTGAGCCCACGAAACAACTGGAAATCTTCAAAGACAACCACACTTATTGGATCACATGTATAAGGCTCAGCACCACCTCACTTGTAATGTAGACAGCACGATGTACTACTCGTGTGGGGTTTATTGACAAAATCTGAACGCACTTCGATGTACCAGAGCGTTCAAACCATGCATTTTCGGAATTTATATATTGAGCGTCCTTCAACTAGTATATCGCACGATGAATGAATGAAATTAGTGAAATAATGTTCATGAGTCCGAGGTCCATAGAGGTTAAAACTAACCGACATTCTTCTCCTCAGTATAAGGGAAATCTCGGAGAAAAGACATCCGAATAATTCACTCTAAACGAGATTGGTACTCGCTACCAACACGCCACAGAGGAGAGCTAAGACTTAGCTCTAGATAATGCACCTAAAGTGGACATCATACACCCATTCCATTTTTGGAACCGTTGAATGTATATGCTCCTGTAGCGGAATCCAAAATTGATTTATTCAATTACAGTAATGCTTCATCGGCTTTGTAGGGCTAAAACGCAACTTTCTTTCTACAAACTACATTCTAATGCGTACGAATGTATGGCGAGAACTGGTAAGGACTTGTGTGGAGAATTTAAAGCGAACTGTCCTAATTTTAGAGACAGTCATAGCTTTCAGCTATATCTAGTAATAAAATGTAAGATAGATGAATACGTGTTAGCTAAGTGTGGAATTTTCCCAGTGTGGAAAAAGAATATTATTAAGTACCCGCATTTCATGTCAATAATTCAATAGTTGAAATATGTTATAATTTACGGAAAGGGCAAAAAAGGGGTTGCAGAATTTTTCTACAAGGACGGGATACTTTGGGTACAAGATTACTTTGAAGTCATTTGAATGTGCCAATAACTGAAGGTACATCATTGAAGGGACCAGATCTTCAACTGGTAGCACATTCAGCTCGTATGATATATAAAAGCAAAGAAAATAAATTAGTTTAAATTGATGTGTCCCACGATGCTACACAGCATTAACGTGGTCACACTTCCATTTATGGTGTATAATTTGTGATTGGTATACTCACGTGTATTATACTGGACTGCCATGATTTGTTGTATTACAGCGATAATTGTGTGATAATGGAAAGAGATTTGTTGAAGAATAGTCCGGAATTTGATGAATGGTATAAAGAATGTAATTCATTTAAATGCCAGCAAAATTATAAGTGTACCTTCAATACCATAGAGATCGACATTGCTGTTTATTTATCGAAGGGGTCAGTGGACAAAGGTTTTAGTTACACTGCTGTTTTATGAGTTACTAATAGCAAGACATATACCCGTTTGAAGGCTTTACAGGCTTATGATCCAACCACATTTATTGAGAGGGAAGACTGTGTTAATCATGTTTCCTAGGGTATTGGTCCTACCCTTCACACCACAGTAAAGAAATGAAGAGGAAAATGAGTACCAACAGACATGCAATTGTTACTACTATTAAGCGTAATGATATGAAAATGGCAATGCTTTGTTACTCAAGGAGAGAGCATGTCACCAGCTGCTCTCAAATAACTAATGTCCTAAAGGTGAAGCATCCTGTTGTGTCTTCAACAGACAGAATATCCAGGTAACTCATACATGGCCAGAACAAAATGGGATGTAAGCTGAGTTCAACAGTGCTTACAAAGTAATTCCAACATACCAAAGATTAGCTTCAGGCTATTGCAAATATATACCAAAGCAAGAACGCAATCCTGACGAGGCTCTTCATAAAGTTGTATGGAGTAAGCGCCTCAGGGAAGTTATTGTTTCAAGAAATAACTTGGAGCTTGCAGTCCTAAAGCTGTCAGTGAATTCAATATGGGGTACTTAAACACATTACAAACACACTACTTTCTTGGAAACACACCGTCTTCAACATGTGTAGTTTTTCTTTCCAAAGCACATGGGAAACCGCGAATAATTATGAGTAGAAAAAGGAGCTATGAACAGTAGAAAACTTGTCAAAGAAAAGCAAAGGGGATTTATTAGCAACAAATTCTTTTTATGGATATCTTTATTCATTCAATTATAACTTTTAATTGCATTTTAATTTAAATTCAGAGGAAGTAGAGTTTAACATTTCTTTATAGGGTAACTCTTCGTTCATAAGACATTAAAATCCAGAATAATGGTTATTTACCTACTCTAAGAATTGCTTCTATAGTTATTCGGTCTAAATAACAAAAACTATCACTTTTTTCTGTTTAGTATTAATTAAAATTGCTTAAATATCAATAACAAAGGAAGTAAATCTCTCACATTGTTCATACTTGGTAAATAACTTTGTGTTAAGCCTGTACACATGTGATAAGGTTTCCATAATGAAACCAGTGAAACTATGTGCATTGAAAAATTCGGCCATGACACCTGATGGGTTCTCGTTATAACTATTTGAATTGTGTAGATTAGAACCTTACTACGCATCACTTTATTCATAGTTCGTTAAAGTGTATTTTAAGGTGTACTTTCCTTACTGCTCGGAAGGTAATGCAGAGAAAATGAAAACACAACAGTGACTGATATCTTTCTTGTACACCAATGAACACTTTTACCTGTGTCTAAAACTTCCTGCTGAATTCACATTCAGAATTCACATTCAGAATTCACATTTCTCGCAATAGATATTTCTGTGAAATGTATTCTAAAGTGTCACTTTTGTTGAAAACAATTTAATTTTCTGTAGAATGAACCACGTTAGCAGCCACTATCATGTACATTTCAACATGCTGAGTATTGTAGAACGAGATGAACATCAAGCAGAAAGAAAGAACTTATTTGAAAGGTTTCAAAGCCTTTGTTGCTGGTTTAATTCTGGTATGTTCCCTTTTGCAGCTGTTTCTCTAGGCCTCAGAATGCCTATTATCAAGCTCGTTATTATAGGGTCTCATGATATAAGTTAGCTGCAGCAGCGTATATAAACCACTGATATCGAGAGGACCTTCTGCCCCCTGGACTAGAGAGATGGGAACTCCGTCAAGAGGATAGCTGCACTTGCACTTCATTTATTTATATATTACAAACCCATTCCTCACATTTTCTATCCCAACATAGTTGTCTATTAGCTTAGTTCCCTAAAAGAAGAAAATCAAATAACAAAAGTTTAAGACGAAAAATATCCTTAATGATCAGGCCTGGATTTGATGAGATGACTGAACTGTTGCGTCATGGTTATTGCTAATGCATATGTAAATTATTTTCATGGGCCTCGGATTATGGAAATTCGTATTTATTCGGTACACTTCTTTTGTGTTTTATATCATTTTATTTCATGACACTTTTGCATCACTTAATTAGTCATTTTCTGACACTTGGAGTATTTACCTCATGCCTGGAGAACAGTACTCCGAAGGTGTGAACAGAATAAGCCTGCCCCTGCAATAGCTACTATCACATTCACACACTCTCTCACTCACACACACACACACACACACGCGCGCGCACGCACCATGGAACCGGTTTTCTGCTTTAGTGATCACAAAGGGAGGAAATGTAGGGAAATATTTGATACCTTGAGAGTACTGATTTAGAGTATAATTTTCTCGTATTTAGATTAAGTAGGTAAATATGATATCATTACTAACATATTACATATTACCAACCTTCCAAACATCAGACACTTCACTATTCTACGTAAAAATCAGAGCAACTTAAATTCACTGACATTCTTTGAAAAAATAAGTATTCCTATTTAATAATTAGCCTGGAAAGGGTGGGTTGGAGACGGAGGGTGGCTTTCCTCATGGGAGCAGGTATAATTACAGCTATCAGTTCATATCCCAAACTAGAAAAGAGGCAGATCATTTTTCCTTTTTTCGCGTTACAATCAATTGTTATTGTTATTGTTCTTGTTTAGCACCATAAGATGTGAAGTCCTCATCATTCGTAATGGACATATTATCTGCGAACTCTGAAAGATTAATTCTATAATTTCGTAATATTTCCTTCAAACATAATTTTCTTGCTATTCAAACTCTTCAAATGAGAACATGGCATAAATATTATTAATTAAGTTCCTAAATTTCCATTATTCTTATAACTACTTTTCTACCTTTGTAGGGCTTATATCCACGTGTAAATATGTCCATTTTTGGGATAATCATCAACCCTATTAACATTTTAGTAATTTTAATAATTTATAAACAATTTTAAAATATTTTCAGGTATTAAAATTCTAGTCCTGTTAATAAGTAAACAACCCTTCTTATTGTATACTTTATTACCTTGGACTCCTCTTCAAAATGGCAAAAATGGCGCTATTCAATAGATTTCCACTTCGTTTCTGCTAAAATTTGATCACCGGAAAAATCCATAATCTTTACTATAACTAAAGAAATGATAATATACAAATATGTTCTTCTACAACGCTTCTTTCAAGACATTCCTATAGAGTTTCAGGAGTTGCCCATCTCTACTCGTATGCCGTCCGGTTTCACATGGAATGCCCGTGTTGGGTACAAGCTCACCTCGTCTCTTTGCAGCACATTTTGTCGTATACATACATCTACAGTTACAGCTGCTGGTTACAGCGAGAGGTTGACAATATTTCCAACATTCTGGGAATGCCGAGAGCAGTGTGCCCCACCAAGGAAGGAATGTACTGACGTGACAGCTTACAACGGATACCACTCGCACGTAACTTCATGCCTGGCTTTGCGACTACATTGTCTCAAGAAGACATCTCCTGGAATATTAATTCATCAGTGACATCTGCTGGCCTAACTTCGATGATTCAACCATTTACATGCCTGTTTCATAAAACTTTCCTCTAGTGCATACCATTAAAGCTTAGGTAATTACTAAATGTGCTTCATAGAACTACTCAAGTTAAGAAATAATTACTCCAATAAACTCATTTTTACTCTTCTAGGTATTACATTTGTTTCATATAATTACTACAGTAGTTAATGGGGGAAATTGTCTTTAGTTTATTAAACACAAAACTTTTTCAAATAGTTTACTGCGATAATTTTATTTAAATTGAACTCTAGTACTCCATAATCAACTTAATGACTGGGTAAAGAAACTGATTACTGTTCAAAAACCTTAATTTTTAAACAAAGAGGCAAAAAATGTACACCCCGATGAGTCAAATGACAGATTTCTTCGTGTTGTCTACTTTGTCCCCTCAAATAAATAATAGGTATATTCCACACACAGAATAGTACTTAACCTAGAGTTCTAAATATGTCTCTTTCTTCAAGGCGTTAGAAAATGACAAAATATTACTTCTCTGTTAATAGTTTTAGGAGTGCATTTATAACTTAACCACTTACCATTTTGTTCTTTCTAATCTTCCCCTGGGTATGACTCCGACATAAGCATGTTGCTTAAAGTTGATTATAAGCCCAACAGAAACAGCAAACCGATATATTTCTGTACACTTTTCCTATATACTGCTACTATAACAACGACGGGCCCTTAAACCCAACACACTCACTCACTCACTCACGCTACTATAACAAGATTTTAAGTCATTTGGTGCAAATATTTATTGTTCTTGTCAGTGAATATATCAGTTGAGCAATAATCAGGGCCGTGTATGATGCATGTTGTGCATTTCCCATGCATTAGTTCACTAGCGTAAAATGTTACGAAGACACTGAAACTTAAATGAAACACAAAAGTTAGCTTTGGTAAATATATTAATTGGCTATAGTGAACTGAAATAAATAAATGAATAAGTAAGTAAATAAATGAATGAATAATAAACGAACGAGTAAATAAATAAATAAACAACCCTATAAAGAAACGAAGGAAACAGAAGAAACGAAAGGAAACGAGCAAACGAAGGAACGAACGAACAAACGAACGAATAAACGAACGAATAAAACATGAATAAATAAGTAGATGGTAACCTTGGTTACTACATCGGGGCATTTATTTTCATAATAACCAAAAACTTTACATTCAACTTACGCTTAATTTTTCATATAAAAATAGTTACTACAATACCTGATAAAATAAAAATGTATGAAAGAAAATTTAGACGTTAGATAAGAGTCAGAGGTGTGGAAATAAAGTGTAACAAAAATATATAAATTATAAATTTCTGCTTACACTATCTTTTATCTACAAACTACAACTATATTCACTGGTACCCAGCGAAACTACATTTTTACTGGTAGAGATCACATTCAAACTCTATCACCATCGGTGTTAGTGACTTTATTTACTTAGTGTTTACCTTTATATTGTATTTCTCTAGTTTATTAGTTAATTATTCGGTTAACATTAGGTCACATACTTTCATTTAATAATTACCAATTATACACTTCATTTATTAGTCCTATCTTTGTTTACAACTCAGTTAATTTTTAAAAGTTTTTCTCTTTAACTGTATTAGGTACCGTCTTTATTTTATTTATCTACATTTTACGTATTATTTTCCTAATATTTGTAACGCTTCACTACATGTTTGGATGTAGTATGAAGTCGGTTAAAATTTACTTGTTTACATTAATTAACCCCTACTACTTGTACAAAGAGTGCCAAGGAAAACATCATTACACTTCGCATCTGCGTCACATTATTTAACATTTTACAAAGCATTGATTGCTTTAGACCATGGTGCAAGGGTGAGCCACTACTTTTGTTAAATAACCTTTACCAATAACCAAAAAAGTGATACAAATGGCGTAGCAATGAAATGCATGTTTACGTTTTCAATCGTATTGGCTAAAAGTGAAAGAGGTAGTGAGTGCATTCAGTTTGCCATATACACCTTTTATCAAGATTGGTAGCCATACCTTATAAGTTAGTGCAGGACACGCGTTTGAAGGGATTAAAGTCTAAAGGGGAAAGCTTGATAAGTGCCCAGGTTAGTTAAATGTATAATATCTACATACGTGTGAGAAGATTCTCAGGGGATGCAATTTAAAGCTTAAAATGGTAGGTATTCATTACATACATAGCAAAGCAGAAATTCACAAGAAAAAAAAATGAACAGAGCTGTATTTTCATAGCAATATCATTGTTTTTTGCTGCATAGAACACTCTCCAACAACAATATTCTACATCCAATATGAAGATAAATACAAATGGAGAATATAGAAGCATCATTGGCATGAAGAGTTCGTAATAATCCATGCAGAGGCTCCTGTTTCAAAATCTATAGTTTTAGCGGGAATTTTACTTAAATTACTTGCTTGTCGATTAGAATAATTGTTGCTCGCCCTTCCACAGAATCTGGAAGTTTGAATGTCAGTATGTTTCAACGATACAACCAAAAACCCAATGCTAACCCAATTGCCACTGTGATTAAGGGGGGCTATAGAAATGTTACAATAAATTAACAAAGAAATAAATAAGCAAGACCTGGTTTCTTCGAAGCTTATATCAGATATCTTACTTTGCAAATGGCTTTAGCGGTTTTTATTGAGAAAGAGAGAATTGGGTGTAGGAATGCTTTACCATAAAGGTCATTAACGCCCGGGTTTTGAATAGAATTGCATGTTTTTTGCACTGTCATAACAAAATTTGTCTCGCCGATATTTGAATACCAGCATATTAAGTCCTTATAATTCTTGCCGAGTCATGCACAGAATTATTAGGAAAGAAGCTTGGTAGTAAAGTTAACGTGTATGTGTGTGTGAGAGTGTGTGTGCGTGCGTGCGTGTGTGTGTATGTGTGTGTGTGTGTGTGTGTGTGTGTGTGTGTGTGTGTGTGTGTGTGTGTGTGTGTGTGTGTGTGTGTGTGTGTGTGAATGTTGACTAAAATCCTGTAAGATATCGCTCATAATAATCCATAGAGTTTATTGTGCCCTTACTCCCGGCAATATATTTTAGACACATTTATGTAACAGTCCTATGCTCAGTGATCTAGAACCCAATTAATAATCTTCGCTATTTACAGCAAAATCCCAAAGAAGCCAGTCGCCATGATAGTTTCTTTTGCTAAAACGGGAAAAGGTTAGCATTTCAACTGTCAAACTCATGAGACAGGTAAACCGCTTGAGACGGCTCTGGCCTGGACTGTCTACTCGAAAATCTTTACCCCTTCCCTCCCCACGGCGAGTCCCGGAAAACATGTGGAAGCGGCTGTACCTTCAAGTGCGTCACAGAAGGCAGAGTGGGCGCACTGGAACATCATGCTGCTTAGCACGATGCCCGGACAGCTGGAAGCGGGCAGAGCGGTAGGTCAACACATGTGGAAGGAAAGGCAGTGGCGGTTGTAGGAATTGCAATATCACACACCTTGCGTTTCTAATTGTCAGTATTGCCTGTGTTCACAAGGTGAAGTAGAAATAATGTGTCATATT
>CM060964.1:110985855-110990855 GCA_030765045.1 Tenodera sinensis
GCGTACCTTTTTTCTAAAAGTATATTTTTATACATTCAGAGGTCTTCAAAATGCTTATCTCCAATGAAATCTTGGTATCGAAGTTTTGGGTGGGATACAGTACCTTCTCTACCTGGTAGAGAAAGTAAAAAGGGGATGAAAAGTAGTATTGGGCAAAGAACAAAATATAATTGTGCAGATGAGGAAACTATGAAAAGTACTGTGTTTACTGTTCTGCCGTATTTATTGTTGTACTCCAAAACTGAGTAAGAACAATAAATGAACAAGTAAGTAAAACACATAAACGCCATAATCAGCGACAGGCTTAACATAGCTCTATTCATATCCAACTTTTCGATTAGCAAATTTTCATTTGTAAGTTCATGTCCGAAATAGACATTTAGCTCTCTTTTCTTCCTACTTCCTTCAGCCAGTAGCGGTGAACATGCTCGTACTGTTCTACTAGTCAGTCTCTGAAGTACTATCTCCGTGTCAGCGCTCTCTAAGGCGCCTATACTTGGGGTCTGTTGGCTAAGGTGACTGAGAATTCGGTTCCTCGTGCGGATATAGATATTGTGCATAAACGTGAAAATGAATCTTGAAGCGTCCCATAGCTGGGAACGTAGCCCAGGTATCTGGTGAGGCAACACACGCCAAAATGTTGAAGTCAGTGTTCGTGGTGGAGTTAGATCAACGGAACGCTGACGCCTTACAGGGTAAGACGTTTCAAGCTGACCGATTTGAAGCCCGGAGGGAGAGCACCTTCAGACGTGACACTGGCCGTATCTGAGCTGCCTAATTTCACAAGTCTCTGTTAGTACTTTCCCACAAAAGGAAACTTTTCTCACCACCAGCTAGTTACAAAACAGCTAAGGTACTCCGGCCTTTAGGTTAGAATATAAGATTCCAGGACACAGGCAGAGGGCTACCTGATGTTTTCTTGACACCCACAACTCACACTTTCCTTCCACGTCCTTGCGTGTACTTTAACCCTGAACACTGCCACCAGTGAAGCACCCGGTATTTTCCGGGTCGTTAAACTATCTGTAGCCACGAAAAGGTGAACAGAGAAAATAAAAACTTGGAGCTGAGGTTATCTTTAAAGGAATATCATATGCCACGTGACAGTATATTTTCCTTATTTAAGTGTTCCTACAGTTGGGCAGGATTCGTTCCTGCGCTTAAAGAATACTAAGGGTTCTCAAACGAAACGTATCGTCCACCATGCATTAAGTAGGAGGCACACGATACGCTGTTTCACTCTATTATTGCATATCACAGTTTCCTGTAGATTTCCCAATTATATTTAATTTTATTACACGTGTAGAACACTCTCACCTTTAAGCTATTCCTATTAGCAAGGTGCTCTATTCAGAAACGGGTCTACATGTGTTATTTTGAGGCTTTTGTGTGTTGAAACATGGAGCATCACACATTAAAAGCTTATCTAGGGAAGGAAATATTATCCTTGGAACATATTAAGGGATACTCCTAACTCTCCATTTTCTGCAGGATCGCTAGTCGTGAGAAGCGAGGGAGACAAAGAAGTACGTGTGTGGATTGATTACTATCTTGAGTCGTGGTGTTACTATGTTATATGAAGTAGTTGTTTTTGTCTAAAATAACTTTATTTTCCTGCATATTTCATACCCTCTTTAGTACGATCCCACTACAGGAGTCCATAGGAGAATTCTGAGATTTTGAAGTTAAATATTTAATAAAATTATAAATTAAGGAAAGTCTGGTATATCCGTGACTCCGATCAAACGATGAAAGTATTTCATATCAATCCTTCATCCATTCTCGAACTGGCACATTTACTTTAACAAGTATAGTGATATGTATTTATTGACCATGCTGTTGTCTTTGGGTAAATATGATAGGACAAGAGATGTACCTTCCTGTTCCTAATTTAACTCTTAATAGCCGATATTTATAATTGTATGTATCATTTGTTTCTAGTCATAACTGCCTCTCGTAAAGCTTGAGTTTTTTTAAAATGAGCTATTTCAGTTTGTGTAGGTTAAATTGTTACAAATTATTCCTTCGGTCATAATATTGATTTCTACATTTCCTTCATTATTTCATATTCCACTGTATCTAAATCCATGTTCATACACATAGACATAATACTGCAGGTCATCGCTTGGCTATACAATAATGTACAATATATTGCATTTTTATGGATGAAGGTAAATGTAAAACATAATTTATATCTGATTGATTGTTGAATGAAGAGGAGAGCTTAGTTATCACATTAATACTCATGTATTAATGAGTGAATTAACTGAAAGTTAATTGGATGCATCGGATACATTGAACAGTACATCTGATAGTGGGGAGGATGTTGCAGAAGAAAAGCAGACTACTTCAAATAATTAAGTTAGAAGCGACAATATGCTAACTGTGGAAGCATTTCAATTGAACGTGAAGAAAATCATTTGGAGTTTAGTACTTTTTCCAAACCTGGAAGAGTATCCTGTGAAAATATCAAACACCTGGTGAAACCAGGTGTGCTGCGTCAAGAGTAAATTATATAAAATAAGCTTTTCAAGTAATTATGAACGAAACCCTTTGCGATATTGTAATGAAAATGACTAATTGAAGGCCAAAGAGTGTATACATCAGAAGATTTAGATGGGATTATATTCGAATTTTACATTGGTGCGTCATTGTTAGCAGGTGTTTCTAAATTGTATGGTGAATCAAGAAGTAGATTGTATATCTAGAATGGGGTGTGGCCATTGTTCCTGCTAGGCTTCACTTCTCAAGTGTTACGTTTTGATAACAGTCTGACCAATGGGTGAGAAGAGCAAATGAACAAAGTAGCACATTTAGGGGACTTGTGGGAACACTGGGTGGAAATATTTACCCAGATCACATATAACTGCTTACTCGTTATATGTAGAAGAGTACATATCTAGTATCATATATATTTGCATCATTGTTCTATATTCAAGAACCTGATGTGTTGCACTCACATGCCTTTCCCCACTCTTGTACAAACTAATCTTATAGACGTTTATTCCTCTATGTACTTCATGGTATTTGAAAAAAAACTATAAATCTTCAATACTTGAAAGAAATAACAAGGAGTAGGTTATCCCGGTAATGATTCATTCCACAAAAATAGTATTTGACATAAATCGCGTGTGTTAACGAGTTATACACTTTTTGGCAGTGAGAAATTTGTTTACATCTTACAGTTACTAGTTATACAAAATTCACCCAGAATAAAGAGGACTTCGGGCGATATTCACAGAAAATTCAAGATATACATTTCACTTGTTATGAAAATACCTGAAGCATGTGGTATTTTAATCGAGATTTTTAGAGCCAGTTTTGAGAAAATCAAAGTTTTCGAAAAAAATCCCATTAAAGGGCAGTTTGGGCAGTGTTGCCATTTTTATTGGAGCGTAAGAAGTAGACGCGAACCGAATAAAAAAGGAGAAAAAAGTAGAATCTCAAATCCATTGCAACAGGAACGAACCATGGCCCTCCTTCGTCCGTATATATGAGAACGCGAAACTTGTGAGTAATGTTATTTATTTAGAGCTTATTTATCACAGTTTAAGTGTTGAACAAAGAGATGTTTTCTTCTTTCGCCCTTCTTCCACTACCCGACGCAGAGCGCCACCTGCCTCCCCTCTTAGATCAGTCACTGCATTAGAACGAGCATAATGATGCATACATGTCAACACTAAAACGTAAATATAGGCCTGAAAATATAAAATAATTTGTTCTTCAACTCTCACCAATGGAAGCTGGCATCCAGCACACCAAAGTAGGCTCCTCCAGTTCTGTTTTACCTACAAAAGCAATGTCAATGTCTAATCTTCTTTTTTACTTCAATAACTACTGGATTGTCCCCATTCGGATTTGTAAGTTTGTGAGCACTTAGCCTTTTTTCTTGGTCCCTGACTCATGGTCACTACGCACTTCACATAAATTTAGCGCAACGGAAACCACTACTGTGTGCACTGTGAAACGTTCAAGACGCACGTTACTACGGCAATATTTATAATAAACTGAGATGGGGTGAGAAGCTACTGAAGAATTGAAGTTGTTTTTGTTGTAGTGTTTAACGCCCGCTTTTACTACTACGGCACCGCAGGCGGTGACACTGATGATACATGAAGATGGAGCACCGGTGGAATGAGATGGCGGGGGAAACCGGAGTACCCGGAGAAAACCCGCCCTGACGCCGCTTCGTCCACCACGAATACCACATGCGGGTCCCTGGGATCGAACCCGGGCCGCCTAGGTGGTAGGCGAGCGCGCTAACCGCTAAGAATTGAAGCTCTTAGTCAGTAGCCATAGTGTTTGTAAATCATAGGACTGATAAGGTGGTGGACAGCCCCTTTCGTTTCTTAAGGCGTAGAGGCATTACTTAGTAGTTTAATCTTATTTTGTGTTTCTCATAAGAGGCCGAGGGAAAGGAACATCGCCGTAATAATGAACATGAGTGCACTATTTATCAGTTAGGAAATTATAAATTGCCTTCAAAACGGGATAAAATTCAGTAGAGTTTCCTGTATTTTTAAAAAAAGAACTAATTAACCGAGAGTAGAAAAGTAAATGTGCAAAAAATAAGGAGATCTTTAAAAAAAGTAGATCTGGCAACACTGAGTTTGGGAGTTGGGCTTTGCTTAAAAATCTTCGTGTCGCATCCTGGAAAAATGCTGAACTTAAATAGAAAGGTTGGTGCTTGACAGATTTCTCGTTTTGTGTTGCGCACGCGCGCGCACACACATACACACACACACACACACACACACACACACACACACACACACACACACACACAGACAGACACAGAGAGAGAGACAGGGAGAGAGACAGGGAGAGAAAGTCAGGGAGAGAGAGACAGGGAGAGAGAGACAGGGAGAGAGAGACAGGGAGAGAGACACAGGGAGAGAGAGACAGGGAGAGAGAGACAGGGGCAGAGAGACAGGGAGTGAGAGACAGGGAGAGAGAGACAGGGAGAGAGAGACAGGGAGAGAGAGACAGAGAGAGAGACA